>CM062811.1:705662723-706262723 GCA_031772625.1 Pinus tabuliformis
CTTTTCTTCGGTTCCCTCATCATAGTGTTCTACCAAGCGATCCACAACAACAAATTCTTCTTCAAGTGTTTTTATCTTTTTCCTCTTCATGTCATTGTGTGCCCAAGGCTTCAACCCTATGATAAAATTGAACACCTTTTCCCTCTCTGCCATGTCTGGAAGTTCCAAAACTGCACTTGAGAACTCTCATTGATAAGCTTGTAGACTCCCTATTTACTTTATATACTTTATCTTCATCCTTGCATCCCATGTTTCATCTTGTGGACTAAAATGAGTTTGCAAAGCCTTCTTCATTTCATCCCATGAAGTGATTTCAGCAGCATTGCCATTGGCAATCTGGTCCATCCTCCTTTGCCACCAAATCTTAGCATCCTTCGTCAAGAATTGAGTAGCTACCTTGACTTTGGTTTCCTCATCGAACATCCCCAAATTCTCCAAGTATTGTTCCATGTCCCATAGAAAGTTACCAAGAGTTTTTGCACTCCTCATCCCGTCATAAGAATCTGGTTCCTTGACTTTCACATGATCCACTCCTCCAACTGAGTTGTGCCCAACAAACTTCTTCAAAACCACAATCTCATTCCAGGCATCTTCAAGATCTTTTTGCAATTTCAAGATTTCAGCCAAACATTGATCTCTTGCTTCACCGATCTCTTTGACTTCTTTTCTATTTGTATATACTTCCATTCAATATAATTGTATCAGACCTTGAGCTCTTCAAGCTCCCCTTTCACCTTCGAATAGCCATGTTGAATTTCAACATTCTTAGCCTTCATCGAAGCCATGTCAGAAGCTAGCTCCTCCATTCGATCCAACACCCTATCCAAGAAAGCATCTCCGACATCCCTACCAGATTCACCTGTCATCACTTGAGGTTCTTCTGCCATATCAACCATCCTCTTTCTTTGTACTCTGGTATAGACCATAAACCGATCAAAAGCCTTCGTTGTCTATTTGCCTTGAAGTGTAGAGACACACTTCTGCAAATTGTTCAACCCAATCAGCACTTGACAACCCTGCAATTCTGAATCACCAAAGCCCGCATAAAATGGAGCTCTGATACCACTTGTCACGCCCCTATCCTGGCGGTAGTCTTTTAACTGCTCATAAGAGGTGCGATACCACCACCCGATTTCTTTTCAACAATACTTTCAACTGTGGACTACATCTAACATTCCATACTTACTTTATTTTTCACTTTCTAAGTATTAACATTCATAACACAATGGAAATATTCATTAAACATCTTTCATCATCATTATCATTTTACACATATGCACAATGGATACAATATCTAACGGGAGGGGAAACTCCCTAAAGATGAGTCTGCCCACAATAATAATGATAATTCTTCAAAATATACAATAACAATCCTTGGAGAGGAACCCCAACTTCTCTCAAAATCTGCCAAAATACACAACTCAGCCTGCAAGCATGCAACCTCCCTTCAGGAGTGCCCACCCTTCACCAAGTCGAGTTGGGTCGTCCAACTCACCGGGTAGAGGTGCCCACCCCTGGGCAGCCCTTCGTGCCACTCATCGTGCCAACCGGTTCAATCGTCATCGTATCCTTCAACCGAGCTCGCCTATTCATTCAGGTTTTCCCACGGCATGTTGCCCACCTGACACTCACCTGCAGTTCACTCGACTGTTCAACAAAACTCATCGATCATTCAGCACTCACCCGAACTCCGTGTGCCCACCCGACTGTAGCTCGCCCGCTCGCCCTGCTCTACCGCAAACTTATTCACCCACATCGCTAACCTCAGTCTCACCCGCCGGTTCTATCACACCTGCACCGTATAATTGCCCAACCATAGACCACCCATTCAGACCAATTCGCCAGTGTGCAGCGCACCCTCCGCAGGTCGCCTACCCCTCGTCTGACTTGTCGATTTGCCTTTTGTGAATCGCGCCTGTCGCGCGTCGCCCGCCCAACTTGTAGCTCATTGAAACCTGCGTTCTGTTCACCAAGCTCGGTGCTTCGGTTAGGGTGCCTGCCTGCACCTTGCCACTAGCCTTATGCACCCAACCTTCTATCACCCTTCACCCTTGAGCTCGCATATTTTGAACTTCAAGACTTGAATGATTGCCTTTCTCCATCTCAACACCTCCACCTTCCTATTTGCCTTCATGGTTCATGGTTCATCTGCCCAGGCCAACCTGTCAATTTGGCCAACTCGCCCACATAACATGTCGGCTCACCCATATTGTCGCCTCGCTAGGTCCACATGCCAAACTCGCACGATATAAGTTTTCCTTTGCAAACTTTTCCATACTTAGCCAAATTCTCGACTTTCAGTTTTTCGACTCCTTCGTTGGCTTGTCGTGCTCGTGCCCCGAGCGCCTTTAACCGACCGCCCCAACTCATCCCATCGTCGCAACCAACGCGCCCGCTCACCAACTCGTCGCACCCACCGACTCATCGTGTTTAATCGGGAGCGCCCATCCAACTTGTCGCACATCGCATCCGCAACTCGCGGGCTTGACGCTTAGTAATAGGCCCACAAATTGAATCGGGCGCACTCATGTGTGATGAGCACCCATGCAAACCGACTTGGACACATTGTGCAACGACGGGTGGACATTCGGTTAAATGTGACCGAGTTAAGTCGGGCGTGCCCATGTGTGACGTGTGCCCATACTACATGACTCGATCGGATGTGCGATGAGAGCATGTCGGTTAAAAGAGACGGGCAGGCGCGCGACCATAGTGACGGGCGAGACAGGCGAGTGCCTGACGAGACGTTTGGAGATTGTGCGACGGTTGAGGGCGACATGGGTGACCTGTGCGACCTAGACGTGCAATGAGTTAGCTGAAGTGCGACAGAGGTTGAGTTTATAGATTGGCTCGATGTGCGACGATGGGTAGGATGACGTGATAAAGAGTGGAGGCTGACTTGATTATATTGTGTTGGGCCAACCCACACATGGGTGAAGGGTCGTGTCCTTTGGCTGAATTATGTGTGATGACACAAATATAAGTAAGAGGTGCGTGTGAGAACTTGAAGGCAAGAAAGAATCAATGCATTCAAGTATTGAGCACATAACAAGAGGAAGAGAGATGCAAGGCAACGGGTGGACAAGTAGAAGCAAGGGTCGAAGTTAGTTGAGTTGGAAGTTTGGGGTTTCCTCGGTGAACCGGAGAACAGGGCGAGTTGCAGAACCGATGGGCGAGCAAAATTTTGCAGAACAGTGGGCAGACCGCAATGCGTAGACCCGACCGAGTGGGTGACCCGACCTGAGGGTATCGCAGGTATCACAGACCCGACCCAGTGGGCAACCTGACCTGGGATGAACCGACCCGGTGGGCGACACGACCGACATGACAACTTGACCCATGAGTGACCCATAGTGTTGAACGGGTGCAGACAAGTGTGACTCGAGTTGCAGCAACATGTGGAGGAGGACCCCTGAGTCATCACTGTCGCACTTGGATGAGTTGGGTGCCCAACTCAGGCACATTTAACTGACGAGCTAGCGGACAAGCTGGCGGGCATGTTTAACCGACAAGCTGGGTGGGCGCGCACCTAACCAACAAGCATATGGTTGCGTTTAATCGATGAGCTAAGGTGGGTGCATTTGACCGATGAGATGGGTGAGTGCACTTATTCGACGAGCTTGAGGGCGCGCTGGGGGAAGCCAACACGGGTAGCACCAAAATTGGCTAAGTGTTGGGCAAATGTGTGCAAGCAGAAGTTATAGGCGGTGGTCATGGAGATTGGCGGGCCGTTGTGTTACACATGTGGTTGGGCCGACGCGATAACATAGGTAGGGGCACAAGTTGTGGAAAGGGTGGGTCGACTTAGTGAAGGTTGAGCCCCTTCCAAATCTGAGCAACCATATCTATGGAGAGTGATGGCATAACCAAAAGGCATTCAACCGAACTCACAAATGAAACAGTACGAAAAGGGTGAACAGGTGCAACATATGAGCCTATGGGTCAGGCAGGAATAACACAGCCAAACAACAATTTGGGTGGCTGCAAGTTGGGCAGGCCAACCCGACGCCTGTTTTGGGTGAGCACAGGGCAGACAACGAGTGAGCAGAGGCACAGGCGGGTGGGTCTACAAGACGGGTTTACACATTGGGTTTGCGAGTTGGGTCCCGGGTGAACTATGTGGGCCACACGATGCGGTGGGCTGAGCGCCGAAGGCTGGGTAACGCTGAACGATGGTGCAGTTGCAGTCGGGTCGTGCAGTAGGGCTGATTGACCGGGCAGCGCACCGAACTTGTAAAGTTTTATGAAACGGGTTGAGACATAGTCTCCCAAAAATTGTAAAAATTGCAGATTTTTATATAAAGACGAATTATTGAAGAAATGGTGTGTCTCTTACATTGATGTTATGTTGTGACTAATTTGTTAAGTGATTCAGCACTTAACTATTAAATAATGATGAATGAATAATTAAGTAGGCGTAGTTTGGAAAACGTAAAGGAAAATAATGGTTGGAGTCATTTAGTCGGTGGGTGGACTCGGTGGGATGATGTGTGAGGGTGAGCCGACATGAAGTTTAGGGGTGTGATGGGCGAGTTGGGCAGGTCGGATTGGAGATCGATGCCCCTCCATCTGCATGAATGCACACACACATGCGATCTATGCGACCTATGTGACCCGCGACCCAAGAGTGCGACGAGTTGGCCGAAGTGTGGCGAAGGCCGAGTTTATAGACAGGTTAGGTGTACAACGATGGGTAAGACGACGTGATAAAGAGTGGAGGCCGACTTGATTATATTGTGTTGGGCTGACCCACGCATGGGTGAATGGTCATGTCCCTTGGTCGAATTATGTGTGATGGCACACTTATAAGTAAGAGGTGCATGTGAGAACTTGAAGGCGAGCAAGCATCAATGCATTCAAGAATTGAGCGCAGAACAAGAGGAAGAAAGATGAATGGAAACGGGCAGACGAGAAGAAGCGAGGGTCGAAGTTAGTCGAGTTGGAAGTTCCGGGTTTCTTGGGCGAATCGACGGCCAAGACAAGTTGCAAAACTAGCATGCGAGCGGATGTTTACATACTGGTGGGTAGACTGCGACATGCAGACCTGACCTGAGGGCATTTAGACCTAACCTGACGGGTGACCCAACATGGTGAGCGACCTAACTTGAAGGGCGACATTATTGGCAAGATGGCTTGACCCGCGAGAAACCCGAAGTGTTGAACGTGCTTAGACAGGTGTGAACAGAGTTGCAGCAAAGTGCAGAGGAGGACCAGAACCGAGATGAGTTGTGAAGTGTTGGGAACAGGCATGTGCCGAAGTGAACCAAGCTAAGTGGTGAAGTGCAGGGCGTGAGTAGACCATTACGACGGGCATGTGCCAAAGTGAACCAAGCTAAGTGTTGAGAGTTAGGCGTAGACTGTACATTCAAGTATTGGTGAAAAAAGGGTGTAACGGTGCTGCACCTACTTGTGTGTGGTTGAAAGACTACCATCGGGATAGGGGCGTGACACCTTGGGCCTGTTGGGCCGCAGAGGTGGGCGGGGAGGAGCTCGCTCAACTCCCTCCCCACCCACCCTCGCGACCCGACGAGCCTTTGGAGTGGCAGGGTTGATTCTCAGAATCAACCCTGCCACCACCGGTGTCAGGCCCTCGAGTCATCATCGTTTCACTTGGACAAGTCAGGCACCCAACACGAGAGCATTTAACTGATGAACTAGCAGATGAGTCGATCGATGCGCTTAATCGATGATCTGGGCGGGTGCGCACATAACCGATGAGTTATGGTGGGCACGTTTAGTTGACGAGCCAAAGCGAATGCACTAAACCAACGAGACAGAGGAGAGGCAACACAAAAATGACTAAGTGTTGGTCACGCCCGACGAGTTGGTTTATAGGCAGAGTTATTGGGTGACGGGCCGACACGATGAGCAGACGTGAACAACGGGCCGGTGAGATGGGTGAGGGTCGACGTAAGAGTATGTGGGAAAGGCGTGGGTCATGGGTCAGCTTGACATAGCCAAGCCTCCAACCACAACTGAGTCAAAATATATATGGGTGGAGGCATCACCACAAAACAACAACAAGGCAAGTGAACAACACAAAACACAAAAGGGAAGTCAAATGGATGAGCTACAGGAATGAGCCCGCGGGTCGGGCAACTCTGAACGCAGACCGAGTGGGCATGGGTGACTGCAGAAGGGCGGGTCAACCCAGCGCAACTCCGGATAAGGGTGGACAGGGGCACGGTAATCGCAAGGCGGGTCTGCACGGGCGAGCAGGGCGGGTCTACATGATGGGCTACATGGTGGACAAGCCACAGGTAGACAAGTGTGACCACACGATGGGTGGGCCGAGCACCCAGGGTTTGGGCTGAGATGAATCAGGCAGTTGCGATCGGGTCATGCAGCAGGCTGCCCGAAGAACTCTCCGAGAATTGTGTGTATTTTATGAAAATAGGTAGAGTTTGTCTCCCTAAGAAAATTGTAAATTATAGATTTTGTATAAACTAAATTATTACATGAAAAATGTGTCTCTTGCATCTATGATGATTTTGTGACTATTTATTTAAGTAATTCTGCACTTAATTGGTTAATAATGGTGAATTATGAAGTAAGTAGGCGTAGTCCAGAAAATGTAAAAGAAACCAATGTGTTGAGTCATTTAGTCATTGTCACATGTAGCTCAATTCAGGAAAAAAGAATTGGGGCCATGACAGATGGTATCAGAGCAAGTACAACAATAAAATGCAAAGACCAGGTATGTATGCAGTCTGAAGTTTTTGAAAAGAAATCTTCGATACATAGTTTGGGGTTTCTTGACTTGGAATTTCACGGAAAAACTATCTAATATTTGGTGGACACGGGTGCCATACACAACCTTATGATGACAAGGTTGGCAAGAGAATTTGGGCTACAAATTGTTTCAAATAATGTGGAAGTCAAGGCAGTGAACTCGAAGCTAAAGTGTCAGGGTTGGCAGATGAAGCGCCAATTTGAATTGGAGATTGACAGGGTTGATTAGACTTCATGGTGATGGAGATGAATGACTTTGACATGATATTGGATCAAGATTTTTTGAAGCGCAATAATGTGATTATTGTCCCGTTTTGTGATGAGGTTATGTTGATTGGAGGCTCATGAACTTGGACGTTTCCGACTCATAAGAAAAGGAAATAAGTGAAGGTGCAACATGTTTCTGCACTAAGCTTGAGGAAGGCGATGTAGGATTCATATGTTGAGACATATGCGACAGTAATCAGGGGAGTTGACAGTGATGATGGAGTGGGGATGCTTGTTCTAGTTAAGATTTCCGATGTATTGGAAAAATATGCAGATTTGATGCCTGATGAGCTACCAAAGGCACTTCCACCGAGGCATGAATTGGACCATAGAATTGAGCTAGAGCCAGGGAAGGAACCTCTAGCGAAAGCTCCTTATCATTTATCAGGGCCAGAATTGGAGGAGTTGAAACGACAGTTGAAGGATTTGGCTGATGCAGGTTTCATATGAGATTCAAGGTCCCCATATGGTGCTCCAGTATTGTTCCAGCGAAAGAAGGATATGAATGAGCTATGGATGTGCTATGATTATCGCACTCTTAACAAGAAAATGATAAAGAACATATATCCTTTGCCACTTACTTCAGATTGCTTCGACAAGCTTGCGAAGGCCCGAGTGTTTTCCAAGCTAGTCTTGAGGCATGGATATTATCAGGTGTGGATAGCCGAAGGAGATGAGAAGAAAATTACGATTGTGACAAGGTATGGAATTTTTGAATTCCTTTTTATGCCTTTTGGGTTGTGTAACGATCCTGCTACATTTTTCACTTTGATGAATGATGTACTACGTCCATATTTGGATACGTTCATAGTAGTATACTTGGACGATATAATGATATACAGTGATAACAAGGAGGATCATAAGAAACACTTGGCTTTGGTGTTTGAGGAACTGAAGAAGAGTCAACTGTACTTGAAGAAGTCAAAGTGTATGTTTTCCTAGACTGAGATTCCATTCCTTGGACACATTGTGGGATAAGGGCACATATGGATGGAGCCAAGAAAAGTGAAGGTGATAGAGTATTGGGCCAAACCGAAGAATGTCCATGATATGAGGGTGTTTCTGGGGATGATTAACTACAAACGAAAGTTTGTAGATGGGTACTCCAAAGTGACATCGCCACTGATAGACCTTTTGAAGAAGGAAAAGTGATGGAATTGGATGGAGTGTCGTACAACATTTGAAGACTTAAAGAAGAGGATGGATACAAAACCGATACTAAAGTTACCTCAATTCGAGAGACCATTTGAGGTGCACATAGATGCTTCAGATTTTTCAATAGGAGGGGTTCGTATATTGGATGGGCATCAGTGGCATATGAGAGTCGGAAGTTGCAGGATAGGGAACATCAGTATCTGGTTCATGAGAAGGAGATGATTGCAATCATCCACAATTTACAAGTATGGAGGCCTTACTTGATTGGGAATCCTTTTGTTGTCAAGACTGACAACGTTGCAGCGAGATATTTTGCATCACAACCAAAGCTAGCATCGAAGCAAGATCGTTGGCAAGACTTCTTGGCACAGTTCGACATGACTATTGAGTATAGACTGGGTAGACTCAATGCAATTGCAGATTCCCTCAGCAGGAAGGGACAGTCAGCCACACTTGAGGAGGAAGAAGACCGGGCAGAACGAAGTAGGAGTCAAGTACAGATAACCGATGAGATGGAGAATAGACTTTAAGTGAGCATTGAGACAGATACTCAAGCACATAACATCTTGAAGCAGGTGAAGGAAGGAAAGACATAGAGGTTTTTTCTACGAGATGGACTCTTGTTCTTTGGGAACCGAATTTACATTCCCAAGTCATCGGGACTTAGGAGGCACCTCTTGAAGGAGTGCCATGATTCTCCATGGGTTGGCCACCCAGGGTAGTGTCGTTCTTTGGCATTGTTGGAGAGAAGATTCTTTTGGGAGAAGATGTGGGAGGATGTAGAGGAGTATGTGCATATTTGCATCATTTGTCAACAGGACAAATAAGGTATCCATAGGCATGGAGGATTGTTGCAGCCTTTAACGATTCCATAGATACCATGGATGAGTGTTTCGATGGACTTCATCACTCAGTTACCACAGGTACATGGGTATAAATGAGTTGTGGTTGTGGTCGATCGTTTCTCTAAGTATGTCGTCTTCATTCCGACAAAGATACCATGTGGAGCTGAGAAGACTACTGAGTTATTCTTAAAACATGTTGTGAAGTATTGGGGAATGTCATTGAGTATTGTATCAAATCGAGATCCGTGTTTTACAGGCAGATTTTGGACCACTTTGTTCAAGTTGGTCAGGACATATTTACTGTAGATTTCGAGTTACCATCCGTAGAGAGATGGGAAAAATAAATGGATTAATGGACTATTGGAGGACTATTTGAGACATTATGTAACGGCTGATCAAAAGGATTGGCCTAAACTCTTGGATGTGGCTCAGTTTAGCTACAATATGCAGAAGAGTTCCGCAACAGGGTATAGTCCATTTGAGTTGGTGGATGGACAGGTGCTAGTTGCTTCACACACCATGCTATCGAGGGGATTTATCAAGAGTCCACATACGAAGATATTCTTGACAGCATGGGAGGATACCTTGGAGTGAGCACGGGTGCACTTGCACGAAGCTACAAGGAGGATGAAGAAATGGGCAGATAAGGATAGACGGGATGCACACTTCAGTGTTGGGGATATGGTTTTTCTGAGGATCACCAAATATCAGTTTCAGCCACCGAAAGAGACTGCGAGATCTTTGACGAGGAAGTATGAAGGGCCATTCTAGGTAAAGAAGCAAGTTGGAGAGGTTTCCTATGAGTTGGAGCTTCTGAACCAAATGCGTTCAAAACATCCTGTGTTCCATGTGAGTCAACTTAAGAGATGTCAACTTGATGCACATCAGCCTAAGAGGAAAAAACCACTGAGAGGACCAACCATGATTGTGGACAAGTCACACCTTGTTCTAGAGAAGATTTTAGATGTTCAAACTATGGGTGTTGGGAACACAACATGACAAGACTTATTTGTTAAATGGAAGAACACACTGGAGAAGAGTAGTTGGGAGACAAAGGATTCACGGTGGAGATGGAGGAAAGAGATTGTTGAATATGATGTTGAGTTAACGAGAGTAGGCGGATTGGCAAGGATAACAATGACTTCTGGTGGGGGAGGATGTCATGCCCTATAGTCATCACCGTCACACTTGGATGAGTTGGGTGCCCAACATGGGCATGTTTAACCAACGAGGTACCAGACAAGTCGACGGGCACGTTTAACTGGATGAGTTTGGCACCCAACATGGGCATGTTTAACCGACGAGCTAGTGGACAAGTCGACGGGCACGTTTAACCAACGAGCTGGGTGGGCGCACACATAACCAACGAACAGATGGGTGCACATAACCGACGAGTTGTGGTGGGCACATTTAATTGATGAGCTAGCGAGCACACTCAACCAATGAGACAGAGGAGAACCAACACAAAAATGTCTAAGTATTGGGCGCGTGTGACGAGTTGGTTTAAGGCGGAGTTGTTGGCCTATGGGCCAACACGATGGGCAGCCGTGAACGATGGACTGACGAGATGGGTGAGGGCCGAAGTAAGAGTATGTGGGAAAGGTGTGGGTCATGGGTCAACTTGACATCGTCGAGCCCCCAACAATGACCAAGTCAACATATATATGGGCAGTGGCATCACCAAAAAACAACAATGAGGAAAGCAAACACACACAATGCAAAATGAAATTCGAATGGATGAGATGAATGGTTGGGTAGTTCTGCATGAGGGTGAACCGACCCATACGACACGACCCGACCTGGCAAAGTTGCACGACTCGAGGGTGCCGCAGGGCAACCTGACCCGGGTTTGTTGCACCATCCGATGGCGTCGTAGGGCGACCTGACCTGGGCCAGTTTGAACGACAAGTAGAGCTGCATGAGGGTGCGAGTCAAGCTGAATGACACAGTGGGTAGGGTTGCACGACACGATGGGTAGGGCTACACGACACAGTCAGTAGGGCTGAACGACCAGGGTGACAATGATTCTCCAGAATTTGTTTGAGGCAAGGAAACTTAGGTTTTCTTCATATTTGTGTGGGCAACAAGCAGCTAACAGTTGTGAGGTTGTGACATGGCATATTGGTGGATTGTGTAGGCCAAGGCAGTTTTCAGCACAAGACTGTTGTAAGAACTTGTAATTGTATGTTTTTTGTACATTACTGTTATATTACTGATACGAGTATACTTTATAGGAGTTTCCCCTCCCAAGTATAATTGTGTATACTTGTATGAATGTTGATTTCCACTGCATACGGATAAATGAAGATGAAGAATGTTAATTGAAGTAAATGTTATTCTGATGCATGATTGTTAACACTTGAAGAATTGGAAAATTGGTTAAGTGTTGGAATTAGGCGTAGTCCATACACTCTAGTATTGGTGAAAAGAAAAAGTGTAGTGGTGCCGCATCTGCCTATGTGTGGTTAAAATACTTCCACCAGGATAGGGGTGTGACATGTGGTATCAGAGTCCTCTTTCCATGGGGCTTTATAGATTGAAGATTTGAAGCAGAGATACAACAACAGGGTTGGAGTTGGTATTGAAGCTTGAATACTTGGGATTGGACCAAGTGTGACAGGTTTAGCAATGGTGAAGCATTGTGCTTGGGACAAGATGAACGACAGGACATGCCAAGTTGGGAGGAATGCCAAGGGAGGCTCTTGCTTACCTTATACAGGTTGAATCATATGAAAGAAGAGAACCCACGGATTCAAGATGAACTTGAGGTCTTGGAAAGGAATGTTGAAGAAGAGCATCTTCGACTTGGTTGGGAAATGGAGCAGGATGTAGCTGTAGTTTGCGATGAAGAGAAGAAGCCATGATGTATGAGGATGTTGCAGATGTGACAATGATGGAGGAAGAACTTGAGGCACCTTTTATTACTCAAGTTGGACCAAGATCGTACATATTGCAGACATTGATGGATGAAGGCACTCACATGGAGAAGCTTGATGCTGGAGTAAGTATTATTTTTACTTGTGTTTCATTGGAGCTTTCGGAAGATGGGACATATGTAGGGAAGGGAAAAAACAGTTTTCCAATGCAATGGACAACCTTACCATGGATGTCTATGATGAGAACTTATGCAGAAAATCAAGGAACATTGATTGTTGCAGAGCTTGTTGGAGCAGTTTGCAACCTCATGGCATGGGGTGCAAATGCTCATGATAAGGGAGGAAGATGATGATCATTGCAGAGGATGGGTCATGCTTTAACCATATGGAGAATTGGATAAGATCTTGGCATGACTCATGGAAAAATTGGAGAAAGGGCACACTAGAGTTATGATGATATGATACTTGGGTGGACTTCTTCATGGTTGTGACCAAGTGACAGTCTTGGTGGACCTTTAGTGGGGAGGCAACGATGATGGAAGGGACCGGTGATGTGACATGATGATATATGTGGTTTGAGTGACCAATGGCACTAAACCTGATTGAGAACTAAGATGAGATGACCGATGTTGTGATGAATCTACTTAGTTAGAAAACATGGGTAGCTTGAGTCATGGGCATCAAGTTGGATAGATGAAGCATGACAAACATTATGCAGGATCACTTATATAGATGTCACTTATGGGCATCCAATGAGGAGTGCCAAGGCAGGGGTGTTGTGCGGACAGACTTGCTGGTGCGACATGGAGAGATTTTATAGATGAGTCAATGGGGATGTTTTGCACTTTTGTACAACAAGGCCATGGACTGATTAGATTTGTGTGCAGACTATGGGAGTATCCATACTACATGGAGGGCAGAGGCATATTGCAATGAAATTTGAGACCAAGACATGTATGCTTTTCGAGATGTTGGATGGAGATGATTCATAGGAGTTCATGATGACTTGAGATAGTTGCAGCCGGTGGAGGCTTCATATTATGATGGTCTTGGAGTATTTGATTCATTGAAGAGCTGAGGTCAGTGGTGTACCTGACTTTGATGCAATATGGGATGCATACTTTGTGCACATTTATGGGGTGTTTTCAGAGGGAGTGACTCGATGGATGTGATCAAGATGAGACACTTTGGAGTTGATGGAGTTGTAGCAATAAGGATGCCTTGGTGGTAGCACTTGGGCATGGGTTGAGTTGATACTTGACCACTTTTATTACATGGTGGCTGATTGGTTTATGACCAGGGGCTGCACGACACGGTTGGAAGGGCTGAATGACCAGGGTGACAATGATTTTTCAGAATTTGTCTGAGGCAAGGAAACTTGGGGTTTCCTCATATTTGTGTGGGAAACAAGTAGATGGTAGTTGTGAGGTTGTGACATGACATATTGGGGGATTTGCAGGCTAAGGAAGTTGGCAGCACAAGGCTATTGTAAAAACTTGTAATTTTATGTTTTTGTACATTATTGTTATATTACTGATACAAGCAGACTTTACAGGAGTTTCCCTCCCAAGTATAATTGCATATACTTGTATGAATGTTGATTTCCGCCACATACTGATAAATGAAGATACTTAATGTTAATTGAAGTAAATGTTATTTCGTTGCATGATTTTTAACACTTGAAGAATTGGAAAATTGGTTAAGTGTTGGAGTTAGGTGTAGTCCATACACTCTAGTATTGGTGAAAATAAAAAGTGTAGTGGTGTCGCACCTGCCTGTGTGCAGTTGAAAGACTACCGCCAGGATAGGGGCGTGACACCCGAGGCTCATATGGCCATGGGGGTTGGCGAGGAGGGAGGGAGTTGCACCCCACCCACTCCCACGACCCAACGGGCCCCGAGGGTGGCAGGGTTGATTCCGAGAATCGACCCTGCCACCAAAGGGGCCCGTTGGGCTTGGTGGGCGATTTATTTATTTTTTAATTAGAAATTTTATGTTTCTTAAATGTTTATTTTTTAATGTTTTTTAATTAATTAATTAATTTTTTATTAATCTTTATTTCAATGTTTAATTTTAAGTTTTTTTAATGCTTTTATTATATTTTTAATGTTTTTTTGTTAAATTATCATACACATATATATATATATATATACATATACATACACATACACACAATATATATATAGTTTGTTTTTGGGTTTTTTTTTAATATTTTCTTGTATATTTATTTATTTATTATTATTATTTAAATGTGTGTGTGTGTTTCTATTTTTTTTTCTTTTGTCAATGTTCTATTGTTTTTATTTTTTTTGTCTGGGAATTAGACAACTTGAAAATTGGTTAAATAATCAACATTTAAAAAACAATTGTGCATACTTAGAACATATGAAAATTTAGTGTGTCAAAAATATGCCTTAAAAAATGTTGATGCTTTTCAAAATCCACATGAAAATTACCAAAATTAAAAAAAATTTAACCACACCTAATACATTAGAAAATTTAAAATGTCAAAAATAAACCCTCTAAAAAAAGAGGTTGATGCTTCATCAATGCTTTTCAAAATCAGCATGAAAATCATTGGCATTTAAAAAAAAATGTTCATACTTGATACATAAGAAAATTTAAAGTGTAAAAAAATGCTAAAAAAAAGTGTATTTTGAATCAACATTTTTCAAAAGCGATTGATTTTTTACTACCTCAAAAAATAGGTACTTGGTACAGTTCCCGTTTGATAGTTGACATTGATTTTCTTGTCTATTGCATGCTTCAACTTGTGCACTCACTTAGATTCAATCACTAACTTCCAATTTGGTCTTGGCACAATATCTCAATCATTGTTCTACAAAATGGAGTGATATTCCTTCATATGGCACCTCACCACACTTTTTTTGAATTAGCCACCTCAAAATTGGAATGCTTTCCATCAATATTTGAAGACATTGTCAAGTCATGAAAATTACCATTATCTCACATCATTTTACCAACATTTTCCTTCGCTTTGAATCATTCTGCTTGTCCATAGCCTTGTATTAAGACCAATTTATTGTTTATATGTGAGATTAGGCTCCATATGTTCCAATCAATTTATTTGAGTATTTTAAGTATTTATATATATATATATATATATATATATATATATATATATATATATATATATATATGCTTTCCCTTCTCTTTGAGAGTTGGGTTAGTTTGGTGATGAGTACAAGTATATTTGGAGTCTCCAATAATGCAAATTTTTATTACTTAGCTCTATATTCAAATTTTCTTTTCAACCATTACAAATTTAATGAGGGTTTGGGATGATCGTTATATGGAAACAATCTTGGAGCTTTGGATAAGATTTGTTATCAAATATCCTGGATATTTTTGGAGATATTGCTGATTTTCTAATTATTGGCAAGTGATTGTAACCACATGAGAAAGTTGTGGATCTAGGAGAGATTGGATCTGAATATATTATTGGTTATATTAGTTTTTATATAAATAAGAATGCATTATCTATTCCGAAGGGGAGGATTTTCGGAGCATATGTTCAACTTATAATGGACTGAATAAAACTTCTTGATATTTCTTGTTACATAGATTGTTATTTTCTAGTTTTATAAGTAGCATGCTTTAATTTAAGTTTATGATGTTATAATTTAAGTTTGCTACCGTAAATTCTTAGAAGGAACTCACTCCATGAGAACATGGTGGACTTTCATTCATGCAATTTGATTTCATTGATACATGTGGGGTGTCTATTTTTCTGCAATGTTATTCAATTTTTATCCTAACTTACCAACAACGAATTGATGATTTATGGAAAGATGGAAAGTTCTAGATATGCATGACAACAAGGTCCCAATATCATGATTGGAGCTTAAGTACATAATCATCACCAAGAGTGGATTAGTTAGTTTTTGACTTTATTTTAGAGTGTTTCCTTTATGAAATTATGTTTAATTAAAGTAGATAAATGTTACAAATGATTTAATTTTGCATGTATGTTTGCATTTCACAAGTTTACGAACTCCGAATTGATAATTGATGATAATAAGATTTAGACATATAAATCACTTGACAAACATGAATGCAAAATAGTTGGGAAACTTCTTAGGAGGGTGACTTAGTTGAAAATGATTTTTTTGATATCCAACTTGCTCACTTGCCTCCTTCAATGTTTTCCACTTATGCTCCTTTGCAATCAAAGGTAAAAAGGAATTGATTCAATATTTGGAATCTTGTTGATTTGAATTTGAAATGTTTTATTTTTGTGGATCAACATTTGGGACAACAAGCTTATCTTGCTCTACATTTTCTTTCCGCTCCTGAGATGAGGACCAAACATCCTCATCAAAATTGGCATTTCAATGCATTATTGTGTTTTATTGTGATGGAATGTAGACTCTATAAGCCTTGGAAGACTTGTCTTAACCAACAATAATACCCTTCATAGTAGAGAGTTTCAATTAGTTATCTTCACATCAAGGATATGGATATACACTTCACAACCAAAAGCATGAAATTATGATATCAATGGTTTCTCACAAATGAAGCTTCCTCTAGGGTTTCATCCTTCAATCCCTATGATGACACATGTTTAGAATGCAGATAACAATATTACAAGCCTTTGCCCAAAGATAGATGGGTAGATTTACAATATGAAGTAGAGCCTTGGTTTTGTCTATATGATGGCCTTGTTCTTCCACTTTGTAGCCCAACTTTGTTGTAGGTTACCATGTAATCTGGACTACCTCCATCCCTTCTTGACAAAAAGATCCAAAATCATTGTAGGTGTACTCTCCTTCATTGCAAGATATAAAAATTTTCATCTTCTTACCCATTCGAGACTTCATCCTTGGTCTTCATTAAACTAATCTATATTTTTATACAAGAGTCATCAATAAATGAAACATAATAGATGTTTCCTATTAAAAAAATGATGACATAGGTCCTCACACATATGAATATATTAGATCAAAAACCCTTCTTGATCTATGCCCATTTGTTGAAAATTTGTCATTAGTAGGTGCACAAAGTGTACATTCCTTGCACACCCTTGTCTTCTCAATATTGAAATCGCATGTTCTTCAAGAGTGAAAAATCCATATTTCAAGTGATCTTTGTGCCATATTTCACTTAGAGTTTCATTGCTATGATCCAAAGCTCCATGTTTGAGTGTAAAGGACACCCCGATGCACTTTTTTGGTCCATACTCGACTAGGATCTGGCTACGTTTTTTGAATGATTAATTGTTAATCATTAAAATCAATGACACACTTGAGATATGTGAAACAAGGATTTGAAAGAAGGTTCTTTGTTAACCTAGGATCAAATAATACATTATGTATCTCAAGAACTTCCTATGGTGGCATGTCAAATAATGAGACAAAACATGTCCTAATCATAAGAAAATTGTTGAGGGTGATTGGAAAGTGGCAACAATTTCTTACAGGTCATATGATCTAGAAGGGAAAAATATCGGTATTATTAGTGTAGGGCATATTGAGAAATAACTACTTAATAATTTGAAGGTATTATTATGACTTACTTCATGTTGTAAACTTTTCAAATATCGGTGATAATCCTTATGCATGTTGTTTGTTTCAAATTTTCAATCTAATAATAAACATTACATGTTGAATTGTGTTCCTTTGTGGTTTCATTGTATAACCCTTGAATTGTAAGCTTCTTTACCACGATCGTCTTTTAATTGGACCCGAATCAGAAAAGGAAACTGGAGCAACATTGGAGACATATGTTGAAGAAATGATACCTAAATGTGATGTAGTTGTCATTAATATGCCTCTTTCTGACAAAACTAGGTGCATTATCACAAATTGATAAATAATCTCTCCTATTATTCAGTCAGAGAGAATGAAATGTCAATAAAACCTATATTTTATAGAACTTGTGAACAAAAACCTAATTATTGTTTCTCTTGCCCTTTTGGTTGCAATAGGGGAATGTTTAACGAGGAGAAAATAAATAAGATAAAGAAGGGTGTATTGATTGTGATTAGTGCTCAAGGGGGCCATCATGGATGCTCAAGCAATTACTGATGCTTCTGCAAGTGGACACATTGGAGGCCAGTTACATTTCTTCAACTCTTGTTCATTTTCCCTTCCCGATGTCAATAATGGACATGGAATTCCCATCATCAAACATTTCTCTCATATTCAAAAAGAACATTATACTTTTATAATAAAAGAATGTCACTGTATTTTTGTTCTTTGGTATTTCTTTTGTCATTCTTAGAGGCAATTAAAGGACAATGAATCGATTTTTTGTGTTTTAAATTTCTAAATTATGTCCCTATTTGTTAAAGCAAGTTAATTTTCCAATTCCAGTGATGGAAATAGGTAATAAATCACTTGAAAAACATATAAATCACCTGACAAATATCAATGCAAAATAATTGGGAAACTTCTTAGGAGGATGACTTAGTTGAAAGGGATTTTTTTGATCTCCAACTTGCTCTCTTGCCTCATTCAATGTTTTCCACTTATGCTCCTTTGCAATGGAAGGTAAAGAGAAATTGATTCAATCTTTGGAATCTTGTTGATTTGAATTTGAATTTTTTTATTTTTGTGGATAAACATTTGGGAAAACAATCTTATCTTTCTCTACATTTTCTTGTGGCTCTTGAGACGAGGACTAAACATCCTCATCAAAATTGGCATTTAATTGCACTATTGTGTGTTATTGTGATGGAAGGCAGATTCTTTAAGCCTTGAAAGACTCATATTAACCAAAAAGAATACCCTTCATAGTAGAGGGTTTCAATTTATTTATCTTCACATCAAGGATATGAATATGCACTTTACAACAAAAACATGAAATTGTGATATCTATTGTTTCTCACAAATGAAAGCTTCCTTTGGGGTTTCATACTTCAATATTTGTTAGGACACATGTTTAGAATGTAGAAAATAGTATTACATGCCTTTCCCCAAGGATAAAGGGGTAGATTTACAATATGAAGTAGAGCCCTCGTTTTGTCTATATGATGGCCTTGTTCTTCCACTTTGTAGCCTAACTTTGTTGTAGGTTACCTTGTAATGTGAACTACCTCTATCCATTCTTGACAAAAAGAACCAAACTCATTGTAGGTGTACTCTCCTTAATTGCAAGATCTCAACATTTTCATCTTCTTACCCATCTAAAATTTCATCCTTAGTCTTCATGAAATTAATCTAGGTTTTTATAGATGAGTTATCAATAAATGAAACATAATAGATGTTTCCTATTTAAAAATTTGATGGCACAGGCTCTCACACATAAGAATAGATTAGATCAAGAACCTTTCTTGATTTATGCTCATTTCTTGAAAATTCATCATTAGTGGGCGTGTAGAGTGTACATTCCTTGAACATTATTGTCTTTTAAATCTTTAACTCCCATGTTCTTCAAGAGAGAAAACTCCATAAGGAAATTTATGTTTCTACCATAATTCACTTAGAGTGTCATAGCTATGCACCAAAGCTCCATGTTTGATCATATTTGCAAACAATGTGTAAAAGAAACCTTGGTGCGCTTTTTTGGTCGATACTCGACTAGGATCTGGCTACATTTTTTTCATGATTACTTGTTAATCATCAAAATCAATGACACTTGAGATATGTGAAATGATATTTTGAAATAAGGTTATTTATTAACCTAGGATAAAACAATACATATACATTATGTAGTTCAATAACTTCCCATGATGGCATGTCAAATAATGAGACAAAACCTGTCCTAATCATCAAGTATGTCACATCATCACCAATCTTCACTTGCATGCCATAATCTTGTTCTTCCATTATGAATAATGTGGATTTATTTGTTTCCATGTGTTTGAAAGCTCTACTCTCCACATATCACTCAATACCAAAAATGGTGTTAAAGGAAAAGCACAAAACCATGGAGAAGATTGTTTTCAATGTAGAAATAAGATCATCAACTTTGGCCAAAGGTTTTGTGTTCTAAGTGAATTGATTTTATTGTTTATCCTTTCCCTCCTTATCAAGGCACTAAGAAGTATATTTTCCATTCTTGTGGCACTTGAAACACTTCACATAACTCAATGATTTCTTCCCCTAGTTTGAAGACCTTGAGTCTTCCTTCCTATTTTCTTTCCAAGTCCTTTTTTTATTGCTTTTGTAACCTTCTCCATTAGGGCAACAATTTGGCCATTTTCACCTCACTATAGGCTCCAATTGGGCTCCACCTAGATGAAAGAATCCCAAATCTTTTCAACAGTGGGTGAATTTTCTTGACGTTAAAACTCTAAATAAACATGTCCCAAGATAAAAAGAACCTATTCATGGTTATGTGTACCAACTCATCATCTTCCACCTTAACAACTAATAAAAGCAAGTCAATATCTCAATTGAATGATCTTCATAAGCTAATTATGACGTCTCAAAATATGTAAGAACTCATATATGCTAATTTATGCATTTTTCTCTACAGTTTCCTGTCACACTGGCTATCCATATATGAAGTTTTATTCTGATCCGGACTTAAACAGGAACGCAACAAATTAAAAAGATAACCATAAACACATATATGCAGTGGAAATAATACTTCATTTCATTAATGTAAAATACTGAAATATGCTTACAAACAGTAATGGAAATAAACCAGCTAGGGCGATGGTAGCTTATCTCTGAGAAGAGATGTGGTGGCTACATGCCTCTGAACTGTGTTACAATGAGGCTCAAAGGCCTATTTATTGTTGAGAAACAATGGAAAACCCTTCACATCCCAAAACCTAACCCTAGAAGATGAAACGCCAAATTGTGGGCCCCGTTTGGTTAAATTGGTACATCAATTTCTTGGGGTCGTAACTTTGGCATACGATCTCCGTTTGACACGTACGATAGCTCGTTAGAAAGATCTATCCAAGCACTACCACTTTGCAAAGGGAACATCGGTCCATGGACCCATGTTGCCCCCAGATTTCCCAAAAAAACGTCATTTAGGGCCTCAAAACAGCTTCGGAAGTTCAGGACCCGAAAAACTGCTAAAAATAGTAAACTATGCTACAATTTAGGAAACTGAAAAAAACTGAAAGAGACAATTGCGAGGGTCCAAATGGGATAGGTGGGTGGCCACCAACATCCACCTGGATCATTCCTCCCCCCTTAAGAAGCAATGGTCCCCATTGTGTTGAGTTCTTCCATCTGCTGAACTTGTCCTACAGTCTCTGATGTGTCCAGTAATGGTGGGAAGCATGGTCGACGACGATCCACATTGAACACTTGGTGAAGGCGAATCAATGGAGGAATGATGTGATCCAAAGCATTGTTCCCCACAGCCTTGGTACTATTGTAAGGACCATGTCGGAGTGGTTTGAGCTTCTGATGGGTTCTAGTAAGGCGTTCCTTCTGTCGATGCAGCCAGACTTTGTTGCCCACCTGAAACTTGTGTGGTACCCCTGTGGGTGAGGAGAAGTTGTTCCTGTGTTTTGTCATGACCGTGTCCCTTTGTTGTTGCTGATGTGTGGAGGAACCCTTCGCAGGGGTCATGGATGTAGCAACGATCTTCCCGTTACTTTGGGAATGAATCAGACAGAAAATGAATTTCCTAGTCTGGGAGATGAGCTTGTTGCCTTTCTTAGCAATGATCAAAGAGGTGGCGGTATGTGGGGCTACCTCTGGTATCATGTATAATGAATTATTCAAAGAAATAATGACAGCACGAGGCCTTAACTCATACACAGCATGTCGCATCCACAAGTATGGCTGGCCTAATAGCACATTACAAACATCCAGAGGTATAACATCACACAATACCTCATCTGTGAAGGGCTTGATGTTGTAGGGAAGGTGGCACTGTTGGCGAACTTTGAGATCTCGTCCTTCATGAAACCACCCAATACTTTATGGCTGTGGGTGTGGTGTAGTCGATAGGCCTAACCGCTTTACGACCTCTGCTGAAATGAGGTTCTTTTGGCTGCCATTGTCGACAATGAATTGCAGCGGCGAACCCTTCACCCACATCTGTGAGTGGAAAAGACGTTCCCCCTCCTTTGGATCTTCGGGTTCATTCTTCTAGATCTTGGTGATGGCAACAGTGGCGGTGGGATCCGCATCAATGATCTACTTCCCTTTGCCATTCCCCTTGTCGGGTTCTGGCTCAGGGTCGGAACATGCATCTGATTCGGAACCCTTCAACTCGGCCACCAACGACTGCTTGGTCCGACACTCACTTGTGTTATGAGTGGGACCCTTGTGGAACTCACACCACTTTCCTGCGTCCTTCTTCGGCTTCGTGGTGTTGTTCTTTTCTTGCGGCTTCGAGGGGTTGTCTTGGGTCACCCCGTCTTGGCTTTGTCCTTTAGGCTTTGGATTTGCAGATCCAAAGTCTCGCTTCTTTTATTTGAACTTTTGCTCGATTTTGACAGCGTATCTGTATGCTGTGCCGAGTGAGGAGATGTTCAAGAACTCCATCTCTTCCTGGATGTATCTGTGTAGGCAGCCGCGGTATTTGACTACCAGATGCAGCTCAGAATCTTTGATACCCAACTGTGTGCGAAGGGTATGAAAAATGTTGGTGAACTCAAGCACATCTTGGTCTCGTCCCTGCCGCAGCGTGATCCATTTGATGTATTTGTCCTCATAGCTTTTGACAGGGTAGTACTACTCCTTGATGGCATCCTGGAATGAATCCCAAGTGGGTGTGGTTGAAAATAGTGAGCCTGTGCTTTCATCCTTATGCTCGCAGTAGGTTTCCCACCAGTCCTTGACGTGGGGGGTTGCTTTGAGAAGAGCGCAAACAATCTTTTCCCAACTCGAAAATTCATGAATAGAAAAATACCCTTCTAGCAGATTTAACCATTTATCTATGGCATCTGCGTCTATTTGACACTCGAAGATGGGGATTTCAAAATTAACTTGTACCTTGAAGGGTGTGGCATTTCTAGAGTAGCTATTGGAAGCCGATGCGTCGCCTCTAGGTAGCTGCTAAAGAATCTGCGCAAAGCTATCCAAAATCGTGTTCCTTTGTAGCTCGAGGGATTCTTCGAGCAAGATTTCGATAGGATCTCCTGCCCCCTCATCTTTCTTCTCATCCTCCATGGGAGGTCCTCGAGATTTGCGAGGCTGGCCTTGCAAAGGTTCGACTAGTTCAAGCCCTAACTCCTTATATCCCAACCTCGTTGGGGACATGCAAAGAAAAATAGAGAAAAAGCAGACTTTTGTGATACCACTGATCCGGAATTAAACAAGAACGCAACAAATTACAGAGATAACCATAAACACATAGATGCTACGGAAATAATACTTCATTTCATTAATGTAAAATACTAAAATATGCTTACAAACAGTAATGGAAATAAACCAACTAGGGTGATGGTAGCTTATCTCTGAGAAGAGATGTGGTGGCTACATGCCTCTGAACTATGTTACAATGAGGCTCGAAGGCCTATTTATTTTTTAGAAACAATGGAAAACCCTTCACATCCCAAAACCTAACCCTAGAAGATGAAACGCCAAATTGTGGGCCCCGTTTGGGTAAATTGGTACATCAATTTCCCGGGGTTGTAACTTTGGCATACGATCTCCATTTGACACGTACGATAGCTCGTTAGAAAGATCTATCCAAGCACTACCACTTTGGGAAGGGAAACATCGATCCATGGACCCATGTTGCCCCCATATTTCCCAAAAAACGTCGTTTAGGGCCTCAAAACAGCTCCGGAAGTTCAGGACTCGAAAAACTGCTAAAAATAGTAAACTGTGCTACAATTTAGGAAACTGAAAAAAACTGAAAGAGACAATTGCGGGGGTCCAAATGGGATAGGTGGGTGGCCACCAACATCCACCTGGATCATATTCGTTGTTAAAATTTATGAAAAGTATTTGATACTAGGACACGAGGCATGATTTTTGGTATTTTAAGCCAAATATTGACATGTTTTGACATTTAAATCCATTACCTATTATATTTTTTTACTATATATGCTTTTCTTTAAATTATCAACATGGGTCCCTATATGGACACAATAAAATTTATTGAAATTTCTTCAAATGGTATTCTAGTGACATTTATATTCGAACAACATGATTCTTCATTAGATTCAACAAATTCTATTACACATTTAATATCAGTTAACAAAAATGTTTCTACTGAGCATTGCAAACTTCCCCTAATACATCTAGAAGACATGTATAGACTAAGATAGTGGAATTAAGATCCATTATGTAGACATTCATTTCTCCCCTTTAGAAGACCCTATAAATACCAATATATTAGATTGAGATATAACAGACTAGGAAAAAAATAAAAGTACCAATATGCTTGTATAGGAGCTATCAAGTTCAACCTCAACCCACTTGTCAGACCATATCTACTAGTGTCCTCCTTATGTTATGTGATCGATCCCTGTCACAATAACTTCACTGATGCCTTGGTTGGAGGATTTTAGTCCCCTCTTCATGATGAACTTGCTTTTGCCACAATATTATTGAAGTGTTCTTCCTCTCTCGATGATCCATACATATATGATTTATTAAAGGCTTATATTCTCCATACTAGCTTTGACATGTCAATAAATCCTTTCATTATCTAGTTGAAATCTATGGTGATTGCTCGCTTTGGGAATGATAGAATCCCACCTTTAAAAAATTCAATGCAAACCACATCAAGACTACATAGCGTAAAAAAAAATGATAAGTCTAAGTAAGCCCAACTACTCACCTTTGAATAGACCAAGATCTCATATTTAACTACATGGGAAGATAAGTATTATAATATCAAACACCAAATGCTCATCCATGTGTCCAAACAAAAACCACCAATCTTGTTATCTGTGATAAATAAATCTCTATCATTAAGGATTCCAAAACTATGTCAATTTTCTCAAGAAATGACCCATACTTGTGACCAATCATCTTCTAGTACAGAACCTGCATTAGACAAACTTATAGTGAAGTACCTAGGGTGTCCAAAATATTGGGAAGGGATCAACAATCTCCAAGGGCATAGATCCATGAAGATTCCTAGTCCCTTGTTTTAGTTATGCACGCTTTCACTTCCAAGAGAAGGGTTAGGAAGCATAAAGAAGTTTCTTAGTGGAGAAGAGTCATACCTTCTTGGATGAAACTCACTTCTTGTTTCCTTCAAATAGGTTTCAAAAGATTTGAAAACTAACAAAACATACTTACTAGCTAGGTCTTCCACAATTTTTGATATAGTGTTAAATGAATGCAAGATTTTGAATTTCTCAAATCTAAAAGCTATGTTGGCTAATTAAGAAAACAACGTAATGTCAGAAAGAAGAAATAAAATATTTGGCGAATAGGCTTGAAATCCCATCACATGTACTGACATAAAATATAACATTAACAAATTCTGTAGATAAAATAAATGCAATATTGAGTCTTCTAGATGTCAAGAGCTCAAGTGGTCTTCCTTTGCTATGTAAGCAGTCAAATGGTCCTTCACTGAATCAATGATGATTCACTTTGCATTGGCTGCCTTCTTTTTACGCTCAACCAATGATTTAAAGTTAGTGGGGACATTCACCTTTCCTTCTGTTGGCTCACCAAAAGTTCATCTTTTTCACCCTTTTTTCCTTTAGTTTTAACCATGTTCCATTGCTCTGTAAGCTAGCATTAAGAGCATTTTTATGATTATATATGGGTTGACTTATTATTTTCCAAAGCATTTGTTTTAGTATTTTGAGTGAGTTTATGATTATATATTAGAAAAATAACAGGTTTTCACTTATATCTAAAAGTGAGATGAGGTTTATGATGTTTATAGGCATATTTGAAGACTTCAAAAAATTCCTATTTGACCACTTAGACTCAAATTTTAATTTCCTCTTCAACTCTTGAAAATTTGAGGAAGATATGAAGATAACTATTCAAGCACATTCAATGGAGAAGAATCATCAAAGTTTTGATAAGACTTCCTATCAAATATATTAAATATTTGTGAGAGGATTAATATATATAATTATCTCCTAATTATAGAAAATTTGTTGTACCTACTTGAGAGAAAAGTGGATCTAAATTTATTAGTTTCTTCTCCTCTTCTTAAAGCAACTCATGTATAAATAGGAATAATTTCTCCATTTCAAGGGGGAGGAAGGAGGAAGAAATTTAGTATTTGTAATCATAATACTTTAAGAAATTTGTAATCATAATACCTGGCAGGAAGGCACATTATCGATTTTCATGGCTTCATGCCTTTGTGTTGTTGAATTTCCATGATATTGGGTCTAGGTTAGAGTCTTAAAATCACTGACGCTACCAAACCAAGAATCTCAACCATAAACTACTTTGCACAGCGGAAATGTAAAGCAATAAATCACACATGCATAGAACATAGATTTTTTTTTTTAATTTTTCAACCCAACTTCGTTATATTAACAACATATAATGCAACAGTCTAGGGCTTCCATACCATAAATAATGGCCCTTAGTACAAGATACAAAACTGGGGCTTGGTGTTAGTCCATCAACAACCAATCTGCCCGCAACAAGATGATCTGACCATCTGGCTGATGTAGTCGACTTCACAGCTCCCCTAGGTCATACCCTGTATCTGCCCGGTCCTTTGGATTTCGATCTGTAGCTCCTGCCTCTATCAGTGCTCCAAGTCCATCTAGCAACTGAATCTCGGTTATCCAATCTACTCTCTAGTTGTGACTTCATCCACAAAGGCCACAACGCATCGAGACTCCTGTTGATTTTGTCACAACTCCATTTGTGAAAAACTCTCAATCTGCCCACTACTGCTCCTCAGCTACTTAGGGCCTTCAGCCCAGTATGGTCTTCTTGTGTTGCTCCGATGAAGACCAACATAGAGCATGGAGGGATGCCACCTATCACTGCAAGATGTCCATATCCCACAATGAACATGGGCTAGGAGGACTTCCCATCGTGTGTTGTAGAAGTCCTTCTCGATACACAAGTCTCGAGCTCCACAACTGCTCCTCTGGTTTCTCAACTCTTGAGCTCAACAATTGCCTCTCTCGCAACTACCTATTTCAATCAGAGTGTTTCTCACCAGGCTCCAAATTGGACACTATCATGTTGTCCTCTGAAAAACCATAAGTGCCCAATCTCATCCACACTTGGTCCACCCTCACACTGCCCTCCAATATTCCACGAGTGACCAAGTCTACGCTATAACATCTGAACCTAGTCAGGGCATGCCCACACCTAGGAGACCCTTACACACAACTACCCACAAACTCCACCAATTTGTTGTTTTCTTTGCAATGGAGGACCTATTGTTTAAATCTAGCCACCATTAATATGTCCTCGCATAGGACACAATCAATCCATCATACACGGGTCCATCTGCAACAGAGGAGCTATTGTTTTCTCTGCAATAGAGGAGCTATGGTTTAAATCTAGCCACAATTAATATGTCCTCACATAGGACACCATGAATCCATCATACACGGGTCCATCTGCAACACACCTTGTTGTTGTCCTCTTTCCTTTTGATCTAATGTGCCTGCTTTCACCTTGGCTACACGATAAGCCTCCCAACAATCGACGTTGGCTCCTCCAAGCAACTCATAAGGCATCCTCAAGCTGCCCATCAATTGATCCACACAAAAGTCACAATTTGACCCAATACACAACAAACTCTTGCTCCAAGTTTGCGTCCCAATCATTGTGGAAACGATCACTAATCTAGGGCATCTAATCATGAGATCTTTCCTCTCCTCATTAAATTCCACTAGATACCTTAACATGATCCAAATATGATCCTAAACTAGGATCCAACACCTACAAGAAATGTCATAAATATCATACCTTTGCTCATTCGTTGTGGTCTCCTTGATTGCTACATTCATGAACTAGTTAGGGCATCAATGACAGTCCTACCATCCCTCACACATCATCTACAACAACCCTCCAAAGGTTGTGGTCACCCTTCTCCAAAACTCCTAAACCCCATGTTGTCTTGTCATACCCCAACAATCACAACCAGAGCTTACGCCCTCCTTACTGTCCTTAACATAGACCTATGGGTGTATTAGGGACTGCGGTTTGCTACAACAAGCCTATACCTTGTTGCGGTAGCCCTTTCCAAGGGTCTAATCCCACAAAACAACACCTTATGCCTTTGACCCTTAAGAACAGCCCGCGGCCTCTAAGACAACCTCTCGGCCTCCACCAAAGTGACCCAAAAACAAACCACTACTCCAACAGCTCACTCGGCCTCCATTAAGGAGCTAAGACCTCCTCCACAATGTCTTAAAGCCTCCCTCTCTTGCTGCAGCTAGGGCAATTTCATAGTTATCTTTCTTACCTTGTGTTACACCAACTAGAAGATTAGAATGACTCCTCTCCACCCCTATATATTCACATAAAGAGGGCTACACGAATTCATTTGAAGAGTCGTGTATTTTGGACAAATTCACCAAGCCTACATGACTTTGGTTGTCCATAATTAATTTTTCAACTTCAAAAATTCATAACTTTATTTCTAGAGCTTTGATTTGAGTGATCTTTGGAGCACTGGAATCAGATCGCCAAGCTCTATCACCTCACATTTTCTTAAGATAAGATTCATCATGGTTTTGACCCAAATCCTGATGGGTGAAAACCCCAAGCTTGGGTTCTAAGCCCACAAGCCTACTTGTGGATATTTGACCTCCAACCCTTGACCACTAGGGCTTGGAGTACTTCCCAAGCTACAAAAGTCAACCCTCCCTCTTGGTGAGCGATGTACTTCCAAGACTAGGAAGCAACCATCATCATCCAATGATGACACTAGCCCATTTTGCATCCATCACTGTAATATACCTTGTATAATGAATCTGACAATCTCGATAGTGCCTCCGCCTCATCACATCCGAACCTGAAGATCACAAACCTCCATAGGGCTTCTCCCTCTGAGGCTAGACTCCCTTTAAGTCTACACTATCTCCACTAACGCAGTCCTACAAACACTCATCCTCCTGGATCAAATGCTACTCATGCAAATCCCACCAATATCGGATATGCAACATCATGAGCCGATGAAGATGCTAGCTTGCCAACCTATAGTCCATCACATGAAGACATCTCCATCAACTTGATCTCATCCATGCCAAAGAAACCCTTGAACTGTCCCAACCATCCATGACAATACATAGAAAGTCCACGATCTACAAACTACCACACAATATACTGAAGTGCACCAGGTTCACCACTGATCTAGCATAACTCCCAGCCCATCTCATCATGTATTCTATCGAGACCACATCTTCATTTCTTCGGTTGAATCCTCTACTCCATGATTCAGATACCCACAACTCCCTTTGAGTTGCTTCGTTGTGCACACTCTGATTCATTGTCCCTCAAAGTATCTTAGATACACTCTGATACCATGTTGAATTTCCATGATCTTGGGTCTAGGTTAGAGTCTTATAATCAATGCCACTACCAAACCAAGAATCTTAACCATAAACTACTTTGTAGATTGGAAATGTAAAGCAGTAAATCACATATGTGCAGAACATAGAAATTTTTTTAATTTTTCAACCCAACTTCGTTATATTAACAACATATAATACAACAGTCTAGGGCTTCCGTACCAGGGATAATGGCCCTTAGTAAGAGATACAAAACTGGGGCTTGGTGTTAGTCCATCGAGAACCAATCTGCCCTCGACAATATACTCTGATCATCTGGTTGATGTAGTCGACTTCACAACTCCCCTTGGTTGTACCCTGTATCTTCTCGGTCCTTCGGCTTCTGATCTTCAGCTCCTACCTCTATCAATGCTCCAAGTCCATTTGGCCACTGAATCTCAGCTATCCAATCTTCTCTCTAGTTGTGCCTTCATCCATCAAGGCCACAACACATTGAGACTCATGTCGAGTTGTTCACAGCTCCACTTGTGAACAACTCTCAATCTTCCCGCTGCTGCTTCTCAGCTACATAGGGACTTCAACCCACTATGGTCTTCCTACGTTGCTTCGATGAAGACCAACATAGGGCACGGAGGGATGCCACCTATCACTACAATATGTCCATCTCCCACAATGAACATGGGCTAGGAGGAATTCCCATCATCTGTTGTAGAAGTCCTTCTCCACACACAAGTCTCGTGCTCCACAACTGCTCCTCTGGTTCATCAACCCTTGAGATCAACAACTGCCTCTCTCACAACTACTTGTGTCCATCAAGGTGTTGCTCATCGGCTCCAACTTGGACACTATCACGGTGTCCTCCAACAAACCATAAGTTCCCAATCTCATCCACACTTGGTCCACTCTCACGTTGCCCTCTAACATTCCATGAGTGACCAAGTCCACACAATAGCATCTGCACCTAGTTAGGGCATCCCCACACCTAGGAGACCCTTACACACGGCTTCCCACAGACTCCACCAATCCACTGTTTTCTCTGCAATAGAGGAGATATTGCACAAATATAGGCACCATCAATATGTCCTCGCCTAGGATACCATTAATCCATCATACACGGGTCCATGTACAACACACGTTGCTGCTATCCTCTTACCTTCCCATCTAATGTGTCTACCGTCATCTTGGTTGCTTGGTAGGCCTCCAAAAAATCCATGTTGGCTCCTTCAAGCAACTCCTAAGGCCTCCTCAAGCTGCCCATCAACTAGTCCACGCAAAATTAAACACTTTGACCCAATACACGACAAACTCTAGCTCTAATTTTGTTGCCCAATCAATGTGGAAACTATCACTAGTCTAGGGAATATAATCATGAGATCCGCCCTCTCCTCATTAAGTTCCACGGGTTTCCTTAACACGATCCAAATATGATCCTAAACTAGGATCCAACACCTACAAGAAATGTCACAAATATCATACCTTTTCTCATTGTTTGTGATCTCCTTGACCGCTGCCTTCATGGACTAGTTAGGGCATCAATGATAATCCTACCAGCCCTCACACATTAGCTACAACAACCCTCCCAAGGTTGTGGTCACCCTTCTCCAACACTCCTAAACCCCACGTTGTCTTGTCACACCCCAACAATCACAACCAGGCCTTACACCCTCCTTGTTGGCCTTAACACGTACCTGTGGGTGTAATGGGCACTACGATTTACTACAACAAGCCTATCCCTTGTTGGGGAAGGCCTATCAAAGGGACTAACCCCACAAAAGAACACCTTATGCCTTCGGCTCTCAAGAATAGCGTGTGGCCTCCAAGACAACCTCTCAACCTCCACCAAAGTGACCCAAAAACAAACCACTGCTCAAGCAACTCACTCGGCCTCCATCAAGGAGCTCAGACGTCCTCCATGCTATCTTAGAGCCTCCCTCTCTTGTTGCGGCTGGGGAAATTTCATAGCTATCTTTATTGCCTTGTGTTGCACCAAATGGATGATTAGAATGACTCCTCTCCACCTCTATATATAACCATAAATAGAGTTGCACGAATTCATTTGAAGAGACATGTTTCTTGGACAAATTCACCAATCCTATATGACTTTGGTTGTCCATAATTAATTTGTCAACTTCAAATATTCATAACTTCGTTTCTAGAGCTCCAATTTGAGTGATCTTTCAAGAATTGGAATCGGCTTGCCAAGCTCTATCACCTGAAATTTTCTCAAGCTCAAATTCATCATGGTTTTGATCCAAATCTTGATGGGTACAAAACCCCAAGCTTGGGTTCTAAGCCCACAAGCCTACTTATGGTGCTTTGACCTCCAACCCTCGACCACTAGGGCTTGGAATACCTCCCAAGCTACACAAATCAACATCTGTTCATCTTGTTATTCATGTAGTTCTCTCCAGGTATGCTACATATTTCAATGTTTTAGGTTCCTTTTATTATGGCTTGCCCCCTTATTCTTTATAACATCTATAGATTACAACTCACTCTCTACTCACTCTAGGTTGGAATTTTCCTTTAGTTTCCTATAGTTCTCCTAGTTCTATTAGTTTTCTAGAGTCTGAAGAGGGGCACTGGTTTCCTATCTTAGATAATTTCTCTAAGGGAATCCTCCCATATAACATTGTCCTCTATTTTTTATGCTAATGGATGACTCTCTCCTTCGCGTGTCCACCAAAACTAGCCACTTTTGTTTAGCTTTCTCTTAGTAATGGTTCTCCCTTAGTCTCTGATCTATCCTTTGACTCTCCTATTGACCCAAAGTTTGAACCATTTCAATAAATTGTCCTCCTCAATAGTCCTACTAAAAATTACTCTCACCAATTCATGCCCCCTCTGGTTAGGTTTCCTTGTCTCTACTACTCGATTTTGTCTTGTCCCTCCCTTTCCTTATCTTTGGTTGTTCATGAAGCTCTCACCTATGCAAGTCCTTTGTCTCTCATTGAATATTTGGCTACAAAACCATGCAAATGTGCTCGGAGTAGGCAGGGGGAAACATTCTTTTAGGAACATGGTGGATCTCATGGGAAAAGAGCTCAACTCAAAGATATCAAGTTAACAATCCTCAAGAAATATTCGAGGAAATTCCCTAGGTTAAACGTGACATTATTGGGGAGAGAGATTGGTTAACAGAATCAAGTGTGCTGATGGAGAATTTTAACTAAGTACTTGATATTGGACACACCAGGGGGTGCCACAGTCAATACATGGAGACGGTTGATATCTACTAGCATCTACAACTCCTCCTTGGTTGAGTCGTGCTTGATTGAAACAAAGTCAAAGAGGATATCCTCTTAATGTTAGATGAGCGACAACATACTATGAAGAATTTGCGCAATAAGCTAGGGTGGGTGGAAGTTCACTTGGGCATTCCCTCAAATCCAAGGTTCTCTTTTGGTAGCGGTAAATAGCCAATTGTTGTAAATGCCTCATACTTTTCTCAGTCTAAATTATAGGTTCTTATCAGCCAAGTTGTTTTAGTGTCTTATGTTCTGCTTTGCGTTTTAAGCTAGAGTTTAATTCGAGATATCTAGAGTCACCTCTACTAAAATCTTTGATTATTTGTTCAATCTTAAAACTCTTTATGTTTGGATGTCGCAAAAAATATGGTTCTATCACTAGTATGGTTTCCCTAGCTGCAAACCAAGACAACAACAAAAGATATTATAATGTTCTTCCTTAAAGTTTTAAATATACATTTTAGCTTACAAAAGAAACAAACTTTCATGGATTAAAAAGTTGAAAAAGTGATATTGTAATAGGTATTTTGAAATTAAGATCTAAGGTGTGTATACTAAAAGCATACACACTATTTAAATTTTGATATTGTATAACTTTTAAATTTATATTAAATAGACACTGATCATAAGGCTTATTTGATGAGATTAGCGAGCGGCTGAGCGCGACCAGGTCTGCATCTGCGAGCCTCGGCTCCCCTCGAGACCCGCCCTTTGCGGGCACTAAACCTGTGATCCTCCTCGCTTTTTGCTGCTCCTGCAACCTGCGGACCTTCCTGCTTCAGATCTGATCGGATCCAAGACAGCCAGTCGTCCTTCTGGCTAGGGTGTGGCCTCTGCTGCGCTGCCCTTGTGGCGGCCGGCATCAAGCCTGATGGAGTCTCAGGGCCAAGATCTGCCCTCCGGTCCTGCCGTAGATGCATTTAATCAGCTCCTGGCAGGTTTGCCTCCGAAAAAAAGAAATGATGCCTCCAAATTCGTCAAGAAACTAGATGAAATTCCAGAGATCTCTTTGCCTCCGGAGACCCCCATGCAAGTAGCTTTGTCGCTGGCGGATCGGGGACTTATTGGCCAATTCACGGGACTTTGGCCCTCCCCGAAAACTACAGAGCAATGGGTTAACAGGAACTGGGCACCCCTGATCAGTCAAAGTGTTACCTCTTACTTTCTAGGGCGAGGGTATTTTCTTTTCGAATTTACCTCCAGAGAGGACAAAGACCTGATCTTTCGAAATGGACCGTATTTCATGGGTCCTCAGGGTCTCTACCTGAACAAATGGACCCCGGATTTTGACCCAGCGGTAGATGTTCCCAAGGCTGTTCTAGTATGGGTTCGTCTCCCAAATCTGCCGGTTCACTGTTGGAACTGGGACTCCTTGAAACACATTGGCAACTCCCTCGGGAAATTCATAGATCGGGCAAGCAACAAGGATCAGTACGATTGTGCCAGGATCTGTGTGGAGGTAGATCTAGAGGAGGGTTTACCAGAAGCAATCAAAATCAAAGTCGGCAGCTGGTCCCATGTGCAGATCTTGGATTATGAACAACTGCCATTCAAATGCAGGAAATGCCACGTGTATGGGCACTTCGCTAGAAACTGCCCGACTAACCCAGAGCCAGAGAAAGGAAATGAAGAGGGCTGGAACCAAGTAAGACGAGCTAGAGCCAACCACAAGGGGCAGAAACAGGGTGGACCATCCGGCAAAGGCAATTTTCAGGTTAATGCCCAGAGGCCCCCTACCAAAAAGGCGCAAGAAAACAAATTTGACCTTTTAAGCCAACTGACAGAAGACACTCCAGAGGTAGAGATCCAAAAGCCAGAATCCTCAAGGAAAAGCACACCTCCAGCTTCCCCCAAAGAAGTTGAAAACCCCAAAGACACAGTCCCAGAGGACGAGGAAGAAGAGCAAGAAACCGAGGAGTCAAAAGAAGAAGGAGAAATAGGAGAGTCCCAAACCTCAGTAAGAATATCTGCAAGAGGTCGCAAAGTAGATAAAGAAAAATGAGAGCAACAGACCTACAAATATAAGTTACAGGGCAGCCAACCAACTCTGGAAAAACTCCTAGCCTCAAAGCCCAAAATGTTGAAAAACTAGCCCCAAGGCTCCAAGGGAGCCCAGCAGAAACATAAATAATGAAGGTCATCTCCTGGAATTGCAGAGGTATAGGGAGCAAAGTCAAGGAAGAAGCCATAAGAAATCTAATAAGAACAGAAGCCCCAAACATACTTCTCATCTAGGAGACCAAACTGGAAGACAAACTCTTCCTGCAAACAAGCAAAAATTTGTGGCCTAAAAGCGAAGCAAGAGAAATTTCAGCCAGGGGTGCCTCAGGAGGGATCGGTACACTATGGAACTCCAATAAATATACACTCACCTTTGAAGCAAGCAACACTCATTGGTTGCTACTAAAAATGTAGAATCTCGATACAAAGGAAATTATCACTCTCTTCAATGTATATTCTCAAGTCAATATCAGGGAGAAAAAGGATTGCTGGGATACTATAAAACGATAGGCAGATCTGATAAATATGGAAAATACAATCATTGCTAGAGACCTCAATCTCACACTCCACTCAACTGAGAAGAGGGGAGGAAGCACAGTCCAAGATCCGACAAGAGAATGGGCAGAGGATCTTCTGCAAGATTGGGACTTGTTGGACATCAAGCCCTCAACAGGTAAATTCTCATGGTCTAACAAAAGAGTATGACCTGGACATATTGCTGCCAGACTAGATAGATTTTTTATTCAAAGCTCTTTCCTGCTACTTGGTCTAGAACCTAGAATGCACATTCTTCCTAGCAGCATCTCGGATCATAAGCCGGTAGAGCTAGAGCTACTTGCTCACCTATATCTGGGCCCCATCCCCTTCCGTTTCAGTCTCCTGTGGGTAAAGGAGCCCCTTTTCATGCAAACAATCAAAGACTGTTGGAGTCAGCCTGTTAAAGGCTCACCCTTCTTCATTTGGGAGGAAAAGCTCAGAAGGGTAAAAGGAGTCTTGAAACATTGGGCAAAAACCCTTCCCAATCCTACATCAGAAAGGAAAGTCATCAAATCCTCTCTTGCCTCTCACCAAACCCGCATGGAGAGCGCCATAATCATAGAAGAGATGATAGACCAAGAAACTCAGCTACAACAGAGCTATCATAAGGCCTGCTTAGCCGAAGAAGAATACTGGAGATTAAAATCACGAAATCTGTGGCTTAAAGCAGGGGATAGGAATATGGGTTTCTTTCATAAGCAAGCCCAGGCTAGGAAATGCTTTAACACCATTTCTGAGATCAAGGAAGACAATGATACGCACAAGGATTTTGCAGACATCAAGAAAGCAGCCTTCTTACATTTCCAAAAATTATACAGTGATGATCAGGAGTCGCTCCAGCACCAAGAGCTGCTAGACATCATCCCTCAAGCAATCTCTCCTCGTATGAACAGGATTCTAGAGGCCAAAATCACTAAAGAGGAAGTTAAAAAAGCCCTCTTTGACATGGATCCGGACAAGGCCCCGGGGCCAGATGGCTTCTCTGCCAGGTTTCTTCAAGTCTGCTGGCCGGTTGTTGAAAAGGACCTTCTCAAAATGATACAAAAGTCTCAAAATTCTCAGAAAATAGGAGGCAACACAAACTCTGCTTTCTTAGCTCTCATACCAAAGGAAAAAGGCGCCAACAATTTCAGCAGATTTCGCCCGATCTCATTATGCAACACTGGGTACAAATTAATTACCAAGGTCATTGCAAACAGGCTGAAGCCCATCCTGCCAAGAATTATTCCAGAAAATCAAGGAGGCTTTATCCAGGGAAGGCAAATCATGGACAACTTCACACTCGTTCAAGAGGCAATTCATTCAAGTCTTCTCCGAAAGGAAGAAGGTATGGTGATCAAACTCGATTTAGCAAATGCCTTTGATCGAGTCAATCATAGATTTCTTTTAAAAGTCATGTGTAAATTTGGTTTTGGAGCAAATTTTATGAAGTGGGTACGGGCTTGTATCTCAGAGCCTTGGATTTCCCCCCTTGTAAACGGAAGAGCTACTGAATTTTTCAGCACCTCGAGAGGCCTCAGGCAGGGATGCCCCTTGTCCCCCCTGCTCTTTTTCATCCAAGCCTCTGTCTTCAGCTTTCTGTTAGATAAAAAGATGCAAGATCAAGAAATCAATGGTCTGAGTATAGCTATATGGGTCAAAAACATAAACATGCCTTATTTGCGGACGATACCCTACTGTTAGGCAGTGTCACCCTCTCCTCTGCCTCTAAGTTTATAGCTGCCCTGGATGTCTCCATCAAGGCCTCTGGCGGCGCTCTTAACAAGAATAAATGCCACATTTACAGCTGGAATACCTCGCCCAGGATTCTCTCTGCCATCTCTAGATGTCTGGATTTTGCTGCCACATCCTCCTGGACCTCATTCAAATATTTGGGCCTCCCTGTCTTTCATAAAAGGCTCTCAGTCAAAGACTGGCATCCTCAGCTTGAAAAATTCAAGTCAAGGATCCAATCCTGGGGCTACCGCTGGCTCAACGCTACTGGCAAGACAGTCCTTATAAAATCTGTGCTCTCCAGCCTCCCAATATTCCAATTTGCAGGACTTCTTACTCCAATAACCATTCTTAACAAGATGGATGAGTTTATGTGCAGGATTTTTTGGAAGGGCGGAAAACAAAATGAAAGGAAAATCCCTCTCATCAGCTGGGAAACTATGGCCAAGCCGTTGTGGGAAGGCGGATTGAATTTCAAAAACATATGTCACCAGAACGTGGCTATGGCAGCAAAGACCATCTGGAGGATCATTGCGCCCAAACCTGGATGGGCTCAGCTCGCTCTATGGAAAAAGTACTTCAGGGGACCTTGGTTAAGATGTCTAGAGAATGAAATTCAAGTACAGAACTCGCCATTCCTCAAGCTATATGCTAAAGCAGGCCCTCTGATCAGAACACACTCATTCTGGATCCCTGGGAATGGCAGGAGGATTAACATCTGGTCTGATGGAATAATGAATATGGAGCCTATTGAAAACAGAACCTCCATCAGTGAACTGCGTACTTGGATGGACAGCAACGGGCTGCACACTCTCTGGGACATATCACTATGGCACGATGCGTCTTGGGCGGGCTGGAGAAGCGTCGAAGTGCCGGACCACCTGCGCAATGAATGGATCACGCTGCAAGAGCATCTCCATGGCCTGGCCCCCACGCAGCTGAGAAAAAAGGATCAGAAGGGATGGGGATCGACTGACAGAGGGTACACGGTTTCCATGGGGTACAGAAAGCTAAATGAGAGACCCCACGTTCCTCCCGATCCAGCACCTTGGCAAGGAGTCTGGCGCACCCCCTCATGGCCCAAGATTGATTTTTTTGCTTGGCAACTCTGTCATGAAAGAATTCTTACATATGATATTCTGCAAAAGAAAGGATTTCATGGACCATCTATATGCTCGTTATGCAAAGAACACTCTGAGACAACTGCTCATTTAATTCTTGAATGCAAGTTCTCCAAACGAATCTGGCTCTCTTTCGTTCAGAATCTGAACTCCAACTTCTCATTGCCTAATTCCATTGTGGAGTTGTTCTCCAATTGGACAGCCAGATACCCAGGTCCGCCTCCAAAAAATCAGGTAGTTAAAACAACGTGGGCCATTCTTCCAAAGACTATTTGCTGGCAAATTTGGCTTGAACATAATAGAAGAATCTTCAGATGCACAGAACAGAACAACAAGGTTTTAGAGAGCAAAGTTAAAAGCCAAATCAAGGAATCCCTAGCTGACATTAAAGATGATTCAAACCTTAGCCAACAAGACATTTCCTGGGGTTCTCTCTTTGGCTTGCAATTCCAACCAGCAGACAGAACTGCCCTCTCTAACAAAAATTGGCAAATAAGAAAATCTGAAGATGACTTTCAAGAATGGCTCAAATCGCTTTCAAGGCATTCCCTCTTCTTTGATGGAGCAACAAAGGGAAACCCGGGCAAAGCAGGTGCAGGAGGGGTCATAGTGAATCCAAATGGGGAATAATTCATTCCTTCGCGTGGGGGCTTGGATATACAACCAGCATTCAAGTTGAGGCTCTAGCTCTATATCAAGGCCTCAAGTTCCTCCAAGACATAAATATTGAAACAGCCAATGTAATCGGTGACTCACAAATTATAATAGATGCAATGATATCTAACTCCCCAGTGACGGATCTCAAGCTGGTAAGACTGATATCTAGAATCAAGGGCCTTGGAAAACGCTTCCAGAACTTAAACTACTTTCATGTGCTGAGAGCCCTTAATAAAGAGGCGGACAAAGAGGCCAATAAAGCTACTCTCCTCTCAACAGGGATCAAGCAGAAAGACAAAGAAGAATCATGGGATCCCATCCCTTAATCTGAATGCTGCAATGTTTTACTGCCTGCTCTTAAAGCAATTTGTCTGTATCTCCAAGTGGGGGAAAATTTCAGGAATTAAAAACATAGACACTATATCAAGGAAGAACTTTGTAAGAATTAGAGGCATGCTCACTCATAGAAGTGATTCGCACCAGGACACAGAAGTCCTCTATGTAATCAGTTTTCCGGCATTTAGCCCAAAAGGAATATAAACATCCCATACCCGTTTTCGTAAAAAAATAAATAAATTATTAAATAGACACACTAATCTACATCAATATGAATTTTAAATGATTAAAAAAGTGTACAATATAATTTTATTTCTATACTGTATAAATTTTAAGAAAAACATCTCTAAATAATTATAATTTTTATAATGATATTTTGACTTTTAAATTTATGTTAAAAGAGCATATTAATTTATACCAATAAAAAAATAAAGAAAATTAATTTTTATAATGCAAATAAAAATTGAAATTAATTTTAGTTTATTAAATTTTTTAAATAAAATATAATTTCATATTAATTTATATAATTTTTTAATTTTTTAATAATGGAGATAATTTTAAAATATTATTATTATTTTTATTTTTAATGAACAATCTAATTTTAGTTGTAACTTTCAACCCAAAAAAAGTATTAAATTTAAAAAGAATTGAATTATCACTATTAATTAACTTATTCCTATAAATTGCATTATATAAATATTAATTGATTTCAACAAAGGTTTTTGGTAGTAATTACATAAGAGAAATTTTTGGCCAACGCTCTTCGAACCAACAAGTGTGGTTCATCGTGAGTGACCAAATAAAAAGGCTTTAAAATAAATAAATAATAGAAATAACTTGGAAACATACACTATAATAAAAATTAGAAAATAAGATATGATTAAATTAAAAAAAAATTATGACTCTATTAATTTCATTTATATATTACTTAGTTATAAAATAGTTATTTTTCAATTTACCAATTCCATTAAAAAAAAAAATTATTAAGAAAATCACTAACCTAGCTTATTTTTCTTTCCCCTTTATTTATACCAAAAATAACCTTTTGATGAAAATATTGTTTGATTTTAGACTTTTATAATCCATAATGATTTTGATAAAGTCTTTCGGATTAATCACATTTCAAGTTGTTGGTCGACATTTCGAACCAATTAATGTGGTTCATCCTCATGACAAAGGTGAAAAAATCAATCTATCAACTTGTTTAAATAGTAGAGATATGGTTCATCCTCATGACAAAGGTGAAAAAATCAATCTATCAACTTGTTTAAATCGCAGAGATGCATCCAGCTATTAGGGGAATAAAATATTTTAATTAAACATCTCTGAACATTTGATAAGAGAATAGGTCAATATATTAAAAAATTAACATAAAAATAAATATCTAATCCTTTATTTGAAATGGTCAAATATATTATGTTATAAAAATTCAAAAAGTCAAAATTATACTAATAAATATTTAATTAGTTACTTGAATTGATTGATTAATATATTATATTATAGGAAATTAAAAAAATACCAAAACAAATCTTAGTTAATTAAGGAAGAATAAAATAAATAAATAATTATAAATAAATAAATGGAAATTAAAATAAATTATATATATATAGTTAATTAAAAGAAAAAACAAATTTAATAAAAATAAAAGGGACAGATTTTCCTTAGAAGTTGATTAAGATGTTTGAATTTTCAAACTTGTCATTATCTAAAAGTTTCACTAGAAAGTAAGTGAAGGTGAATGAATCTAACCATTCATATGACAAGAAGCCAATTAACCATTCATATGACAAGAAGTCAATTAACCGTTGATATGACAAGGAGCCAATTTAGTTGAACAATTATAAAATTAACCATTCAAATGACTAGAAGTCAATTTAGTTGACCAATCATAAAAGTAACCATTCATTGGACAAGAAGCCAATTTAGATATCAAACTTGTGATTGGAATAAATTTGACTGGAAAATATACCCAAAAAAATACTTCCAAAATATAAAATAATTAAAATACTAGTTAAACTTCTAGTACATGGGAACAACATGGGTAAATAAAGAAGTTATATAGTGTTTGATTAAACCACAACTTTAAAATTAAATGATTAACTATAAAATGACATGTGACCATATTTTAAATGTGGAATGAAAATGTGTGTGTAGTAGTAGGTGTAATTGTGGGGATTATTATGTCCAGCAAAAATGTAAAATAATAATAAAAAATATGTATTCTTGTAAGATTACAGGATCATCAGGATCTGGATCTGTCTGTAATGTAGAAGAAATCCACAATCTAACTAATGTATGCTGATGGTGTCCTATACGTCTCATCATCTGGAGACTCACTCGCAAATTGAATTGAAACCAGAAATCACCACATATTTAAGGCAACCAACCCCTGGGGCCAAATTCATCCATTCACCATTGCTAGTCATCATGGCAAGCAGGACATCTGTTATATCTGCATTCCGAGTTGCGAGTAGAAGGCCAATCTGCTCCCTAGTCTCTTCTGTCAGAGAATTGCATGTAAGTGATGATCGATCACCCTCGCTTCTTTTTTGTCGGGATTGAAGTTGGGTAAGATGATGCTTGCTTGCCACGTATGAAGGTCTGAGATACAAGTATAAGTAGGCTGGTTTACCCGGAGAAGGCAGTATCAAGTTTCAGTTATCACTCTCATTAACAAAACAAGATTATATATTTTCTTACATTCTCTGCTTCCTATTTTTCTAATTTATATGCTCTTATTATGTTTCAGGCACCTGCAGGGAGTAATAAAATTGTTGGAGTCTTTTATAAAGCCAACGAATATGCTTCGCCCAATCCAAACTTTCTCGGGTGTGTTGAGAATGCTTTGGGCATACGAGAATGGCTGGAATCTAATGGTCACCAGTACATTGTGACAGATGACAAGGAAGGTCCTGACTGTGGTAAGTTAGCAGTGATTTCTTTTGTTGTTATGTCTAAGTTAGCACTCCTGCAAAATAAAATAAATAAAATAAAATTAATGTGTCTTTTGGAATCTAATGGTCACCAGTACATTGTGACAAACGACAAGGAAGGTCCTGACTGTGGTAAGTTAGCAGTGATTTCTTTTGTTGTTATGTCTAAGTTAGCACTCCTGCAAAATAAAATAAATAAAATAAAATTAATGTGTCTTTTTGAACTTCTTAATTTGAAATCATCGAACATATGCATAGAAGTTGCACAGGGGATCTGTAGGTTCATAACATAGAAGGGAAATTTTGAACCAGTGTTACAAGATCGTGGCTTGAACTTGCCATTATCCGAGTTTCATGGAAATGTAGTTTTCCAACTTGTCTGAGTCAAACTTGGCTGTTGACACAGAGTTTGATTTTCCAACTTGTAACTTGTTTGTTGACAAAGTTTGACTGTCAACACGAGTTTGACCTCTGAGTATGAGTATGACTTAGTTGACTGAATGAAACTCGTGTAATAAAAACCCTCATCTAGCCCAATTTAGGTTATTTTTACCTCTACTAGGTTCATTGCTCCTCTACTAGGCGATTAATTTCTGTGAAAGAGACTGAAGGGAGGTCATGTTGTCGCACTCACCATTGCTTATATATTTTCATCAAAATATATACGTGTATATCTTTATATTTTTGTTCTACTCTCCAATTTTGTCCCGAATTTTTTCCTTATCCTTGCCCAAAACTTGGCCTCCCCGAATTTTCCTTGATTATGCATCTAGTAACGCTTGAAGGGAGCTGTGCTAAACGACATCTCCTTTTTTAAACTATTAGAAGCCCCCCAAATGCCCTGTTTCTTTCTGTATCCATGTATACCGCTAGGCTATATGTGTTCTCTGTGTTGGTGAGGCGATAACATGGAATTTAAATTCCCTACTAGGCTACATGTACTGTGCTGTCGAATTGGCCCCGTGAAACTTTAAATCATGATAACTGATTTGGAATTGCGATTTTTTATCTGCTAGGACACACTCATCATCAAGCTATGTACACCAAACTTCTTAATAAATGAATAAACTGTGGTCTAATTGTTAGCAGGTCTCATCATCAAGCTATGTACACCAGACTTCGTAATAAATGAATAAATTGTGGTCTAATCAGGTCTCATTTGTCTTACTGTAGTTACTAGCCATCAAAAGCACAAAAAATGATTTAGAGCTAATGCTAAATGTGTATCAGCAGGGTTTTGCTTGGTAGAGTTTCTTTGACTGCTGGACAGGGCACCATCTATGTTGATTCTTGTATTGTAGAATATTCTTGAAAAACAGTTTCCCTAGAAACCTGAGACGACCTTCTAACTCAACTCATATGTCTTTGACGTGGGAGGAAGGTATAATTATATGGTACCTAGTAACATCATACTCAAACTCCACATCACCTGGAGTCATCTTTCTTTTTTCAGGTCCTGAAAAATATTGTCCCACAGTTTAGGTGTTCCAAGCATCTTGCTAGCCCCCTGCAGATTTCCTCCCTCTTCCCCATTTTTTCTGGATGGATGACGAGGGTAATAACCAACTGCTAGCTGAAATACCAACTGGTAACCCCAAGGTATTTATTGATATTTGCTCCCGTGAAGAGCCACCCACCCCTTAGGATATAAAATCGTGTTATCTGTTGTTGTTATTGATATGGATGAATAGTTTATGTCCTAGACTTCTTTTTGTTCCTCATATCCTGAATAATAATCAATCTAGATGGTATCGTATGTGCTGCTTCAGAAAGTGAGATTTACAGAATATATATCTTGTCGAACAAGTCATAAATGGCTTCTGGTTATTCACAATTGAAGTTGGGTGGTTGTTTAATCCACAATCCAATCTATTAATTTTCTAGGATGCCTTCCCTTTCCTACTTCTTGCTACCATGGATCGTCCAAATCAGTGTATTGCTTGCTTGCTTTTACATTTGAGAATTGTAACCCACTGCGGACTAAACTTACACAATTAATTTCCTTTTCAGAACTTGAAAAGCACATACCTCATGCACATGTTTTGATTTCTACGCCTTTCCACCCTACATATGTGATAGTATAGAGGATCAAGAAGGCAAAGAACTTAAAGCTTCTTTTGACAGCTGGTATTGGTTCTGATCACATTGATCTAAATGCTGCAGCAGCCGCTGGTGTGACTGTCGCAGAAGTTACAGGTACTATTTCTGAAATTATACCGCTTGTCACTGCCCTGTTCACGCTATGGACATTTTAGTATGAACAAGTTTCTGCAATGATTCTTCATAATTTAACTGACGCCTTCTTCAACAATTTTTACAGCAAGTAATGTGGTGTCCGTGGCAGAAGATGAGCTGATGCGCATTCTCATATGGATGTGAAACTTTGTGCCTGGATATAAGAAAATTGTTGAGGGTGATTGGAAAGTGGCAGTAATTTCTTACAGGTCATATGATCTAGAAGGGAAAACTATTGGTACTATTGGTGCAGGGAGTATTGGAAAAGAACTACTTAAGCATTTGAAGGTATTCATTCTTAGGATCTAGTACTACTTCATGATGTTGCAAACTTCTTTTCAAAAATCAGTGCTCCATAATTCTTATGCATGCATGTTGTTTGTTTGAAAATTTCAATCTAATAATAATAAACATTACATGATGTTGAATTGAATTGTGTTCCTTTGTACAGCCCTTCAATTGTAAGCTTCTTTACCACGACTGTCTTTCTATTCGACCCGAATTGGAAAAGGAAACTGGAGCAACTTTGGAGACAAATCTTGACGAAATGCTACCTAAATGTGATGTACTTGTCATTAATATGCCTCTTTCTGACAAAACTAGGTGTGCCTTATCACAATTTCATAAATAATCTCTCCCATTATTTACTCAGACATCAATAACACCTATATATTTTATACAACTTGTGAACAGAGACCTAATTATTGTTTCTCTTGCCCTTTCCTTTTGGTTACAATAGGGGAATGTTTAACAAGGAGAAAATCAGCAAGCTGAAGAAGGGTGTATTGATTGTGAATAATGCTCGAGGGGCCATCATGGATGCTCAAGCAGTTGTTGATGCTTCTGCAAGTGGACACATTGGAGGTCAGTTATATTTATTCAACTCCTCTTCATATTGCCTCCTTCCCAGTGTCAATAATGGACATACAAGTCCCATCATGAAACATTTCTCTAAGATTCAGAAAGAGCATGATGATACGTTGCTAATAAAACAATGTAACTGTACTTTTGTGCTTTGGCAGTCCTTTTGTCATTCATTCTCGGACGCAATTACAAGACTATGAATCGTTTTTCTGTGTTTTAAATTTCTAAACTATCAATGTTCCCATTTGTTAGAACAAGTTAGTTTGCCAATTGCAGTGATGGAAACAGGCACATTGCTAACTGCCAATTGCAGTGATGGAAACAGGTACATTGCTAACTCTTGGGACTTTCTGCAATGCAGGTTACAGTGGAGATGTTTGGTTTGCTCAACCTGCTCCAAAAGATCATCCATGCGCTCCATGCCAAACCATGCTATGACTCCCCATATCTCTGGGACTACAATAGATGGCCAAGTGTCTGATTTCATCCAATTTCACCCCTTTCTTTCTAGCAATTGCTTTGATTGACAAACATACCTCATAAATAATTCAAAAAGTCAATTATATTGCATCATGCTCCATGTTCCTCATAAATAATTCAGAAAGTCAATTATATTGCACAAAGCTTTAATGCTCTCATTAATTTATCTTTTTTGTCATCTTTGGAAGCAAAAAATAAGAATCATAAAAAATACACAAATATTCTTGAGAGTTTTCTCACTAATTGTTCTCAAAATCTCTACTTCAGATAAGGTATGCAGCTGGAACAAAGGATATGCTAGACAGATACTTCAAGGGAGAAGATTTCCCTTCGCAGAATTATATTGTGAAGGAAGGAAAGTTGGCCAGTCAATACCTATAAAAAATTCATGTTGGATGCTAAAGCAGATGATTCATCCTGTTGAAGGCTGCTTTATCTGGAATAACAAGCAAGAGACAGAACAGAGCTCGCTTCCCTCGAATAAAACAACGCATCAAATATTGAACTGTCAAATACATTCCTGAGAGCAATGATGCTTCAAAGCATTATGCAGGAATGAATGATACAAGATTAGCATGAAGCTCATTCCATTTGATTGATTTTATAGGTTAGTAGTTTTGAAATAAAGAAAATCTAAAATAGAGTGAATTCAGCACTTTGGCCCTTTGTGCCTATTGATGCATGAAGTTGGCTCACAGATTCAGCTAATGCTATGCATCTTTTCTACTAGCAGAGAAATGAACCTTTTTTCGTGTATGGAAGGGTAGGTTTCTACCTTGTCCTGGTGTGGTTTTCAGATAATCCTATGTTGAAGTTTCTCTTGATTATAGTCATATTCAAGTCATTGACTTTTCTTGGTATTTAATTTTTAGTGTTTATGTTGCCTGATTTGGTGAATATATAGTATTTGGGTAAATCTCTGGTAAATGGGGTTCCACTTCATTTCTGGACTTCTAGGTTCTATATTAGACCATGTGCAAGGAGGTAGAAGACCATGTAATTCTTACAAAATAAGATAAAAAGTTTAACACTCTCCCTTTGAGAAAAGTGTTCTCTACCAAGCTTTGTCTGTCCTTTCCCAAGAGCCTAGTCAAAATTCCTGCCACCTGTGAATTTCAGGGAACCTACTCAAGAACAACTACTCCCTTCTAAATTATATCTTTGAGGATGCTTGGAGCGATTGTGAAACATTGGGTTCACAAAGGCACTAATGCAACTTTAATTGTGACAAGACATAGTTGTTGACTACAACACCTAATTTGTCACTTCTATAATCAACTTGTGAATTCAGATAGTTTTGTAATTTGCAAATTAAATTACCACATACTTTGCACTTGTTGAACTCAATTCCATTGCCTCTTGCTTCCTATTGAACTACTATATCATCCATGACACCAAACCTAAAACAATGCCTTGAAATGCTCTTCCTAGCACTAGTGCCCCCTACACAATTTGAATCCACAAAACCATGCAACATCAACTCTCTATCCTCAATGTACCTCAATCCATAACAACTTGTGCCCTTCCAAGTATTAGATCACATACTTTGCAATGGACTGTAGTAAATTTTCCCTAGGTCAAGCATGAATTGGGTTAACATATTCATTGCATGAAAATATCAAGTTAGGGTATTCACTAAAGGGACCACCAAATATGACTTGGAATCCACAGTAAACTCCAACGTTGGAACCATGGGCTTATAATTAATCATTTGAAATCTCTTGAAAATCCCTACTATAGACCTCCCATATACCTTGTGATCTTAACACCTAAAAAGTAGTGCATAAGGTTGATGTTTTTTTGTATCAAACTCGACTTCCAACTCCTACTTGCACTGCTATGAGCTTCTCATTGCTCCTGGAAAGGATAAAGATAGCTGCATACATGACCAAAACTAGCAGATCCAGTTTAGGAAATAAAGAGTAAAGGTTAGGATTTGCGATAGTTTTGGTGAAGTACAATTTCAACAAGTACTCATGAATTCACAAGTACCAATTACGTGGTTCTTGTTTCAACGTGTATAGGGCCTTTTTCAACATGTATACATGGGTATCCTACCTATGTTGATAAACACTTCTCTATTTTGTCATAAGAAAACATTGTCTTTACATTCCTTTGATATAAAGATTCACTGAATACAAGAGACATAATTATGTTTATAGAAATGTATTTTGCAACTGTCAAACCAGGAGTAACTCCAAATTGGACAGAAAAACTGATTCGTGTATTTCATTAGGTAGCTATTGTTTATATACATGAGTGTGACTGATCAGTTCATCTTCTTGATGACTGTTCACATTCTAGTTCACCCAACCGTTGAGTATTAGTTGTCAACATTCCCCCCCTTAATCTGAAGGGATGTTGGTGAGTCCAAGCATCGTTCTGAATCTTTCAAGCTTTTCTCTTCCAAGCGCTTTGGTGAAGATGTCTGCAATTTGCTCATTTGTGGAACAATGACGAAGATGGATTGTTTTGGCCTCAACATGATGTCGGATAAGATGATATTTAGTATTGATGTGCTTAGTACGATCATGGAACTTTGGGTTCTTGGCCAACTTTATTGCAGAGGTGTTATCAATCATGAGTGGAGTTGATTGTATTTGTTTTACCTGCAAATCTTCAAGAATTTTCCTGAGCCACACAATTTCTTTCGTTGCTTCAGCTGCTACCACGTATTCTTCTTCTGTTGTGGAATCTGCTTGTACTGATTGTTTGCGTGATCTCCAGGAGACAGCTCCTGATCCAAGACTCATAGCATATCCTGAAGTAGATACCCCAGTTTCTTTGTCTCCATCGAAGTCTGAATCAGAGTATCCAATCAAGTTGAAGTCGTCCACCTGTGTATACTTGATTCCAAGGTCTTGAGTTCCCTTCAAGTACCTTAGAACTATTTTTGCAGTAGACCAATGTCCCTCACAAGGCTTTTGCATAAATCTGGAGAGGATTCCAACAGCAAATGAAATGTCTGGTATGGTAGTAGTGAGGTAGATGAGACTTCCTACAAGCTGTCTATACTTTGTTGCATCCTCAAATTCCTTTCCTTCAATAGATGTGAGCTTCAAGTTTTGTTCCATTGGAGTAGAAAGAGGATTGCACTCTGTCATGCCAAATCTGTTTAACAAATCTCCAATGTATTTCTTTTGAGAAAGAAATATGGATTTTGGATGTTGGGTTACTTCAATGCCAAGATAGTAATGAACATAGCCCAAATCAGTCATTTCAAAACTTTTTCCCAATTCTTTCTTTATGGATGCAATATAGCTTTCATTGTTCCCTGTTATTAAAAGATCATCTACATATACCACAAGATATACAACTATTTTGCCAACTTTCTTGACAAATAAAGTTGCATCATCAAGATCAAAATGATTGAAGTTGAGTTTCAGAAGGTGCTCAGTTAGTTTTTCATAGCAGGCTCGTGGTGCTTGTTTGAGGCCATACAAGGACTTCACAACTTTGCATACTTTATGTTCATGTCCTTTCACAGCAAATCCTTCAGGCTGGGACATAAAAACATTCTCTTTTAGATCTCCATTCAAGAATGCAGTTTTTACATCCATTTTATGGACTTTCCAACCGTTCTGAGCAGCTAGTGCAAAGAGTGTCCGGATGGTGGCCCATTTTGCTGTGGGGGCAAAATTTTCCTCATAATAGACCCCTTCCTTCTGTGCAAAACCTTTTGCCACAAGCCTAGCTTTGTGCTTTTCAAGTGAGCCATCAGCTTTGTATTTGTTCTTGTAGACCCACTTGCAGCCAATTGGTTTGGTTCCAAATGGAGGATCAACTAGCTTCCAAGTGCCATTCTTTATGAGGGCATCATACTCCTTTTGCATCGCTTCTTTCCATTCATCATGAGAAGTAGCTTCTTTGAAGGAAGTTGGTGCAAAATATGTAGAAAAGTTCAATTCACAATCATAAGTAACATCCATATCAACAGGTGAATTAGAGTTATCTACATCACCTCCATCTTGTCGGTTTGTATTTTTGGTTCCTGTTTTTCCAATTTCATCAGGATGAACACTTTCAAGTGTCTTTGTCAGCCACTTTGGGGGACCTTTCTGAGATGGTCCAGGTTGCTCTGTTGATTGAGTTGGGACTGAATCAATATTGAGTCTCCCAATTCTATCAATTACATCACTTAAAGGATCATCCGGTGTTGGAGTTTCATGCAAGGGAGATTGTTCTTCAGAAGAAGATTCCACATGTTGATCTAGTATAGGAATCCCCCCTTCAAGATGTGGAATCTGATTATCAAACTCTTGAAATGATTTCGTTTTTGTGAATCTATCCAAGTGATCAAGTTGCCGCTCGACAACACTATCAGATTTGGATGATTCAAGAAAAATGACATCTCTAGATACAACAAACTTTTTATTTACTTCATCATAGAGACGGTATGCTTTAAAGGTGTTTGAATACCCCAGGAATATACACTTACGACTTCTAGCACCAAGTTTGTTTCTATGTACCTTTGCTATTAAAGCATAACAGGTGGAACCAAAAATCCTAAGATGTTTTACCGAAGGAACATGTCCATACCACAATTCATAAGGAGTCTTGTTTCTTATAGCACTAGATGGAAATCTATTCTTTATATATGCAGCACATAGAACAACATCAGCCCAAAACATTATCTTTACATTTTTGAAGAAAAGCATGGATCGTACCATATTCAAGATTGTTCTATTCATTCTTTCAGCTACACCATTCTGTTGGGGATTATAAGGCACAGTTGTTTGATGTTTGATCCCATGTTGGCGAAGATAGTTTTCAAATTCATTTGATGTATATTCTTTTCCATTATCAGTGCGAATAGACCCAATATGAGATTGTGCATCATTTTCAATCCACTTATGAAAATTCTTGAATGTTTGAAAAGCATCAGATTTGTTCTTCAATAAATAAACCCAACACATTTTGTTGTAATCATCAATAAATGTCATGATATATTTATTTCCATTTGCAGAAGGAACAAGCATTGGACCATATAAATCTGAATGAATGATTTCAAGCTTCCTATGTGCTCTTGAATGTGAATCATGAAAAGACTGTTTGTTATGCTTTCCTAGAATGCAAGCATCACATTGCTTATGTTTTCTAGGAATTGTAGGCAAACCAGCAACACCATATTTCTTCAATAAGCGAAGACTATCATAGTTTAAATGTCCAAATCTAGCATGCCATAATAAACTTGATGGAAGTGTACCTTCTTCGTGATGAGAAATATATGAGAAATGTTGTGCATGAGCAGAGGTTCTGTTGGGCAATTTATTGTGCTTAAATTGCTGCATTAAATTATCGACCAGGGAAACTCGTAAGCTTTTGATGATGCCAACACTATATGTGCAGGAGTAGGCAACTAACCCTATGCCTAACTAAATTATTTAAGATTCAATACAATATGCAAGGGAAGAGGCTCCTAACTAAGGAGATCCTGGTTGTCCTTCCCTACAGTATCATAGAGAAATCATAAAACTAGAAACTTAAAATGCAAACAAGAGGATGAACTTTAATTGTTGTTTAGATTCAAAGAGAGAAAGACTAACTTAGTCTCTTGATTGTCTCTTGTACTAATCGAGACTAAACTAAAATTCATCCATAAGCGTAAACTAAATGAAATAACTTTGAAACATAAAAGCAAAAAGATGAATTTCAATTACCATATAAATCATTGGAGAGAGAGCCTAACTTAGACTCTTGGTATCTCCTCATATGATACTTGAAACATAAAAGCACAAAAGAATGGATTTTAATTATCATGCAAATCAAATAGAGAGAGAGTCTAACTTAGACCCTTGGTTGTTCTCTCACATGCTGATAAGATTTTAATTCAAAACTCATTCACCAATCAAATCCTTAAACATCTAAACAATGAAATGAAACAAGATCTAATATGAAATAACATGTTTCTCTCATCCTTTGAGAGTGAGCTCAATTCTCCTAAGAACAAGACAAATTATTCCATATACTACATTAAGAAAACATATCTAAAAACTACATAAATTCCTATCTACATAATGGAAATATATGAAAAATGAAGCTTTATTTCATCATAAGTTGGATACAATGCTCTAAGAGTCCTCCTCCTTGGAATGGAGGAGGTACTCCTATTTATACAATGAGAGGAGATAACAAACTCATAATGATGATCCATTAATCTCTCTTTTAGTTCCATACATTTCTCAACCATCTAGACATATAACCCTATCCTCCATGATTTCCTCCATGAGGTCCATGATCTTCTCCATGATCTTTTCCATGAGGTTTATCTTATCAAATTCGAATTTGATCATTCAAGGCCACATAAAGGTGTCTTGGAAGCTTCCTTGCAACCTACACATGTCAACAAACTCATGCTAATTGTTAGGTATAAGTTTAAGCATATTATTTTCTAAGTTTTAGCCATAAATTCACTTAAAAATGTTAAGAATTAATAAACTTTGGAAAAGTATTGTTAGAACCCAATAATGAGGTAAATGTAATGATATGGAGGTGGAATGGAGGTGACATGAAGGTAAAATGTGAAAATATTGGTGAATAATGGAGTGAAAATAGGGACTATTTTGAGGCCCAACATCTCCCCCAAACTCAAGATATTGCATGTCCTCATGCAATCTATTACATTACTTTTTGAGCTTTGGCTTAAACTCTGCATGATATCATTTACATAACTTTTGCAAAGCATTATTTTGATGAATTACAACTTGGTTGGTTCTTGTGTTTCAACCATATTTTGTTTGTTGCATTCAATGTATGATCTTTGCATAATGATAATGTGCTTTTTATTGCAGAGTATTTTTGTTGGAATGCATCATGGTTGGTTCTTGTGTAACAACCATGATTGTGTTGACATCCAATTACTTTTAAATATTTTTGACAAAGCCATTTGTATGCTCATGTAATAGTAAATATATTTTGAAGGTAAGTGGGTTTAAATGGGGTAGTGATATATGAATGTGAATATGAATGTGACAAAGCATATATGTGAATGTATCTTTCCCCTTAAACGGATGATTTGGGAAATTATGTGAAATGGGGAAAGAAGGGAAAAAGGAAGTGAAGTTTTTCCAAAAATTATTATTCTAACTTTTCAAGGAATTTAATGGTTAAAAGTTAGAAAATATCATACCTTAACTTACCCTTCCAAAATGGATGAGAGCTGTGCACGTGTGGCTGCAAGAAATTTTGTTCATGGTCTTCTTTACTTGGTTGGAAAAATCATGCATGTGCAGCTGCCACAATTCTGCTCTAAATCTGCTTCTTCAAGCTGTGGATGAAAGATGAATCTGTGTTATTGTATCGGCTGCTGGATCCTCTGCTGCTGGATGAAAAATCTGAGGAGTCTGTTGAACATGGCTGAAAGTTGTATCTGCTGCTGGATGATGAATCTGATGAGTCTTGCTGAATATGGTTGAAAATATATAAGGCTTGGAAGGTATACAAAATATAGAAGTTACCTTTTCCTCCCAGCCTTATTTATTCACTTGTCCTCAAGTGAAATACAATGTATACAATGAATGGAAATACAATGAATGGAAATTGGCTTCATCTGCTACAAAATATGGGTCTTCAAGTCTTTAACGCTCGATGGCACAAATCTTACTATGTGATTAAATGTGTCGATGTCGAACATAGCAAGAAGTTGTTGACTTAGTGGCCATTAATGAATGCCCCTAGCCAACACAAGAGCTCCCACCATTGATTCCAATGGGAGTCAGGATGCCTAACACATCTTTGTAGGTACGAATAAATTTGTCGTAGTCGAGTCACCTACAAGATCCAACGAACAAGGGATATTAATGTACTCCCATTGTTCATTGGCAAGAGTACTTGTCATTAAGGCATGCAAGCCTCTAGGTGTTTTTTCAATGATACATAGACTCTAGGACTTTGACTCAAGCAGAGTTTTATTGGTGGAAATGAAGGGGAATGATAATGACAAGGAAAATGGATGGATGTAAGGAAATGCATTGTGTATGAATAAGAACTCTTGCTGTGAAAAATGGATATGGAGATGGGATGCTTTATGGACATGGACAATTGGTGGAAGCCTTTTGCAGAATGGGAGTGCAAAATAATGGTTCTGGTCATGGATTTGTCTTTAGAATGTTTCATGAAATTAGTCGTTGGGAGACCAATTGTGCGCACAATGTAATCTCCTTATGATCACTTGATTATCCTGTAACCTGTAAAAAAACTTGGTACAAAGAAAACATAAGTGTGCTCATGAAGAAATGGCCATTTTCTTCATGATTCTTACGCAAAAATTTCATACCAAATAAAACAAATTAAGGACAAACAAAGTGTTAAAATGGACTTAATCATGATATTAATATCAATCCATTTGTGAAAATAACCATGAAAAGTAATACTCCCTGTTTGTGTCAGCTGACTTCTATGCATGGTGAAAAGTTTGGCATCATAGATTTGTTGTGTCCTACAGATTAGTGCGTTATAAAAGCATACAACAATATCAATTTGCCAGCTCGAAACAAGTTAGTCAACATTTAAATAATCCACCAAATGTTCTTTTAAATTATGCTTCCAAATGTTCCATTCTTTATTTTCAAGTCTGCCTGAATTTTGTGAAAAGTGTGTTTGTTTGTTTGTTTGTTTGTGTTTTTTTTATTTTTTATTATTATTTTTTTCATCCTGTTCTTATGATTTTCTCAATTTTCGTGCCTCCAAAGTATTTCATCCTGTTCGTGTAATTCCCCTGATTCTCTCAATTTTTATGCTCCCAAAATTTTGTTTTATGCCAGTACCCTGCACATGCGAATCCTTCTAAACAACAATATTTTTTTTTTTTTTTGTTTTTATTATTATTATTATTATTTTATTTTTTTTGAAACTTGAGAACAAAAGATAATATATGATCATAATATATTAATATAATTAATACAATCATATTAATATATTAATATAATTAATTCAATCATATTAATATAATTAATATATTATTACAATCATATATATATATATTAATACAAATCAAATATTAACTAAATATACCAAATCTTATCAATCTAAATATATACGAAATATTTAATATATCAATATATTAATTATAATAACAACATTAATATCTTTTATAATTTATAAAAGATATTAATATATTAATATAGTTAATACAATTAATATATTAATACACATTTTTTTTATAACAATCATTTAATAACATAACTAACAAATATTTACACCCAATTATAAGTAAAATTATGATATCAATATATTAATATAATTAATATATTAACATATTAATAATATAACAAAATTCTGATATCGATATATTAATATAATTAATATATTAACATATTAATAATATAACAAAATTATGATATCAATATATTAATATAATTAATATATTAACATATTAATAATATAACAAACATTAAAGCAGAATCCTGATAAATTAAATGAAAACAAAATAAACCTAAAAATATAAAACAAACCAAAATAAAAGCAGAACAAAAAGGATGGCATCGCTGTGGAAGATTGATCTTTGGAGAGAAGAATAGATTGACCAGGGCATTGAAGGCACCAGCTTTGTTTTCATGAAGTCCTTCAATTCTTTTTTTCATGACTTTATCAAACCACGGACTTGCATTCTGTTGAAGGGATTGTTCAAACTGTCCTCGTATAAATGAACCAACTAGGGTGAATCTGCTACGTAAAGGGCTGGAATCTCTGTCGAGTGGGCGGCGCACGGTAATGCCGGCTATGTCATCGCACTGCTGGAGCTTGTCTGCTATCACCCAAATCTGGAGCAAAATCTCGAGTTTATCAAGATTGCTTACTCAATCTCTGAAGATGGGGTCTACCAGAATTCTTTTGGTGATATTTACATTGTTTATCGCCATATGCCCTGGTGTGTAGCATAGATCTGGGGTCTGAATGGATGAAATTTGCAGTGGTGCATTTAAAGCTCGGGCAGAGCCCAATTTTCATAGCAATAAATGAAATGTCGACGCTGAAAAGCCCTGCCCTCGTGGCATTCAATGCAGGAGACCGCCTGGTCGCCAAAGAAGCCGCCGGGATCGCTGCCCGCTACCCTGATTAATCCATGATTGTTAAAAAATGGAGGGCTTGCACCTGGTGGTTTCAACTTTGATGCAAAACTGAGGAGGGAAAGTGTACATGTAGAAGATCTGTTCATTGCTCATATATCAGGGATGGAAACTTTGGCCCGAGCATTGAGAAATGCAGCTCAACTGCTGCAGGATGGAACATTAACAGAGTTTGTTCGAAAGCGTTATGAATCCTTTCGAACTTGAGAAGAAAGCTATAGAGTGGGGTGAACCTCCTCTCACATCAGGGAAGCAGGAACTCGCCGAGATGATTTTCCAGTCATACCTGTGATTTCACAGTATCATTTGGTTGATTATTGCATATAATGCACCCATATTTTTTAAGAATGGACATGTTCAAAATCATCTCTGTAGAAAATTGATAGAGTGCAAAATTTAATATTTGACCGCTCAAATTGATAGAAGTGGTAAAAAATATTTTGCACAAAGATCAGGGAACATGTAAATCTTCATATTTTTAGTGCTTCTTGTGACATTCTAACGGCCATTGCTATTTTGCCCTTCTTTCAATATAGCTCATGTACAGCTTATGAAATTTAAATCAGTAAAGGTGCAAGTAAGCTAATGCATTTACTATAAAGCAGTTCATATGAGGCTAGAAGCCAATTTCAAGTTGGATGCACATATAATGATCGTAATGCTCTACTTTGTGTGTTAGTAATGCCCTTTATTGTTACCATTGAGTTAAAATTGCCTGGCCGTTCCAACTAATGTGGAAAATCCTGCATTCCCCGAATGATTTACTGCCAGGTGCAATATAGCTGGCTACCCTCTGCCATTTGCCATATATTATTATTACATAGAATTTTTTATGGTTTATTTTTTTTATTTTTTTATTTTTAAACAACAAATCTTAAAAGAAAATATTAAAAGAAATGAAAACATATTTTTTTCCTATGTTGATTTTAGGGTTTTTTTTTTTTAACAACAAATTAAAAAACAATAATTTTTTAATTTGTTATTTAAATTGAGATTTTTTTTTTTTTTTTTAAATCAACAATTTTTTTATTAAAACCTAATATTAAACAATAACGATAATGAAGTTATTTTTTTAAATATAAAAAAAACAAAAGAAATGGTTAATTTTTTTTTTAATAATAATATGTATATATGATACATATATTATTAATTTTCTTTTTTTTTAAATCTAAAATTAAAAAAACTAAATTTCATCTAAATTTTTTCATTCACAAAATTCTTTATTCCCATGTTGCACATTAGTTCTCGAGCAAGAGTAGTTTTATTCAAATGAAATCAATAGATTTTCTGATCTTCCTGATCGCACGAAGCGCAGAAAGAGAGCATACTCATTGCTTGATTTGTGTTTATTCATGCAGGGGGGGTGTTTTTGAAAAGACGAAATTTAAAACTAGTTAAACACTAAACCATAAAAAACTCAAACTTAAACTTCTTTGTGAAGATCCTGCTGTCACCAGGTCTCACAAATTATTTTGTCTTAAAGAAAACTACTAAAACTGAATTAAATTTCTAATGTCTAATCCCTTAGCACCATCCCCGGCAACGGCGCCAAAATGTTGGGCAATTTATTGTGCTTAAATTGCTGCATTAAATTATCGACCAGGGAAACTCGTAAGCTTTTGATGATGCCAACACTATATGTGCAGGAGTAGGCAACTAACCCTATGCCTAACTAAATTATTTAAGATTCAATACAATATGCAAGGGAAGAGGCTCCTAACTAAGGAGATCCTGGTTGTCCTTCCCTACAGTATCATAGAGAAATCATAAAACTAGAAACTTAAAATGCAAACAAGAGGATGAACTTTAATTGTTGTTTAGATTCAAAGAGAGAAAGACTAACTTAGTCTCTTGATTGTCTCTTGTACTAATCGAGACTAAACTAAAATTCATCCATAAGCGTAAACTAAATGAAATAACTTTGAAACATAAAAGCAAAAAGATGAATTTCAATTACCATATAAATCATTGGAGAGAGAGCCTAACTTAGACTCTTGGTATCTCCTCATATGATACTTGAAACGTAAAAGCACAAAAGAATGGATTTTAATTATCATGCAAATCAATAGAGAGAGAGTCTAACTTAGACCCTTGGTTGTTCTCTCACATGCTGATAAGATTTTAATTCAAAACTCATTCACCAAGCAAATCCTTAAACATCTAAACAATGAAATGAAACAAGATCTAATATGAAATAACATGTTTCTCTCATCCTTTTAGAGTGAGCTCAATTCTCCTAAGAACAAGACAAATTATTCCATATACTACATTAAGAAAACATATCTAAAAACTACATAAATTCCTATCTACATAATGGAAATATATGAAAAATGAAGCTTTATTCCATCATAAGTTGGATACAATGCTCTAAGAGTCCTCCTCCTTGGAATGGAGGAGGTACTCCTATTTATACAATGAGAGGAGATAACAAACTCATAATGATGATCCATTAATCTCTCTTTTAGTTCCATACATTTCTCAACCATCTAGACACATAACCCTATCCTCCATGATTTCCTCCATGAGGTCCATGATCTTCTCCATGATCTTTTCCATGAGGTTTATCTTATCAAATTCGAATTTGATCATTCAAGGCCACATAAAGGTGTCTTGGAAGCTTCCTTGCAACCTACACATGTCAACAAACTCATGCTAATTGTTAGGTATAAGTTTAAGCATATTATTTTCTAAGTTTTAGCCATAAATTCACTTAAAAATGTTAAGAATTAATAAACTTTGGAAAAGTATTGTTAGAACCCAATAATGAGGTAAATGTAATGATATGGAGGTGGAATGGAGGTGACATGAAGGTAAAATGTGAAAATATTGGTGAATAATGGAGTGAAAATAGGGACTATTTTGAGGCCCAACAGGTTCCTTGCAGTTTAAGAAGTCTTTCTTCTTCTATTCCCCTCATGACAAGTGAGTGGTCAGATGCCTTTCTTAGCTCAAGCTTTCCATCAAACATATGAATGGAGTGACCTTGTTGGCGGATGTGGACCAAGGACAGCAAGTTTCTTCTGAGTTGTGGGAGATATAGAACATGATCCAGAAGAAAGTCTGGAAGACCAGGCAGTTTAAGCCTAATTGTGCCAAGCCCTGATGGCTTGATTTTTGACTGATCTGCAAAGTATACTGCTCCATCAACATTGTCAGTGAAATCTTCAAAAAATCTTTCCTATGATTCATATGACAGGTTGCTCCTGAATCAAGCAACTAATCATTTTTCGAAGAAGTAAGTGAAGCATTAAACAAATCTTCATTTACTCCAATGTTACATTGTGCCTCAATATAGTGAGCGGATTCAAGTGCTTTACCTTTGTCTGTATCATCAGTTTTACCTTTCTGCTGATTTCTTCTCTGCTCAATTTTGTCCCTTGGTAGCTTGCATGTAGAAGCATCATGTGATCCATTTCGTTTGCAGCGAATGCAATGCAGATCTGCTTTTTCTGCTTGAGAATGTCTGCCCCCCCTGCCTCTGAAGTATCTTCCTCTTCCTCTTCGTCCACCTCTTCCTCTTGTAGAATCTTGAGCAGGATGCTTTTCTTTATGAGCAAGGCAAAAAGTCTCTTCAGAAGATTCAGGGACTATCTTCTTTCCAAAGGCTTTCTCTCTTTCAGCAAACTTTTTCACAAGAGAGTCAAAGGTTATATCTTTAAGATTTCCATTTTCTTGTAATGACTCAAGATAATTGGAGTAGGTAGGATAGAGTGCTTTGAGAAAAGCAATAAGAGGGATATCCATCTCAACCTTAGTGGATTTAATATCATGCATTATAGACTTTACTTCAGATGCAAGAGCAAGAGGATCATTATTTTTCAGTTCAAGATTGAAGAGTTTAATCATGAGTTGAACAACTTCAAGTGCAAAATGTGAATCTTAGAGTTCTTTCAGCTTTTGTAAAGCTTCAAAGGCAGTGGAATAAGATGAAATATGACGACTTACTTCTTCATTTACAGATGCTGCGATCAATGCATAGGCTTTGCTGTTCTTGTTTTCCCAAATGACAAGTTCTTTATCTGATGTAGGCTGCACAGGGTCTTTGTCTTCTTCTCCGACACACACTCCTTTCCACAACTCATTGTAGATGAGGGTGTGTTTTACCATCCGGGACCATTCAGGATAGTTCTCCTTGCCAGTGAGAACTATTCCTACCATAGAGACGATTGAATGCATTCTGTAAAAAATTACTTCTGCTGATAAAAAAAAATCCTTACGTTACAGCCTTCAAATCCCTCTAATATTTGCTAAAAGCATCAGCATTTCATTGTACATATCACTGCAATACTACTATGTTTTGAAAAAATGCGCAAGGGATCACTTCAATATATCACTTCAATGTATTAATATATCACTTCAATATATCAATATATCATGCAATACTACAAATGCTTTGGTATATAAAACACTCTGAAAACACCGCAATACTTTGAATGATATATAAACGCTTTGAATCATATAAACTGCGTAATATCATGAATTCAACAAACGTTTATACTTTGATTCAACTGCTCAACGCTATACCAAAACCGCCATCATAAATATACACTGAAGTTAAAATCAACTGCATAATACTCAACACTTTCAACTATCCCAGTAGCTTCGTGTCCAAGAATGCATGGAAAAAGACCCTCTGGATCCTTTCCGCTTCAAGTATAGAGCCACATACAATATCTTTATGCGGACCTCCCCAGCCTGAGGTGTGGCGACTTGGACATCTTCAATATACGCACATTAGCTGTATCCATTCATTTGATCTCTGTTTCTGTGTATATAACCCTCGGCGATGTCGACACAGGGTCAGGTCATCACATGCAAAGCTGTTGTTGCATGTTGGTGAGGGTGTTACTGAGGTTCAACCATAGAGAGAGGAGCCGAGGCGCAGAGCGGACTTGCGAAAAGATTTGAATCGAAATGGCCAGGATTAAGGTTCATGAGCTCCGCAACAAGAGCAAATCAGAGCTGTTAAGCCAGCTCAAGGAGCTCAAGGCTGAGCTTGCCTTGCTCAGAGTTGCAAAGGTCACCGGAGGAGCGCCCAACAAACTCTCTAAAATCAAGGTCGTGAGGCTATCAATAGCTCTGGTCTGAGGCTCGGGGGCGTGACGAGAGATGTCAACGGAGACCCGGATGAAAGAGGGGCAGAAAAAAAACATCTATTATGTCACCGGCGAGAGCAAGAAGGCGGTGGATGCTATCGATGATTATGCCATAGGGAAGCTCAAGGAGTACGATACCATACGATGGGGGAATGTACCTGAGAGCAACGAGCTGCAAGTCGGCGTCGGAGGAGTGGAAGGGGTCGTGTACGCCGTTTCCTTTGAAATCTCCTCAACGGAAGGATTTTGATTAATCTTCAGTATTTCCACAATGTCCTCGATGATCTGTTGCAGAGCCGGTGCATCTGGTGTGGAGAGGCAGCGAATCAATGAAACGCAGGACAATTAATGACTTTTAACCGATGCTCAGAGAATCAATGACACGCAGGACAGAGGCAGCGCTCAGGACAGAGGAGCGCTCAAGACAGAGCAGCGCTCAGGACAGAGCAGCGCTCAGGACAGAGGAGCGCTCAGGACAGAGATAAGGGAGTTACAACTATTTTAGGACTGGCTCTGATACCATGTCAGACCAGGAGTAACTCTAAATTCGACAGAAAAACGGATTCGTGTATTTCATTAGGTAGTTATTGTTTATATACATGAGTGTGACTGATCAGTTCATCTTCTTGATGACTGTTCACATTCCAGTTCACCCAACCGTTGAGGATTAGGTGTCAACAGCAATTAAAGCAAAGGTCTTGTCATGGTCAACTCTCCCTCTTAAGGTGAACCATTGTGCAATGAATTTGGCCTTGTACTTCTTTACATTCAACAATGTAAACTATGAAACGAGAATTATAAACTCAAAAAGAGAACTCTGAAATTGAAAACAACCTGAAAATGAAAAATGTTGACTATGGAATAATGTTGTTGTTTTTGTTTGTTTGTTTGTGTTTTTTTTTTTTTTCGAGGTAAATATTTAACATTTTTTAAAAATGACAGTAAAAGCCAATAAAAACCAGTTTTTTTTGTGCAACAAAAACCCCGAAAACAAAAAGTGTTGATGTTGTAATAATGGTTTTTTTTTAAGGTGAATTTTCAACATTTTCAGCAATGGTGGACAGTAAAAGCCAATAAAAACCAGTTTTTTTTGTGCAAAAAAAACCCTGAAAACAAAAAGTGTTGATGTTGTAATAATGTTTTTTTTTTCGCGGTGAATTTTCAACATTTTCAGCAATGGCGTTAAGGATAAAATGTCACGACTTCAAAAAACCTTAAAATTGCGATGGTTTTCAGGGACGACATTAAAGATAAAACATCACATCTCTGAAAAGCCTTAAAGTTCAAACATTTTTTAGCCGTGGTGTTAAAGATAGAATATCATGGCTTAGGAAACCCTTAAAATTTTGGCAATTTTTCAACCATGGAATTAAAACTAAAGACTATGACTACAAAAACCTTAAGTTTTCAACATATTGCAAACATGACATAATGAAAATTTTCTATTACTATTTTTTTTAAATGAATACGTGAATGAAAGGGTCGTTATACAAAGAGTATTTTTTTTCAAATACTAAAAGTATAACAATTTTAAATTGTTAGCCTAAGACAACTTGACACATTGCAACAAAAATTTAAAAGTCGACCATCAAATTGACACGTAGTGTAGGCAAACTAACCCATTGTAATGAAAGCTTAAGGACCAACCATGAAATTGACACATTGTGGGGTCAGACTCGATTCATTATAACGAAAACTTTAAAATCAACTATCAAATTGACACATAATGGGATCAAGTTGCAGACAAAAATAAAATAAAACAAAACAACAACTAAATATATAAATAAATATAAAATAAAATAAAAATTAAAACATTCAAAATAACAAAAACAAAAAAACACAAAAGATTAAAAAATAATAGCAAGTAAATAAAATATATATTAATAAATAAATAAAAGCATGACAAAAAAACAAAAATTAAAAAAAAAATAATAATAAGTAAATAAAAATATATATTAAAAATGAAAAATTAAAAACATTGCAAAAAAAAAAGTAAATATAAAAAATATATATTTAAGGACAAAAAAATGTAGAAAAAAACAAAATTGACTTATAAATGATAAAAATAAATAAATATATATTAAAAAAATATAAAAAATAAAACATTTCAAACTTTAAGAAAAAAATAACGATATTAGATAATTTAAACATATAAAAAAACGAAACAAAAAGACATTAAAAAAAATAAAAAACATAAAATGTAATAAAAACGTTAAAAAAACTTTAAAAAGAAGACATTAATTTTTTTTTGAAAATAATTAGAAAAATAAAATAAAAATCTTTGCCCCGTTGCCTAATGAGCCCTAAGTATCACGCCCCTACCCTGGCGGTACTCTTCCAACCGCACAATGGGGAGTGTGGCACCACCACCCACTTTCTTTTTAACAATACTTGTAAGTGTGGACTACGCCTACTTTCTATACTTAGTTTATTTTTCAACTTTTCTAAGTATAACATTCACATAGACAGCAAAAACTTTGAATTAATCATCTTCATCGTTATTACCATTTGCACATATGCACAAAAGATCTTTTAATGGGAGGGGCAACTCCCTGAAATATGAGTCTGCCTGATAATAACAATATTTCACAAAATATACAGTTTTACAGTCTTTACAAGAAACCCCAAGTTTCCTTGGTACAATATCTGTCACAACTGTGCAACCCTGCCTGCACCGTTTAGACTACTTGAACCACCGTTCGGAGTGCCCACCGGTTCTATCGTCTGTCGCAACTCGTTCACCATCGCACTCTTCATCACGTCGTTCACTTGCAGTTCGTTCAGCCGAACGACCTCAACTCGTTCAGGGGGACACCCTCGCACGCCCTCATCTATTCAATCATTCATGTCGGTGCCCTCGCCTGTTCCATCGTTCAGACCAACCTCGCCCATTTAGTCATTCAGGCGGACGCCCTCGCACACCCTCATCTGTTACATCATTTGGGCGGACAACCTCGCACACCCTCACACGTTCAATCGTTCGGGCCGGACACCCTCGCACACCCTTGCCCATTCAGTCATTCAGACTGACCTCGCTTGTTTAGTGGTTCGGCCTGGCGCCCTCGCCCAGACGCCTTCGCATGATTTCTCCCGAATTCCTTCGCGCAACTTCGAACACCTTCGAACGACCTCGCCCATTCAGTTGTTCAGGCTGGCGCCCTCGCCCAAATGGTCGTTCAAACAAATGACCTCATCGCTTGCCCGTTCGTCCTGCGCCCACCGCTAAATGAACCGCAACTTGTGGGCGTTACATTATCCCCCACTCTAAATGGTTGTCGTCCTCAACAACACTTTCATACAGCATCGCAAAGTGTTGCTAGCTCTAACATCAAAATGCTCATGCTGCCTACCTCTATCATCGCATAAACAATAAAGGCTTATGTCTTCCATGAATTGGAAAGTCTCCTCAATCCCTAACCATCAACTACATCTGTCGCAATCCCCACATGCTTCCCCATTGTGGAAGGCTGGTCCCTCCAACTCAAGCTACATGCTCACTGCAACATATCATGTCGACCTCATCATGTATCATCATTGTGTGAACTACTACCATGATACTCCAACATAATGCTAACACATCTCTGTACACTTCCGGACCCCTTGATTTGAACTAGTCGGGTGATCAGTCCAACTGTCAAACTCAAACCATGAGAATGCACATCCTCATGCCATCATCAGTCGTTTCTCCTAGCCTCCTGTCACAACACCAACTCGATCAAGAATCCATCTCCATCTCTATCAAAATGTAAGCCATGCCCACGTCCATGAAGTAACCCCTATCTCATCTGCAACATGTTGTCCATGATCATAGACCAATCAGCTCCCATGTATAAAAAACGGTTAGGTCTCGGCTCAACCCATGCCCAAGTGTTGCCACCAAGGCATCATCATCGTTGCAACTTCGTCACTCCAAAGTGTCTCATATCAATCCTCCACATCAAGTCACTCTTTCAAGCACACCCATACATGTACTCAAAAGTATGCACCCCATACTGCATTAAAGTCCCTAACCTTAGCTCCTCAATGCCTCAGATCCTTCAAGTCCACCATAATATGAATTCCCCAAAATGCACAACCTCATATCATCAAGAGCTCCATGGGTCATCTCAAACTAGCATCCCAGCAAGCATACATGTCTCGGCCCAAAGGTCCTTGCAAGATGCCTTGACTCTCCTTGTAGTAGGAATGCTCCATAGTCTACTAAAAATTCCAACCAAGTCCATGGCCTTGTTGTACAAGAGTGCACAACATCCCCATCGGCTCATAATTAAAACATCTCCATGTCACATCAGAAAATCCACCTGCACAACATCCCTGCCTTGGCACTCCTCATTGGATGCCCATAAGTGACACCTCTACAAGTGCTCCTGCATAATGTCCTTGCATAAGACTGCCATGCTCCATGTCTCCAACTCGATGTCCATGATTCAATTTTCCCATGTGTCCAACTAAGTAGACCCATCACAACAATCGGCCATCCTCATCCAAGTTTGTAATCTGGTCTAGTGAACTCGGTCACCCAAACCATATCATCATTAAGTCATGAGTCTCTTCCATCATAGCTCCCCCACTAAAGGTTCCACCAATACTTCCTCTTGGTCTCGGCCATGAGAAGTCCACCCAAGTGTCACCAAACTCAAGTGTGTGCCCTTCTCCAATCTGTTCATGAGTCATGTGGGGCACTTAGCCAATTTCTCCATATGGCTAAAGCATGACCCATTCCTTCGCAATGATCATCATGTTCCTCCCTTGTCATGGTCATTTGCACCTTCTACCATAAGGTGACAAACAACCCCAACAAGTTCTGCAACATTCAATGGTCCTTTCCTCTCCATACAAGGCTTCATCATAGACATCCATTGTAATATCCTCCATCGCATCAGCAAACTGATTTTGCCCTTCCTTGCGCATGGCCCATCCTCCAAAAGCTCAAATGAAGCACAAGTATCAATAGTACTTACTTCATCATGAGGCTCCTCCATGTGAGTATCCTCATCCACCAATGTCTGCAAATTGCATGATCCTGGTCCAACTTGATCAATTTCAAGTTCATCCTCCATCATTGTCATATCTGCAACATCCTCTATAATCACTGCTTCCTCTTCCTTATCATTGCAATCTGCAGGTTTCTCCTTATCATGAATGAAAGCTATGAACTGATTTTTCTCAAGAGTTAGCTATTCCAGCTTCTTTCAAAGCAAGTTCTGCCTTATCTTCAACTCCTTGAGTTCCGCACCAAACAAGTCCACTTTCCCTGCAAGTCAATAGGCTTCATCCCTATTCATGTCAGAGATCCCTTCCTTGACAAAAGCACAAAGGGCATCCCTTGTCTCGAACAAGTCCTTGCTCAATTCTGCAATTCTTTGTTCCAAATCACTTGATTCTTTAAGTAGACTTCCTTCAGATTGACTTGGCCCCGATGTGTGCCCCCCATTCTTTGAATGTCATAATCCCTGCAAAACCCATTTTCTACAAAATGTACATCCTCCTCGATTCTCTGAATCATCAAAGCCCGTGGAATACGGAGCTCTGATACCACCTGTCATGAAGTGACAGTGGGATCAACTTCTTCTGCAAATCCGATTCCACTGAATCAGGGCTCTAATACCACCTATCACGCCCCTACCCTGGCGGTACTCTTCCAACCGCACGATGGGGGGTGCGGCACCACCACCCAATTTCTTTTTAACAATACTTGTAAGTGTGGACTACGCCTACTTTCTATACTTAGTTTATTTTTCAACTTTTCTAAGTATAACATTCACATACACAGTGAAAACATTCAATTAGTCATCTTCATTATTATTACCATTTACACATATGCAAAACAAATATTTTAATGGGAGGGGCAACTCCCTGAAATATGAGTCTGCCCGATAATAACAATATTTCACAAAATGTACAGTTTTACAATATCTGTCACAACCATGCAACCTGGCTTGCACCATTTAGACTACCCGAACCACTGTTTGGAGTGCCCACCAGTTCTACCACCTGTTAGAGTCGGTCTAGTAGCCCTCCACCAGAGATCAAAAGCTCTTTGAATTTCATAGTTAGGTGTCTCATTAGTGTGATCATGTTGCATTCCGTTAGGCATGCCATAATCTCGGTGGAAGGAGTTTATGTTGTCATTCCCCTCTTGTTTGGCACTGTTGGTTCAGGTTTGTTCAAATAAATAAAGTCCTCAAAGGGTCATTCATTTTGCTTTAAGTTCTTAGGTTTTAGGTCTAGGGTTTGAGTCTAATTTTGTCTTGAGAGGTCATCAAGGACCAGTAGGCCAGAGGGATGTCCTTCATTAAATATTTCTTATCATTGTACAACTAAATTTTTGCCTTGTTCTCAAAAACTCTGTTTTTGAAAACAAGGTCATTATCTCATTTTTGTAAAAAATTCTCAAATTTTCAAATTCTTCAAATGTCGAAGTGCAGCCTTGGTCTCCTTTGCCAAAGCATCCCAGAAGCTATCCCTGCAAAAATTTTCAGAAGAAATCATCATTTCAACCAATTTTTCAAAGAAATGAAATTAAAGGTCAGGGCCAATTAAAGTAAAAAAATGTCAACATTCAAACATAACAAAGTGGGTTTTGGGCAAGTGAAAAATTAAAAGGAAGCCTATAAAAGCATGCCATCCCTCATTGGTAATTCATTTGCCTCTCAACACTCCAAGAGAATAGTTGTCAAGTCGATTTCAAAGGTCATTGGGCGAATTGAGCAGTTGCAGCAGCGCGCTACGCATCAGAAGAGGCGCGCTACGCGTTGGAGGGCACGCTACGCATCAGCGCGCAGTTTCCAGTTCAATTTAACTCAGGCGCTACGCGTTGGGAGGTGTGCTACGCATCAGGCTGGGTGCGCTACGCGTTGGATTTCTTGCTCAGGAAATCGCCAGCAAGCCACCAAAACCACTTTTCTCTCCAAATCTTTTCAGGTAGGCCTCTAATCATGGTGATTTTTGGTTTGGCTAAGATGAATGAGCAATGAAAATGAAAAAATTCCATGCTAATGTGGAGTAAAACCCTACCTTGTTGTATCAAATATTAAAAATGCAAATGTGTTAGGGTTTCACTGAAATTTGCTGCCCAAGGTTACTTATTTTCCCATTCTTCTTTCCCCATATTTTCCTCACCATTTTCCTTAACATTTCCCATGCAAAACATATAATTTCCCTCCTAAAAATCATGAAAATTCCTAAACCCTATTAATTCCTAAAATCCTATGTAAATTTCCTAAACCCTACTTCCCATTACAATCCTACAAATTATGATTGTATATGTTCCATGTTTCTTTCCTAACATTTCCTTCCACATTTGTTTTCCCTACTCCCCTCAATTTTCCCTTTTCCCTAACATTTCCCATGTGTATTTGTCCCCTTGGTAAAAGCATTCAAACAAGTCAAAACAGCAATTCATTGGGTGCACAGTCAGCATTATTTTGCAGTCACTTGCCTCCAGAACCATGTCAGAAACCGAAACAGATTATGAGCAAAGTGATGACCGTGAAACAACACCAGAGGTAGAGGTGCCAAGGAGGCATCACAGGGGTGGTAAGGGTGGTCAGCATGTCAGGGAGGAACCCACCTCTTTGGCTTATCTACAAGCTTTTCCACTTGCAGTGTCATGTTTCCGATATCTATCATGTTATGAATATTGTGAAAGAATCTCCCAAATTCAACACCACAAGGAATTGGCCCGATTGTTTGTCCTACATTTGCACAATGGGAATGTGAATCTTGTAGGAGTGGACTTCACATTGCCACCTAAGATTGTTGCTCAAGCAACAGGGATACCCAATATTGGAGAAGAATGGAGTAAGCGCCAGCAGTTGGACAGATTTCATTATGATCCATATATCAAACCTGCATGTATGAGGTACCTAACTGGTGTTTTTCCCTTCAGGTTCTTAAGAGACGAGTATGCAACTATGATGAAGATCATCATTCGCTATTTCACTTGTGAGGGAAGATTTTCACGTTTGTATTCGTACCATATCCGTTTGTTGATGCATTTCACATGGGTACGAATGATGAACATTCCATTCTTCATGTGCCGAAATATAGAGAGGATGGTGCCCTTGGTGCAAAGAAAGAGCCCAGCACAGCAACACAAGAGCATTTATCATTATGCACTGATCAAGATTGTGGGCATGCATCAGTTGGCACAACAGGGTATTCCATGGGAGGATTTTATTTCTCGTGACTTGTTCACAGTGCCACAGCCACCTCCTGAGGTTGTTCGTGATGAGGGAGGGCCTTCACATCAGTTTGATATTCCCGAGCTCGGGCATGTCAGCACTCCTCCTTATGTTACATATCAGAGAGGCCACAGGGTCTTATTTGCATCTGCACGGCGAGTATTATCTCCACATCAGGTGGAAGGGGTCTCGCCTTCTTCATCAGCACAGCGAGTGTTATCTCCACATCAGGTGGAAGGGGCCTCGTTTTCAACAACAGCACAGGTACCAGAGAGAGGCAAGCAGCCCAAAATTGATGAGGGGCCATCAGGTGTTCCAGGCATAGATGTTGTTGACCTTGATATTATTTCTCCTAGCCTAGAGTCAAAGGAGATCATCCAGCAACTAAGGGCTGAAAATGACTTGTTGCAGCAAAAATTGGAGATGGAAAACTGGACAATTACTTATCTAGAGCAGCACAACAAGCAATTAGAGGATGAACACTCTCTTGATGAGTTGTGGAGGATCCATGAAGACCGCAACTTGGCTCGCAAGAGACCCGACGATTTGACACCCATTGAGCGAGAGGCTATGCTCATCCGGGTCAATATTCATTTGGAAAAGTTGCTGGCCAAGGCAAACACGGAAAAGGACATGCTCCGACACATGAAGAATCACTATTGGGCTCGAATGCATGTGTGTAAGGCAAGAATGAAGGTGCTCAAAGGACGGTTGGCCAAGGCACTAAAACGGAGGAAAAGGCCCGATCCCCTTCATATTTTGGCTGAGGCTACCTTGAAGGAGCATGGTGCTCAATGATGCACTTCCAGCTCAAATTTCAGGAAATTTTGAGCAATTTTGGTCAATTTTGACTTTTTTGTGCCACACACAGGTTTTTGCTCTGAACGCGTAGCGCGCCGCGCGCTACCCTGAAGATGGGCAAGTCCATTTCTCAAAAACTCAGCATTTTTGGATTTTTCATGACAAATTACACTTTCTCAGCAATGGACAAGACATTTCATCAGGTTTTGAGCCCTCAGAAGGTCAAAAAACATGCAAAAAATGACTTTCTGCCACTTTTTGGACACACAGGAAGCAACCTTGGGAGATTGCAATTTTGGAGGGGCAAATGACCACCAAATTGAGAAATTCCACTTGGGTTGGAAATTAGACATCCAAAAATTTCCAACAAGCCTACTTTTTCCTCATTTGGATGCCAGGAAGTGCCTCAAAATTTGGCTCAAAGGCGCGCTACGCGTTTAGGATTGGGGCGCTATGCATCAGCACATTTTCTCAATTTTTCATCTACAGCTCAGGAATTCGCCCAGCTTTGACTAGTTTTGACTTGTGATGGGATTTTTCACCCTCTTTGATGTAATTAATGTATTTTCATGTTGACATGACACTTATTTACCTATTCTAGAAGATTCATTCATGAAATAGCAAACATTTAATGAATGAATTGGTTTCCTAGCTTATAGAGGCAAGTTGTTTTGACTGCCTAGATTGTAGTGCTTTGTTTAGAATTGGTTGGAACAGCTCCTAGGATGATGAGCTCGACCCCTAGAGGCAAGGAAAGGTGTTAGATTGCCTATATTATGTATTTTCTTAGTCATTTTCATGGTTGGACTCTTGAGGGATAAGCTTCTATTGTATTACACTTTGTATCTTTGCAATTTTGGCAAAGGAAAGACCAGGGTTTTGCAGCACTATTTGGGATTCCTGTGGTTATTTGTGTTGATGGTGTGCTTCTCTCATGTACTTGTAAGATTTTTTATGTGTATCAATTTCCTATTTCTCTTTTCTGCATATTAAGTAAATGAAGTGTTAAGGTAGAATTCATAATTTATATGCTCTGCCTTTAAGTTTGCTTAATATCTATGTTTTCCTCTGTCTAAAGAGAACTCTCGATGGTTTCTTGCTCTCTTTATCTCCTCACCGGTCATTCCTATCCATTCACTTAAATCAAAGGCATCAAGACAATCTCCTACCTTGCCCCAAAAAGACCTCTACAAAAGTTGTGTCCCATCCCCGCACCCGAAATTGCTCTCCCTCTGTTTTCCACCGAAACCCTAAAAATCTGAAATCAAACCTTCTCAATCAGTTTACTAGCCTAAAATCAGTGTTCTTTATTGGTCATCTCTACCCTTTAAAGACCTTTTGCGGAGATAGACCTGGAGAGAGCCCTCTCCTGCCCCGTAGGGCTAGCTACGAGGCTAAGTGGTTTGATGTTGCCTTGGATTTGTCTTTTTCAGCCTGAGGCCAAATTCAAGCGCTAACACCACCCATCGCAACTCGTTCACCGTTGCACTATTCAGCACATCGTTCACCTGCAGCTCATTCAACCGAACACCCTCAACTCGTTCAAGCGGACGCCCTCGCATGCCCTCACCCGTTCAATAATTCAGGTCGGCGCCCTCGCACATTTCGTCATTCAGACCAATCTCACCTGTTTAGTCATTTGGGCGGATGCCCTCGCATGCCCTCACCTGTTCAGTCTTTCGGGTGGACGTCCTCGCCCGTTTAGTCATTTGGGCAGATGCCCTCTCCCGTTCAGTCATTCAAACCGACCTCGCCCGTTTAGTCGTTCGGCCTGGTGCCCTCGCCCGAACACCTTCGCACGATTTCTCCTAAACGCCTTCGCACAACTTCGAATGCCTTTGAACAACCTCACCTATTCAGTCGTTCAGGCCAACGCCCTTGCACGCCCTCGCCTAAATGCCTTCGAACGACCTCTTCCAAACGTCGTTCATAGAAACAACCTTGTCGCTTGCCCGTTCATCGTGCGCCCATTGCCAAACGAACCGCAACTCATGAATTACACTAAGGGTGGTAGGACCGATTCTCGAAATCAACCATGCCACCCTTAGTGTCAAGCCCCCAAGATGAGTTGGGCGCACAATGAGTGCGACAAGCACCCAAGTCGGTTTTATGTGATGGGGAGAAGCCATCTTTGGTTATGTTCGACGAGTCAGTTTTATGCGACGATCACACGGTTCAGTTAAAGGCGACGGGTGAGCGCACCTGATGAGATGCGATGGGTGGGAGCGTTCGGTTAAACACACCTCACTGGATGTGAAATGATGCGAAAGAGTTGGACGAGCACAATGAGGCAACCCATGTGTCAAGCACCTGAGTGAGCACACATGGACGAGCCACATGAGAGTCGAAAAACCGAAAAGTAATTCGGCTAAGTATGGAGAGACCATGGTAAGTTTATATGATGAGGCGACTAGAAGTTGGGCTAATGTGCAGACGAGAACACTTGGGTGAGCCGAATCAGCAGGTGAACGGGCAGACAGTTTGTGAAGGGCGTTAGGAGGAAATGGGTGCACGATTTGCGGTGGGTCCTGCTGAACGATTGAACTAACCCTGTTGGGTGAACCGACCTGCGAGTGCTGCTGAACGACACGACCAGGCTGGGCGGTTCTGCACGATGGGCAGGGCACTGCTGAACGACACGACTAGCTAGGAGGTTCTGCACAATGGGCTAGGCGTTGTTGAATGACACGACTGGCTGGGTGGTTTTGCGCGACGAGCTGGGTGACCCTACATGACAACGAGCTGTGGGTGGCTACTGCTAAATGAGTGACCCGACCTACATGACGATGAGCTGCGATGGGCACTGTTGAACAAAGCGCAACTCGACCCAGTGAGGTGGGGGACCCTACACAGGAAGCAGGTGAACTACGATTTTGGCAAGTTGCAGGTTGTGACTTGGGAAGCTTTGCTGAAGGGAAATTTGGAGTTTTTAGTAAAGGTTGAATTGTACTTGTACTTGTAAGATTATTGAATTGTTATATTATGGGGCAGACTCTATACTTGGGAGTTTCCCCTCCCATTAAAAGAAAGTATTTTCGTTGTGCATACATATGAATGATATGATGATGATGTGAATGTTTATTTCCATTTTGTAATTATAATGCTTAGAATAATTGAAGAAAATAACTAAGTGTTGAATGGTTAGGCGTATTCTATACTCATAAGTATTGGTGAAAATAAATTGGGTACCAGTGTCGCACCTGCCTATGTGCAGTTGAAAGACCACCGCCAAGATAGGGGCATGACAGTTGGTATTGGAGCCGTATTTGGAAAACGAAGTAACACTTCGTGACAATTGATATTTCTTGACAATAGTTGATATTAGAATTTTTGTAGGGCTTTGGAAAGTTTGATAGGGGCAAGTGAAGGGCCAAGTTGAACGATAAAGAAGTGTATGGTCTTTACTAGAACACAAGCGAAGCTGATGGCTGATCAAGTGGAGGAACCTCAAGTTATGATGGGGGAACCTAACTAGCATGTCGCGACAGATTTCATGGATAGAATATTGGACAAGATTGAGGAATTAGCTTTCGAAGTGGCTTCAACGAAGGCCAAAAATATTGAATTTCGGGATGGGTACACAAAGTTGAATGAAGAATTTGAAGACCTCAAAATCTGATACGCGTATACAAAATGGTTGTATACACAAATAGAGAGAGAATTCAAGGACATTAGGACTACGGGAGATCAAGGTTTGGCTGAAATCTCAAATTTGCAGAAGGAACTTGGCGATGCTCGAAATAAGATAGGTTTTTTGAAGAAAACAGTTGGGCAAGGATCTATTGGAGGATTTTCCCATGTGAAGGTCAAGGAACTGAAAGCTTATGATGGGGTGAGGAGTACAAAAGCTCTTGGCAATCTTTTTTGGGATATGGAGTAATACTTAGAGGATTTGGGTATACCTAATGATGAGGACAAAGTCAAGGTAGCTGCTCAATTCTTGACGAAAGATGCTAAGATGTGGTGGCGAAGAAAGATGGACCAGATTGCCAATGGTGATGCTGAGGAAATCTCTTCTTGGGACTCATGAAGAAAGATTTGCAAACTCATTTTATCCCACAATATGAGACTTGGGATGCAAGGACAAAGATTAAGTACATGAAGCAAACAAGAAGTCTACAAGCATATCAACAAGAGTTCTTGAGTGCGATCTTGGAGTTACCTGATATGGCGGAAAAGGACAAGGTGTTAAATTTCATCATAGGGTTGAAACCTTGGGCACACAATGAGGTGAAGAGGCAGAAGATGAAGACACTAGAGGAAGAATTTGCAGCAATTGATTGCTTGGTAGAACATTACGATGAAGGAACCAAAGAAGGAAAGAAGAAGATAGATAAGCTAAAAGAGAAGACTACAAAAGAAGAGCCTTCGAGATTGAATGACAAGTCGAAGACAAAGAAGCCTCTGAAGTGTTGGATTTGTGAAGAACCACACATAGTGAAGAATTTTCCTTCAAGATCGAAAGTGGCAGTAGTAGCATATGCCAATGTGAAGAAGAATAAAGAAGAACCATCCGTTGGAGTGATGCAAATTCTGGGAGCTGCAGTAGCTAACGAAGTAGTCTCATGACGGGATCCTGAAAGGAACAAGTTGGAATATGTAGAGATGAAAATTGGGCAAGGCACTGTACTGGCTATGGTGGATAGTGGTGCGACTCATAACTTCATGAGAGAAGAAACTGTGAGGAATATTGAGTTGAGGTTTATACCAGCTCAAGCATAGTTGAAATCAATGAATTCTCCACCAGATTCAGTGATTGGTATAGCAGAAAAAGTCGATGTGATCATTGATTGAACTCCCATGTTATTCAAGAGAGAAAACTCCATAAGGAAAGTGATATTTCTACCATAATTCACTTAGAGTATCATAGGTATGCACCAAAGCTCCATGTTTGATCAGATTTGCAAACAATGTGTAAACGACACCCTGTGCACTTTTTTGGTCCATACTCGACTAGGATTTGGTTATGTTTTTTTATTATTACTTGTTAATCATCAAAATAAATGACACTTGAGATATGTGAAACGAGATTTTGAAATAAGGTTCTTTGTTGACCTAGGATCAAATAATATATATACATTATGTAGCTCAAGAACTTCCCATGATGGCATGTCAAATAATGAGACAAAACATGTCCTAATCATCAAGTATGCCACATCATCACCAAGCTTCACTTGCATGCCATAATCTTGTTCTTCCATTATGAAGAATGTGGATTTATTTTTTGCCATGTGTTTGAAATATCTACTCTCCACATATCACTCAATACTGAAAATGATGTTAGTGGAAAAGCACAAAACCATGGAGAAGATTGTTTTCAGTGTAGAAACAAGCTCATCAACTTTGGTCAAAGGTTTTGTGTTCTAAGTGAATTGCTTTTATTGTTTATCCTTTCCATTTTTATCAAGGCACTAAGAAATATAGTTTCCATTCTTGTGGCACTTGAAACATTTCACATAACTCAATGCTTTCTTCCCCTAGTTTGAAGACCTTGAGTCTTCCTTCCTATTTTCTTTCCAAGTCCTTTTTTGTTTTCTTTTGTAACCTTCTTCATTAGGGCAACAATTTGGCCCTTTTCACCTCACTATAGGCTCCAATTGGGCTCCCCCTAGATGAAATCATTCCAAATATTTTCAACGATGGGTGAATTTTCTTGACCATAAAACTCTAAATAAACATGTCCCAAGATAAAAAGAACCTATTCATGGTTATGGGTACCAAATCATCATCTTCCACCTTAATCCCTAATAAAAAAAAAGTCAATATCTCAACTGAATGATCTTCATAAGCTAATTATGAAGTCTCAAAATATGTAAGAACTCATATATGTTGATTTATGAATTGTTCTCTACAATTTCTTGTCACGCTGGCTATCCATACATGAATTTTTATTCGTTGTTAAAAGTTATGAAAAGTATTTGATACTAGGACGTGAGGCATGATTTTTTGTATTTTAAGACAAATATTGGCATGTTGTGACATTTAAATCCATTCCCTATTCTATTTTGTTACTATATATTCTTTTCTTTAAATGATCAACTAAGTATTGGTGAAAAGAAATTCGGTAGTGGTGCCGCACCTGCCTATGTGCGGCTGAAAGACCACCGCCAAGATAAGGGCGTGACAGTTGGTATTAGAGTTGGATTTGGAAAATGAAGTAAGACAGATACTTTGTGACAGTTGATATCTCTTGACAATAATTGATATCAGAATTTCCACAGGGCTTTGGAAAGTTCGACAGGGGTAAGTGAAGGGCCAAGTTGAACGATAAAGAAATGTATGGTCTTTACTAGATCACAAGTGAAGCTGATGGATGATCAAGTGGAAGAACCTCAAGTTATGACAGGGGAACCTAACGGGGATCCTAAGACAACTTTCATGGATAGAGTATTGGAAAATATGGAGGAATTAGCTTCTGAAGTGGCTTCGATGAAGGCCAAAAATATTGAATTTCGGGATGGGTACACGAAGTTGAAGGAAGAGTTTGAAGACCTCAGAATCTGATACGAGTATACAGAATGGTTGTATACACAAATAGAGAGAGAAGTCAAGGACATTGGAACTACGGGAGATCAAGGTTTGGCCAAAATATTGAAGTTTCAAAAGAAACTTGACGATGCTCGAAATGAGATAGTTGTTTTGAAGAAAGCAGTTAGGCAAGGATATATTGGAGGAGTTGCCCATGTGAAGGTAAAGGAACCCAAAGCTTATGATGGGATGAGGAGTGCGAAAGCTCTTGGAAATTTCTTTTGGGATATGGAGCAATACTTGGAGAATTTTGGTATACCTAATGATGAGGTCAAATTCAAGGTCGCTGCTCGATTCTTGACGAAAGATGCTAAGATCTGGTGGCGAAGAAAGATGGACCAGATTTCCAATGGTGATGCTGAGGAAATCTCTTCTTGGAACTCATGAGGAAAGATTTGCAGACTCATTTTATCCCGCAATATGAGACTTGGGATGTAAGGATGAAGATTAAGTACATGAAGAAAACAAGAAGTCTACAAGCATATCAATGGGATTTCTCGAGTGCGATCTTGGAGTTACCTGATGTGGCAGAAAAGGACAAGGTGTTCAATTTCATCATACGATTGAAACCTTGGGCACACAATGAGGTGAAGAGGTAGAAGATCAAGACACTAGAGGAAGAATTTGCAGTAGTTTATCACTTGGTAGAATGTTACGATGAAGGAACCGAAGAAGGAGAGAAGAAGACAATTAAGTTGGAAGAGAAGACTACGAAAGAAGAGCCTTTGAGATAGAATGACAAGTCGAAGATGAAGGAGCCTCTGAAGTGTTGGATTTGTGAAGAACCACACATGGTGAAGAATTGTCCTTCAAGACTGAAAGTGGCAGTAGTAGCACAAGCCGATGCGAAGAAGAAGAAAGAAGAACCATCCGTTGGAGTGATGCAAATTCTGGGAGCTGCAATAGCTCCAGAAGCAGTCTCACGACAGGATCCTGAAAGGAACAAGTTGGAATATGTAGAGATGAAGATTGGGCAAGGCACTGTACTGACTATGTTGGATAGTGGTGCGACTCATAACTTCATGAGAGAAGAAACTGCGAGGAAGATTGGGTTGAGGTTTATACCAGCTCAAGCATAGTTGAAAATAGTGAATTCTCACCTAGATTTAGTGATTGGTATAGCAGAAAAACTGGATGTGAGCATAGGTGAATGGACTGGGAAAGTCGACTTCATGATTGTTTGGATAGATGAATATGAATATGTACTAGGTATGGAATTTATGAAACAATTTGAAGCTATGATGGTACCACACTTGACGAAGTTTTGCATTTACGACGGGCGAGATAATGATTCTATTAGTGTACCAACCATAGGGGCTACGACAACTGAATGTAAATTGACATTGATTAATGTGGAGGAAGTCAAGTGAGATGAAGAACTATATAAGAGGTTTTCTTGTATAGAGGAAAAACTTATGGAGTAGTCACAGGTGATTAGAGCATTGGCTGATAGTATCTTGGATCAATCAAGCAGACTAGAGGCAGTGGAAAGAGATGGAGATGCTAGACCTGATGTTCAGATGGAGAGTCGAGAAGCATACATGCAGATGTTGGAGGAGGAAGATCCACACAGATGGATTGAGCTATTAGCTGAGGAAGAGGGAGATCCTTTGGCCTCCACTTCATCCCTCTCTTCTTAGACTGACATGGGGATGAGGCTCATTGTTAAAATCTCATGGTAGTGAGTCTCATATGTTTTTAGAAGGGGTGAGATGAACATAACTGGAAGAAGGATGGAAATATGAGCATGATGATATAGGGAGCATGCATTGTTATGGAGGTGATGTACGGTTGGATTAGCTACCCAAATAGTCACCAACACAAGGGGATCCAACACATGATTTTCTTACAAAGTTTGGCATATCGATGGCATGAGGCAGGTCATAGGTTGATACATCTGGGTACCCGTACTTACAGTCTTAGCTGTGGTGGTTGCTGAGATGGTGTTGTCGAGGGCGACAAAAATTTTAGAGTGGTGGAGGATGTGATTCCCCTAAGACAAGTTGGGCGTGCCATGAGTGCAACGGGTGCTCGAGTCGGTTTTATGTGATGGGGAAAAGCCATCTTCGTTATGTGCGATGAGTCGATTTTATGGGATGGTCGCACGGTTCGGTTAAAGGCGACGGACAAGCATGCCCGTCGAGATGCGACGAGTGGGAGAGTTCGATTAAATATGCATCAGTGGTTGTGCGATGATGCAGAAAAGTTGGATGAGCGCGTTGGGGTGACCCATGTGTCGGGCGCCTAGGTGAGTGCACATGGACAAGCCACATGAGAGTCGAAAAACCAAAAATAAATTCGGCTAAGTATGGAGGCACCGTGGTGAGTTTATATGATGAGGGGACCAGAAGTTGAGCCAAGTTGCGGAGGAGAACACTTGGCTGAATCGACGTGTGGAGGTGGACCCGAACCCGGTTGGGCCGACGTGTTGATGGGCGACTTGGGTGGAACGAGTGGTAAACTTGGAGGTAGGTCAACCCACTCATCACTTGGGCCACATGTATAAGAAGGGGTGAATGACTTGGTGAAAAGAAAGAAGTCATCTCAAGCAAGTTCGAGCAATACAAGGCACTTGTACGAGCAAAGAGAAGGGTGATAAGTCTAGGTGAAGCTGCAGGCGAACAAAGGGCCAAAGCGTTCGAGCCGAGATTTCTGAAGTGAAAGGACGAGCTATGAATGAGTGTAGGCAGTGGAACCGACAGACGAACGAGCGTTCAGTTTGTGAAGGGCGTGGTTAGGAGGAAATAGGCACACGAGCTGCGGTGGGCACTGCTAAAAGTGAAACTCGACCGAGTTGGGTGACCTGACCCATGGGCACTGCTGAACGACACGATCAGGCTGGGCGGTTTTGCACAATGGGTTTGGTGTTGCTGAATGACACAACTAGTTGGGAAGTTTTGCATGAAGTGCTAGGCGTTGCTGAACAACAAGGTCAGTTGGGTGGTTCTGCACGATGAGCTAGGTGACCCTGCACGACGACGAGCTGTGGGTGGGTGTTGTTGAATGAGCGACCTGACCTACACGACGATGAGATCTGGTGGGCACTACTGAACGAAAGGCTACCCGACCTAGTAAGGTGGTTGACCTGACACGGGAAACAGGTGAACTGCAATTTTAGCAAGTTGCAGGTTGTGACTTGGGAAGCTTTGCTGAAGGGAAATTTGGAGTTTCCAGCAAAGGCTGAATTGTACTTGTACTTTTAATATTATTGAACTGTTATATTATTGGGCAGGTTCTATACTTGGGAGTTGCCCCTCCCAATAAAAGAAAGTATTTCCGTTGTGCATACATATGAATGATATAATGATGATGTGAATGTTTATTTCCACTGTGTAATGATAATGCTTAGAATAATTGAAGAAAATAACTAAGTGTTGAATGGTTAGGCATATTTTGTACTCATAAGTATTGGTGAAAAGAAACTGGGCAGCGGTGCCACACCTGCCTATGTGTGATTGAAAGACCACTGCCAGGATAGGGGCGTGACACTTAGTGTCACGCTGATGAGTCGAGTCGGGCGCTTGAACTCGGTTATGTGTGACGATGGGCATTCTCGGTGTTATGCGACGAGTCGTGAGGAGCGGTTATGTACAACACATTTCAGTTATGTGTGATGAGTCGTGTAGAGTAGTTATGTGTGACGAGTTGGCATTTCGGTTTTGTGCGACGATGACCGATTGGGCAGAAGCAACGGACGAGCTGAACGTGTGTCAAAAAACCAAAGAAGAGTGAAAAATGACTAAGTATGGAAGAGTGTGGTCGAGAGCTTATATGGGTGGGCAAACGAGTGAGTGGACGTGGAGGGACGACGTGTGAGGGCAAGCCTACGTGAAGTTTACGGGTGTGATGGGCGAGTTGGGCAGGTCGGCTTGGAGGCCGACGCCCTTCCATCCGCACGAATGCATGCATATATATATTGGAGAGTTGGAAACACTCCAACGAATCAATAAATGATCAACCAGGCATAAGGAACAAGCATTTGTGAGTTCATATGTTTGGGAGGCATAAGGAGGACGAGTGAACTGTAGGATAGAAGAGTGGATGGGTGGACGAGCCGTAGAACCGACGGGCAGAGGTGCAAGTCATGACAGGCATGGGTGTGGAATGGGCGGGCAGGTCTGCATGAGGCAGGCAAACCGACCCGGACGACACGACCTGATGACCCGACCCAACAGCTTTGCACGAATTGAGGGCGCCGCAGGGCGACCCGACACGGGCCAGTCTGAACGATGGGAAGAGCTGCACGAGGGTGCGAGCCAGGCTAAATGATGGTGGGCAGTGCTGCACGACACGGTTGGTAGGGCTGAATGACCAAGGTTATACCAATTTTTTAGAATTTGTATGAGGCAAGGAAACTTGGGGTTTCCTCATATTTGTGTGGGCAACAAGAAGCTCACAGTTGTGAGGTTGTGACACGACACTTTTGGTGGATTGTGCAAGCCAAGGCAGTTGGCAGCACAAGACTATTGTAAAACTTGTAATTGTATATTTTTGTATATTATTGTTATATTACTGATACAAGTAGACTTTACGGGAGTTTCCCCTCCCAAGTATAATTGTGTATACTTGTATGAATGTTAATTTTCTACATATTGATAAATGAAGATGATGAATGTTAATTGAAGATGAATGTTATTCCGCTACATGATTGTTAACACTTGAAGAATTGGAAAATTGGCTATGTGTTGAGAAGTAGGCATAGTCCATACACTCTAGTATTGGTGAAAAGAAAAAGTGTAGCGGTGTCGCACCTGCCTATGTGTGGTTGAAAGACTACCGCCAGGATAGGGGCATGACAGATGGTATCAGAGCCCTCTTTCCGCAGGGCTTTGTAGATTGAATATTTGAAGCAGAGATATGATGACAGGGTTGCAGTTGGTATTGAAGCTTGAACACTTGGATTTTGGACCAAGTGTGATAGGTTTAGCAGAGGTGAAGCATTGTGCTTAGGCCAAGTTGAACGATAAGACATGGAAATTTCAGAAGAATTCCAAGGGAGGCTCTTGCTGAACTTATACTGGTTGAGGCGTATGAAAGAAGAGAACCCATGGATTCGAGATGAACTTGAGGTCTTGGAAAGGAATGTTGAAGAAGATCTTCTTCGACTTGGCTGGGAAGTGGAGCAGGATGTAGCTGCATATTGTGATGAATAAGAAGAAGTTGTGATATATGAAGAAGAGGATGTTGCAGATGTGAAAATGATGAAGGAAGAACTTGAGGCACCTTTGATTTCTCAAGTTGGACCAGGATCATACATATTGCAGACATTGATAAATGAAGGCACTCACATGGATGATCCTCATGATGAAGTAAGTATTTCTATTACTTGTGTTTCATTGGAGCATTTGGAGGATGGGTCATATGCAGGGAAGGGAAAAAATAGTTTGTTGATGTGATGGAAAACCTTACCATGGATGTCTATGATGAGACCTTGTGCGGAGAAGCAAGGAGCATTGATTGTTGCGGAGCTTGTTGGGGCAGTTTGCGACCTCATGGCACGATGTGCAAATGCTCGTGACAAGGGAGGAACATTATGATCATTGCGGAGGATGGTTCATGCTTTAGCCATATGGAGAATTGGCTAAGTGCCCGACATGTCTCATGGACAGATTGGAGATAGGGCACACCAAAGTTATGATGATATGATACTTGGGTGGACTTCTTCATGGCTGAGACCAAGAGGTAGTCTTGGTTGACCTTTAGTGGGGGCAACAATGATGTTGCAATAATGTTTTTTGTTTTAAGTGTTGATGTTGCAATAATGTTTTTGTTTTTTTGAGGTGAATTTTCAACATTTTTCAGCAATGGCGTTAAGGATAAAATATCACGACTACAAAAAACCCTAAAATTCCAATGGTTTTCAGGCATGACATAAAGATAAAACATCACGTCTCTGAAAAGCCTTAAAATTCAAACAATTTTCAGCCATGGTGTTAAAGATAAAATATCATGACTCAGAAAACCCTTAAAATTTTGACAATTTTTCAACCATGGAATTAAAACCTAATATCATGACTACAAAAACCTTAAGTTTTCAACATATTTTAACCATGACATTATGAAAATTTTCTATTACTATTTTTTTTTAAATGAATACCTGAATGAAAGGGCCATTATACCAAGAGTAATTTGTTTATCAAATGCTAAAAGTATAACAACTTTAAAATCTTAGTCTAAGACAACTTGACACATTGCAACAAAAAATTAAAAATCAACCATCAAATTGACATGTAGTGTAGGCGAACTAACCCATTGTAATGAAAGCTTAAAGACTAACCATGAAATTGACACATTGTGGGGTCAGACTTGATCCATTATAACAAAAACTTTAAAATCAACTATCAAATTGACACATAATGGAATCAAGTTGCTAGTCGAGGATCAACACGGACCTTGTAGGCAAAAAAAAAATAAAACAAAATAGCAAATAAATAAATAAATAAATAAAAAATAAAAACATAAACTTAAAAAATTGAAAATAATAAAAACAAAAAATCACAAAAAGATTAAAAAATAATAGCAAGAAAATAAAAATATATATTAATAAATAAAGAAATAAAAAACATGACTTAAAAAAAGAAAACAAAAATTAAAACATTAAGAAAAGAAACTAAAACAAAAAAGCACAAAAAATTAAAAAAAAATAACATGTAAGTAAAAATATGTATTAGAATATGAAAAAATTAAAAACATGGCAAAAAAATAAACAAACATATATTTAAGGACAAAAAAAATAAAACAAAAATGTAGAAAAAAAACAAAATTAACTTATAAATGATAAAAAAAATTAAAAATATATTAAAATAAATAAATAAATAAAAGAGAAAATATTTCCCCAAAAAACCTAATTTAAGAAAGAAAAAAATAATGATATTAGATAATTTAAATATATCAAAAAAAGGCGAAATACCAAAAAAAAAAAACATTAAAAAAAAAATCATAAAACTTAACAAAAACGTTAAAAAAAACTTAAAAAGAGGAGACATTAATTTTTTTTTGACACGAATAAAAAAAATAAAATAAATATTGCCACCCGACTGCCCAACGAGCCCTAGGGGTGGTGGGACCGATTCTCAGAATCGACCCTATCACCCTTAGTGTCAAGTCCACAAGCTGACATGGTTATGCGCGATGAGATGAGTCAGATGCAAACTCGATTTTATGTGACGAGACGTGTGGTTCGGTTTTATGTGACGAGTCGTGCAGTTCAGTTTTATGCAATGAGTCACGCGGTTCGTTTTTATGCGACGATTTGTGCAGAGGACGAGTTGACATGGCGACGAGTCAACACGAGAGTCAGAAAAACGAAAGGTAAAATCCGCTAAGTATTGGGTGTCGTGGAGACCTTATACGATTGAACGACATGTGGTTGGGCTGACGTGCGGAGAGACCAGAACCAGGGGCCGAAGCAACTGTAACCGAAGTTTGAATGGAAGTCTAAATGGTCGTATAGACCTGCACTAGGCGAGCACAAAAGACCCAACGAGTTGGGCACAGGTGAGCGCGTCGACCCAGACAGATGAGTAGACACGACCCGATCGACGAGTTGGGTAGACGAGCCACAGGCGGCGAGCACCTCTGAACAAAGGGCGCAAATGAGCTATAGATGGCGGGCAAGTCTAAATGGCAGGTAATTCAAAATGGTGGGCACATCTGAACAGGTGGGAGTGAGTGCATGGTGCACGGTAAGCGCTACTGAACGACGAGCGACCCGACCCGGCAAGTTGGGCGACTCGACCTGAATGACGACGAGCTGAAGGTGGGCACTGCTAAACGAAAAGCAACCCGACACAATGAGTTGGGTGACCAAACCCAAGGGTGACCCGACCTGAAAGATGATGAGTTGCAGGTGGGCACTGTTGAACGGTGGGCGATCCGACCTGGTAAGGTGGGCGACTCGACCTGAATGGCGATGAGTTGTAGGTGGGCACTATTGAATGGTGAGCGACTTGACCCGGAGAGGTGGGTGACCTGACCCGGTGAAGCAAGTGAACTATGATTTTAAAGCAAGTTGTAAGGTGTAACTTGGATAGCTTTGTTGAAGGGAAATTTGGAGTTTCCAGCAAAATCTAAATTGTACATTGTATACTTGTAAGATTATTGAACTGTTGTATTATTGAATTGGGTAGAATCTATACTTGGGGTGTTGCCCCTCCCATTAAAGAAAGTGTATTTTCAATTTGCATATGAATGATGTTATGATGATGTGAAGAATGTGAATGTTTATTCACATTGCATAATATTACTTAGTAGAAGAATTGAAGAAATAACTAAGTGTTGATGGTTAGGCATATTCTGTACTCATAAGTATTGGTGAAAAGAAAGTGGGTAGTGGTGCCGCAGCTGCTTATGTGCAGTTGAAATACCACCACCAGGATAGGGGTGTAACAATTGGCATCAACGGTCTCTTTCTCCATGGGGCTTTGACGATTTGAAGAGTGAAGTGAAGTATATATCTCTTGGTTGATATTGGACTTTTCCGCAGGGCTTTGGGAAGTTTGACAGGGGCAAGTAAAGTGTCAAGTTGAGCGACAACAAAGTGTATGGTCTCTACTAGAGCACAAATTAAGATGATGGATGATCAAGCGGAAGAACCTCAAGTTATGATGGGGGAATACAGCAGGGATGCTGAAGCAGTTTTCATGGAAAGGGTATTGGATAAAGTGGAGGAATGTGCTTCGAGAGTGGATGCATTACAAGCCGAAAACATTGAAGTTCAAGAGAAGTTCAAGAAGTTGAAGGGAGAGCATGAAGACCTCAAAATTCGATAAGAGTATATAGAATGGATGTATACACCAACAGAGAAAGAATTCAAGGACACTACAGTTGTGAGAGATCAAGGATTGGTGAAAATATCAAAGTTGCAAAAAGAACTTGGTGATACTCAAAATGAGGTAGTTATTTTGAGGAAAGCAGTTGGGCAAGGATCTATTAGAGGAGTTTCCCATGTGAAGGTCAAAGAACCTGAATCTTATGATGGGATGAGGAGTGCGAAATTTCTTGGAAATTTCTTATGGGATATGGAGAAATACTTGAAGTGTTTGGGTATACCTGATGATGAGGCCAAAGTTAAGTTAGTTGTTCAATTCTTCATGAAAGAGGCTAAGATGTGGTGGCAAAGAAAGATGGATCAGATTCCCAATGGTGATGCTAAGGAAATCTCTTCTTGGGATGACATGAAGAAATCTTTGTAGACTCATTTTAGCCCACAAGATGAGACTTGGGATGCAAGGACGAATATTAAGTACATGAAGCAAACATGGAGTCTACAGGCATATCAACGGGAGTTCTCGAGTGCGATCTTGGAGTTACCTGATATGGTGGGAAAAGACAAGGTGTTCAATTTCATCATATGATTGAAACCTTGGGTGCACAATGAGGTGAAGAGGCAGAATATCAAGGCACTATAGGAAGAATTTTCAACAGTTTATCACTTGGTAGAGCATTACGATGAAGGAACCAAAGAACGAAAAAAGAAGACAGATAAGCCGAAAGAGAAGTCTACAAAAGAAGAGCCTTCGAGATCGAGTGACAAGTCGAAGATGAAGAAACCTATGAAGTGTTGGATTTGTGAAGAACCACACACGATGAAGAATTGTCCTTCAAGACCAAAAGTGGCAGCAGTAGCACAAGCCAATGCGAAGAAGAAGAAAGAAGATTCATCCGTTGGAGTGATGCAGGTTTTGGGAGCTACAGTAGCTACGGAAGATGTCTCACGACGAGAACGTGAAGGAAACAAGTTTGAGTATGTGGAAATGAAGATTGAGCAAGGAACTATACTCACGATGGTGGATAGTGGTGTGAGTCATAACTTCATGAGGGAAGAAATTGCGAGGAAGATTGGGTTGAGGTTTATACTAGCTCAAGCACAGTTGAAAGTAGTGAATTCTCCACTAGATTTAGTGATCGGTATAGCAAGTAGATGTGAGCATAGGTGAATGGACTGGGAAAGTCGATTTCATGATTGTGCGGATAGATGACTATGAAGCTGTACTAGGAATGGAATTTATGAAATAGTTTGAAGCTATGATGGTGCCACACATGAAGAAATTGTACATTTACGATGAACGAGATGATTATCCTATATGGGTATCAACTGTGGGAGCTATGATAGCTGAGTGTAAATTGACAACGATGAATATGGAGGAAGTCTAGTGAGATGAAGAACTCTATAAGAGGTTGTCTTGCACAGAGGAAAAACTTATGGAGTAGTCACAGGTGATTAGAGCATTGTCTGATAATATCTTGGACCTATCAAGCATACTAGAGGCAGTGGAAGGAGATGGAGATGCGTACATGAAGAGATTGGAGGAGCAAGATCTAGACAGGTCAATTGATCTATTAGCTGAGGAAGAGGGAGAGCCTTCGACCTTCACTTCCTCCCTCTCTTCTTAGTCTGACATGGGGATGAGGCTCATTATTAGCTTCTCATGGAAGTGAGTCTCCTATTTTTTGAGCAGACATCTAGGGGCGAGATCGACACGATTGGCAGCAGGATACAGAGATGAGTCATGATGATGTAGGGAGCATGTGTTCTTGTGGAGGTGATGTATAGTTAGATTAGCTACCCAACTAGTCACCAACACGGGGGGTTCCAACACATGATCTCCTCGCAGAGTTTGGCATATCAATGGCATGAGGCATGTCAGAGGTGGATACATCTGGGTGCCCAAACTTATTGTCTTAATGATGGTGGTTACTGAGATGGTGTTGTCGATGATGACAACGTTTTCAGAGTGGTGGAGAATGTCAGGTCCATGAGATGACATGGTTATGTGCGACGAGACGAGTCAGAGGTAAATTTGGTTTTATGCGACGAGTTGTGTAGTTTGGCTTTATGCGACAAGTCTTGTGGTTCGATTTTATGCGATGAGTTGTGCGACGGAAGAGTTTGGTTTTATGCAAAGGTGGGCAAAATTGGTTAAAGGCGACGAGTTATCACGAGAGTTGAAAAACCGAAAGGTAAAATCGACTAAGTGTTGGGTGCTGTGGAGACCTTATAAGGTTGGATGACATGTGGTTGGGATGATGTGCGAAGAGACCAACATATGGCTAGGCTGACCTGAATGATGGGTGAGTTAGTGAAAATGGATGATTGGATTGGAGGAGAGCCGACCCCCTAAACACTTAGGTGCCATGTATAAATAGAAGGAGGAGGACTTGGGAGAAGGCATCAAGCAACTTCAAGCATCAAACAAAGACTTGGGTGAGCAAAGAGAAAGATAGAAAGAAGGGTGAAGGTGTACGCGGACAAGGGAAGAACCGAGGGTCGAAGCAACCGCAGCTGAAGTCTGAACGATTGTGAAAACCTGCCCTGGGTGAGCACACACGAACCGATGACTTGGGTGCAGGTGGGAATGTCAACCCGAACATGCGGGAACACATGACCCAAACGACGAGTTGGGCGGACGAGCCACACGCAGTGAGCACCTATGAACGAAGTGTGCAGACGAGCTGCAGACGACGGGAAAGTCAAAACGGTGGTCACATCTAAATGGGCGGGCACAGGAGAATGGTCTAGGGTGGGCGTTTCTGAATGAAGAGTGACCCGACTCGGCGAGTTGGGCGACCTGACCTAAATGACGACGAGATGCAAGTGGGCACTACTGAATGACGAGCGACCCGACCCGACGAGTTGGGTGACCCTACTTGAACAATGACGAGCTGCAGGTGGGCACTCCTGAACGGTGGGCGACCCGACACGGTGAAGCAAGTGAACTGCGATTTTAAAGCAAGTTGCAGGGTGTAACTTGGAAATATTTGTTGAAGGGAAATTTGGAGTTTCCAACAAAAGCTAAATTGTAATTGTATACTTGTAATATTATTGAATTGTTGTATTACTGAATTAGGAAGACTCTATACTTGGGGAGTTTCCCCTCCCATTAAAAAAAGTGTATTTCAACTGTGCATATGAATGATGTTATGATGATGTGAAGAATGTGAATGTTTATTTACATTGCGTAATAATACTTAGCAGAAGAATTGAAGAAAATAACTAAGTGTTGATGGTTAGGCATATTTCGTACTCATAAGTATTGGTGAAAAGAAAGTGGGTAGTGGTGTCGCACCTACCTATGTGTGTTTGGAAGACCACCAGTGGGATAGGGGTGTGACACTTAGTGTGAGACCCACAAGTTGAAGCGGGCGCGCTCACGTGCGACGAGTGTTCGTGTGGACTGACTTGGGCACATTGTGCGACAATGGGTGGAAACTCGGTTAAACACGACCGAGTTAAGTCAAGTGTGACCATGTGCGACGACCACCGATAATACATGATTTGGGCATATGTGCGATAAGAGCACGTCAATTAAAAGTGATGAGCAGGTGTGCACCCATAGCGGTGGGCGAGACCGACGAGCACCCGGTGAGATGTGTGAAGGTCGTGCGATGGTGGAGGGCGACACAGGAGACCTGTGAGACCCGCGACTTGAACGTGTGACGAGTTGGCCGAAGTGTGACGGAGGCCGAGTTTATAGACTGACTGTGCGTGTGATGATGGGTAGGCCAACGTCATAAAGAATGGAGGTAGACTTGATTATATTATGTTGGGCCGACTCACACATGGGTGAAGGGTCGTGTCCCTTGGCCGAATTATGTGTGATTGCACATGTATAAGTAAGAGGTGTGTGTGAGCACTTGAAGGAAAGCAAGCATCAACACATTTAAGCATTGAGCCTAAAACAAGAGGAAGAAAGACACAAGGAAACGGGTGGACGAGCAGAAGTGAGGGTCGAAGTTAGCCGAGTTGGAAGTTCGAGGCTTCTTGGGGGAATCAACGAAAAGGGTGAGTTGCAGAACTAGTGGGTGAGCAGAAGTTTGCAGAATGACGGGAAAACTGTGACGTGTAGACTTGACCTGGTGGGCAACTCGACCTGAGGGAATCACAGGGCATGCAGACCCGACTTGGCTGATGACCTGTCCTGGTCAGCGAACCGATCCGGTTGGCGACACGACCAACAGGATGACTCGACCCACTGATGACCCGAAGTGATGAATGGGCGTGGACAGGAGCGACCAGATTTGTAGCAGCTTGCGGAGTAGGACCCAAACTGAGTTGAGTTGTGAAGTGTTGGGCACATGCATGTGCCGAAGTGAAGCGAGCTATTTGGTGACGTGTAGGGCGCGAGTAAACCATTACGACGGGCAGAGGCACGACAGTGCCGGGTAGGCCAAATTTGGGTGGACCGTGCATGTCACGATTGGTAAAACTGCAGACACTTGTAAATTTAAGTGTGCTAGCTGTGTTGGCAGCATGACTGTTATAAATTATATTGTAAATTGAACTTTTATATTATTTGGGCAGACTTCAGTATTGGGAGTTGCCCCTCCCATTGACTATTGTGTATTTTATCCATTGTGCATATATATTGATGAAATGATGAAGTATAATTGAATTTTTATTTCCGTTGCGATATAACACTTGAAGAATTGGAAAATTGACTAAGTGTTGAGAGTTAGGCATAGTCCGTACATTCAAGTATTGGTGAAAAGAAAGGGTGTAGCGGTGCCGCACCTGCCTATGTGTGCTTGAAAGGCTACCACAGAATAGGGGCGTGGTACCTAGTACCCATTGAGCCATGGGGGTGGGTGGGGAGGAGCTCGCTCAACTCCCTCCCCACCAACCCCCACGATCCAACGAGCCCTAGGGGTGGCAGGGTTGATTCTCCTCGCCCATCCCGTGACCCAACGAGCCTCGGGGGTGGCAGGGATGACTCTCCCTACCCACCCTCGCAACCCAACGAGCCCCGGCGGTGGCAGCCTGGCAGGGAGGATTCTCATAATCATCCCCACCACCTCGTTGGGTCGTGGGAGTGAGCAGCTAGGGAGGGAGTTGCATGAATAAACTCTACCACCCCTCGGGGCTCGTTGGGCTACGAGGGTGTGTGGGGAGGGAGGGCGCTGCAGGAATTGACCCTGCCACCCTCGAGGCTCGTCGGGTCGTGGGGGATGGCGAGGAGGGAGAGAGCTGCACCCTTCCCACTCCCACGGCCCAACGAGCCCCGGGGGTGGTAGTGCTGATTCCGAGAATTGACCCTACCACCCCCGAGGCCTGTTGGGCTTGGTGGGTGATTTTTTGTTTTAATTAGAAATTTTATGTTTCTTAAATGTTTATTTTTTTAATATTTTTAAATTATTTTTAATGCATTTTATTTATTTATTTTTAAATTTTTATTTCAATGATTTTATTTTTATTTTTTATGATTTTTTTTAAAGGTAAATTATATATATATATAGGAGTTGTCTATAATGCGACTTTTTGGAGATTCCGGTGACGGAATCCGGCGGAAGAAATTGAGGTTAAATCTTGATTTGTTGCAGTTAAAATGGTTTTTTAACGGCATATTTGGATTTAGCACCCTGGAAAATCCCTGGGATGCTTTGATTGTGCAGAAACTAGCTATCAAACTTGCGATTCCAATAAATTGCTGCCGGATTTTGACCGAAAGGCTTCCAAAAAGTCGCATTATAGACAACTGCTATATATATATATATATATATATATATATATATATATATATATATATATATCTTTGTTTTTGGATTTTTTTCCTTAAATTTGATTTTTTTTACATTTCTATGTTTAGTTTGTTTGTTTGTTTGTTTGTTTTGTTTTTTTGTTTTGTTTTGTTTTTTTTTTTGTCATGTTTTAATATAATTTTTATTTACTTATTATTATTTTTTTAAATTTCGTGTGTGTGTGTTTTTCTAGTTTGTTTGTTTTTTTTGTCTGGGAATTAGACAATTTGAAAAATGTTTAAATAATCAACATTTAAAAAACAATTGTGCATACTTAGGACATGAAAATTTAAAGTGTCAAAAATATGCTTAAAAAAAATTGTTGATGCTTTTTAAAATCCACATGAAAATGATCAAAAAAAATATCCATGCCTAATACATTAGAAAATTTAAAGTGTCAAAAATAAACCCTTTAAAAAAAGAGGTTGATGCCTCATCAATGCTTTTCAAAATCAGCATGAAAATCATTGACATTAAAAAAAAATGTTCATACTTGATACATAAGAAAAACTAAAGTGTAAAAAATATGCTAAAAAAGGTGTATTTTGAATCAACATTTTTCAAAACCGGATGATTCTTTGCTACCTCAAAAAAATGGGTACTCGGTACAGTTCCCGTTTGATAGTTTACATTGATTTTCTTGTCTATTGCATGCTTCGCCTTGTACACTCACTTAGATTCAATCACTAACTTTCAATTTGGTCTTGGCATAATTTCTCAATCACTGCTCTACAAAATGGAGTGACATTCCTTCATATACACCTCACCACACTTTCTTTGAATTAGCCTCCTCAAAATTGGAATCCTTTCCATCAATATTGGAAGATATTGTCAAGTCACGAAAACTACCATTATTTCACATCCTTTTACCAACATTTTCCTTCGCTTTGAATCATTCTACTTGTCCGCAACCTTGTATTAAGACCAATTTATTGTTTATATGTGAGATTAGGCTCCATATGATCCACTCAAAGTATTTTAGTATTTTAAGTGAATTTATGATTAAATATTAGAAAAAACATTATGCTTTCCCTTCTCTTTGAGAGTTGGGTTAGTTTGGTGATGAATACAAATATATTTGGAGTCTCCATTAATGCAATTTTTTATCACTTAGCTTTATATTCAAATTTTATTTTCAACCATTAAAAATTCGATGAGGATTTGGGATGATCATATCACTAGTAGAAAATGATGATATTAGTGACTAGGTGGCTGAAAAAGTTAGTCACCTTAGCTTTTCCAAGTGAAATACTACCAAAAATGAGAAATATTAAGTGATTAACTAAAAATGACTAGCATAAATGACTTATTTAGTCTCGGGTTAAAATATGCGACTAGCTAATAAGTAATACAACTAAAAATTACTAATGTGAATGATTAATTTAGTCTAGTAACATAAATATGACTACTTAACAAGTAATACAATAGTACAAAAATTAGTTGTTTATGTTAGTCATTTTAATTATGTCACTTCAACAATCTATACTTACAAGCGATAGGGGATTCAAAAGTTGTTATACATTGGATGAAAGGTTATACTTCCTTAAACACTTCCTTACTGCATCAATGGACTATTAGAGTTATGGAGTTGATTAGAACCTTCATGGTTATACCCTTTGATTACATTCACAGGGAATTACATTAAAATATTGATAAATTATCAAAAATGGGAGTGGGCTTATAGTTGGGTCAAATACATTATGAATAATACCTACAAGGATAAGTGTTGAGTAATTAGTAGATGACACATTTCCTTTAGTTGAAGACTTAGCTTTTCATGCATATATACATTTTTTATTATTAGGGTCATATCCATTGAACTTAGGATACTAGTTTTTAACTTGGATACCATGTTGTTTATCTAGTTTGAACATACATTATGAACATAACAATACTATACTCTTATGAAATTATTTTGAATCCTATGGGGATTTTGATATTGCCTAAACATTAGATGTTGAATATATTACAATATCATGTCGTTCAGGTAAAGCAAATTTAGTATATGTTAGATGATGTAAATTACATCATTGCATTAATATTAATACAAAAAATGATGTTTTTTTCTTATTGGAAAAACAAATTATGGCATTTCCCACCACCTAAGTTATTAGACATAATTTATGTAGGAATACATGCAGCTACAAGAATCTTAAATGCTTAGTTGCTAAAGATGGTTTGATTTCATAACAATGATGATCATTATTTGTCTTCTTGGTACCATATGTCAACGTTGGGCTTCCATGGTGGCTTTGTGATGGTTGGAATTCCTCATAATAGGCATGTGAACCCCTAGGTGTGCACACAACTTGTTGAATGTGAATATGGGGTTTGAAACTTGGTAAGCATAATGTTATGTGTGTTGTATGAAAGGTTGTTGAGGTTTAAAGACATTACCTTGAATCCTACAAGAACATTGTGCCACCCCTTAAACCCTATGTTAAACACTCCATGTTTTGGTATTGATGTGCAAAAATAAATTTCATGAAAAATATATACTTATAATTTATACAAATACATATAATTATGCTAAAATCATACAAAGTATCTGAGTATGATTTTCCTCATAAAAATTTCAAATACATATAACTAACCTAGATCCATCTTAACCCCAGATTTATCAAGCACTGAGAGGGATCTAATCTCTCGAGGTGAAAACATTTTTTTTTAGTGCAAAACTTGAGGAAAGGTGTGCACCTCAAGACATTTGATCCCTCTAAGTGCTTAATAGATCCGGGGTTAAGATGGATCTAGGTTGGTTATATAATACTATATAATATCTATTTTTGTATTTATGTGTCTCTTTCTTCCTCGCTCTCTCTATTTCACCCCAAACATGCACACACTCTCTCCATATCTCTCTCCCCCCTCTCCCTCTTCCTCTCTGCCTCTCTCTCTCTCTTCCCTCCCACTCTCCTCTCTCTCTCTCCACCTCTCTCCCCTTATGTATTTCTTATTCCTTCCCTCTCTCTCTCCTTCTCTCTCTTGATTCCTCTCTCCCCATTTCTCTCCCACCTCCCTCTATCTCTCCCCCCATCTCTCCCCCTCTCTCTCTCTTTCCAACTCTATCACTATCTCCCTTTCTCTTCCCTTATCTCTCTCCCCTCCATATATGTGTCTCACTCTTTCTCTCTTCCCTTTCTCTACCCATCTCTCTCTTTCCTCCTATCCTCTCTTCCTCGAGCTCTCTCTCTCTCTCTCTCTCTCTCTCCAAGATTTGCACTATCTTCCCCCCCCCCCATAAAAGTATTCTCATTTTTAATTTTATTAAAACCGTAATTTAATTTCTATGGGAATATTTTTAGTAGTGGCGAGGATAAAGAGTTTAGATATATCTCAAAAAGTAATTATAACATTTTTCCTTTTAGCTTCAATTTAAAAAATGTTATAAAATTAAATTAAATTAGATTATTTTTATTGTGAAATATGTTATGGTTTTTGGGCATGTGTTATTGATGAGCCATGGTATTGGCCCACGATATTATAACAAAGCCTATTTACAAGTTAATAATATCCATGGTAAACTCGGGGTGAATATCCATAGTTAAGAATGTTGTCATATTGGTAAAATATATATTGATTGTGAAATAAGTTATGATTTTTTGGCATGTGGTATTGATAAGCCTTGGTATTAGCCACATGCTATTATAACAAAGCCTATCCACAAGTTCATAATATGAATGGAAAAGTGAGGATGAATGTCCATGATTAAGAATCTTGTCATATTGGTATAAAATATTTTGATTGTGGAATAAATTATGTTTTTTGGGCATGTGGTATTGATAAGCAATGACACTGGCCCATAGTATTGCAACAAAGTCTATTTACAAGTTAATAATATCAATGGTAAAGTTGGGGTGAATATCCATGGTTAATAATATTTTCATATTCTTTTAAAATATTTTGATTGTGAAATAAGTTATGTTTTTTTGTGTGTGGTATTGATAAGCCATGGTATTGGCCCATGGTACCGAAACAAAGCCTATTTTTTACAGGTTAATGATATCCATGGTAATGTGGGGCTGAAAATTCATGGTTAAGAATCTTGTGCTATTATTATAAAATATTTTGGTTTTGAAATAAGTTATGGTTTTTGGGCATGTGGTTTTGATAAGCCATGGTATTGGCCCATGGTATTGCAACAAATCCTATTCACAAGTTAATAACAAAATCAAAATATAACAAATTGACTTTTATTATTTTTATTATTGTAAATTCTTATTATTAATTAACCCAACATTTAAATGTTTATAATCATCCCCAGTTTTAATTCTTTTCTATTTTTTAATTAAGTTGATATTTAAAATTGTTTACATACTTACATTACACCTACATATCTACTCTATACTGGGCATTTCCATTATTAAAAGAATAATACATTAAACAATTACCATCAAATTTAATCTCTAACTTCTTCAGTAATTAGTCCCAAATTTCTAATGGGAGCTCCGTAGACAAGTCCAAATAATGTAATGGAACCTCTTTGGTTTGGAATGATGACTTCAAAGGGAAACACCTAAAAATTGGCCTAGATATTGCAATTTTTTTTTTCCAGTAAAATTGTTTGAATTATATTTTTACCAGGGAAATTCTAAAACCCTACGTTACCTAAATTCTTCAAAATCCCAAAATTGGCCTGGACCTTGAAAAAAAATTTCCAGTAAAATTGTTTGAATTATATTTTTATGGGGGAAATTCTAAAACCCTATGTTACCTAAATTCTTGAAAATCCATAATTATAACCTGGTTTTACAAAGTGTTCTGCAATAACCATAGGAAGGGTATATTATTCATAAGTTATACGTACAATGTGAATAATTTGAAAAACCACTTTACATTAACAAATCATTACAAGAGAGTGGAACAATACTTGAGGAGGGCTCGCATGAAGAAGGCATTGCTCTATTTGAAGACATAGTACTCCAATCTTTGCGCTCTGAGCACTCCAAGAATTGCTTTATCATTACCTTCACCATTCACCAATGGCTATCAAGGTTTTTATGGACAAGACTCTTGTATTAAGAAAGCTCTGGGTCAAACTTGAAAACAAGGTTCTATTCATATTTCCTTATGTTTTTTCTCTTCAAATTATTTATGGCTAATTTATTTCTTTAGTGGGAACAAAATATTTTCACCAGAGAAAAAAACGTTTCATTGTGGGTGCATTGTTTTTTATCATTAACAACAAAATTTAATGTGATTTGGGTAATTTGAGACCATATTTGTATAGGTATTTATGATTGTTTATAGATATCATCTGATCTGTTGTGAATTTTATTCATGGCAGATGTGCTTTGACTGTAATACAAGGAATCCCACATGGGCATTGGTCACTTGTCGGATTTTCATTTGTCTGTATTGTTCTGCATCTCATCGTAGTCTTTGTTTTCACATTAGGTTTATCAGGTATGTATTTTAATCTTTACTACTCAAATTGCAATGTGTATTTCTTTGTTTAGGCACTAAAATTGCTCAAGGGTGCTTGTCCACTTTGTGGTTCCTTCTTGTATTTGTGATGTCTGTAAGAAATTAATTAAAAGTAAAGTAGCATATTCCGTTTTGAGGGTTTTGTTGACTTTTTTGTGTCTTCTTCACAACACGTTTTTTAGATTAAAATTAATATGGCAAATCCATTTTTGAGGATTTTGTTTAGCATGAATGCCACTATCTCCTTTTAATGCATATTGAATGATACATTGCAAATTGCTCTATTAAAAATGCACATTAGTGAAAATGGTATTTTGATATTTAGTGTAGCACAATAGTATTTAACATAGGAGGACCTTCATGACATATATGCCCCTACAATCAACTACATGAGAGATATGCTTTGGTCTTCTCATCAGCTTAAGACAAAGCTTTTAATTTTTTCTATAATTGTAACATATTATCCCTCATTTAGGCACTAACTTTGCTTAGAGGTACTTGTGTGTTTTGTGTTTCCCTATTGTCTTTGTGATATCATTTAAATTGCCAGCTAACTTAAAATAAAAATTTAAGTGACATATATTTCCACGAGGATTTTGATATGTATTAATGACATTATATCCTTGTAATGTATGTCGGATGACACATTGTAAACTACTCTGTTGAAGTGCATATTAGTGAAGGTTGCATTATGATATTTAACTTAACATAATAGTGATTGACATTGGACAATCATGACAGATATGTTGATACAATTAATAGTGATTAATAAATACAACATTGCATCATTTAAGAGGGTATACATTGGGATAACAAAATTGGATGTGGTGTTTTTGAACATCTCATGGTGTATATCCCTACATGTACAATCATCAAATTCTACAGTGTTAGGTGCATATTCATAATCTACAATCAAATAGGTGAGTGCCCTATTTCATGTAAACGTTTGTATATGGTAGGAGATATGTCACATTTGAATTATGATGTTTATGAGTTGTAACTAGTTATTGCATTTTCTACTGGGTTACAAAACAATATTGTCTACCACTAATCAACATGGAAAAATACCCCTAAGACTGAATTTTGCTGCCAGTGATGTACTATTTTACAAAAATTAACTAACTTTTACTGGATCGATGGGGGAACCATGAGAAGCTATTTTGGTCGATTCTACCGAGAGCTTGCACCTAGGAATTTTACCTAGTTCCATCCCTTTCAAATTTGTGCCATTTTGGTGGGGCAAAGCACATTGAAAATGGAATGTTAGTGGACAAATTAATTTTTCGTTGACCTTAACAGTGAACTAATACTTCGTTTCCAATTATAGAGGGTTTATGAATGATCCTATCAGAGAAATTTGGTGCATGTAGTGGTAGGAAAGAGATTGTAGACCAGAGGTGTGAAGGTGCATACTCAAATGCATGATTGTTTTTGGTAATGTGAATTCATGGATGTGATTTGACATTGGTTATAATCTATGAAGAATAGGGGATGCACATGCAATTGGCTGATTAAGGCCACCTCATATTCTTTTTTTGTGTTTTGACATAAATTTAACTCTTTTTCTTGCTCACCTTTAGTTTTATTGAATTTTTCCTAAACTATTTTAGGACTATTGTCTCTAAAATCCCTTTGAGTCACTTGTTTGTCTTAATATGGCTAGGCCAGAGTGAACATGGCTTAAGATATCAACAAATTCTCCTACTAAAAACTTTCTTAATTTATTTGTATGTCTTTAGTTTCTTTTATGCTCTTTATTACTCTAATTTCGATGATATTAGCCTTGTAATGAAACCATTAAAGAATATCCTCTCTTTTTAGTTTTTCAACTAAATATATTGACATTTGGCATTGCATCGAGAGGTGCATTCTATAATCTACATCTCTAGTATGCCAAAAACCATAAATATATAAAGTTGATGTATTATCAATAAAATATAAATCAGTTGTTGTAGCGTCTACAACCACCCTCCAAAAATTTGCCTTAGCTTCGTTTTGGAGCCTTCCTACCAACCTTTCACAGCAGCATGTCTTGCTTCATCAAGTACACAAGCTTTAGTGATTTTCTTGCAAAAATATAACATATCTATCAAATATTGATGCATTCCCCTCACAAGCTATTCCTCTGGACTTGGTTCAGCTGTAGGCTGAGCAGCTCCCTCAAGAAATTTCGCAATTCTAGAGGGCAACCAGTCTTGCCTCCAGAAATTGCACAATTCTGTCTGGCAGCCTGCTGGGCTCTAGAATTGCACAAATATTCTAGTAAGGATTAATCTTGAAAATTGTGCAATTCTTCCCAGCAAGGCTGCTCAGCCCAAAATTTGTGCAATCCTGGGTAGTAGTCAGATGCTCTACCCAGAAATTGTGTAAATCTTCTAGGCAGCCAGCCGAGCTCCCTTCCAAAAATGAGCATTTTCTCCCAGCATTTGAGCAGCCTCTTGCATGTGCAGTTGGGTTGACCAATTCCAATTGGGACCAAGGAAACTTGACTTGCATGCATGGCTTGATTTTTCTCGGAATAGAAAAATGCAACATGCAAAAAGAATCCCTTGATTCAGGGAGCTATTTTTAGTAGTTGGAGGTTACATGCAAATATCGTTTTAGAATCTTTCCTCCAAGTGTCGCTTTTTCCTAGATTTGTGGCATGCACATCATGAGCCCTAACTTATTTATTCAACGCATCAGAGCTCATTATTTCACATCGATCTTGGAGCTCTGACATCCCACAACACATTCAGGACTCTTCGACACATTTGGCTCAACTATTCAAGGGTAAGTGGTCTCAACTTGTCTTTTTCAACACTTCTGTTGATTTTTATGTTTTCATTTGTGTGAGTGTCTTTTCCTTGATTTATTTGAACACTTGTTGTCATTTACATGCATACTAGCTTGTACTAGCACTGTTTCAGTTTTCGTTAGCATCTCACTGCTATCGCATGCATGAAACTATTTTGCATGAACGATTGCTGATTCGGCGACTCGCTTCACCCACATGCACGTTGTTCTGTTTTCTGAATCTTCCATTCAATGTTTACATGCACATTCAATCACTTCTGCTTACACTTAGTATCACCATGCATTCACTTTCACATTTTCTTTCAGTTGCCCGTCGGCGGGTCTGGGTAGCCTTGGCTCGGACTCTACCTCACGAAGATAGCATTGCACAATCCAGAGAAGGAAGCCTCTATCTTCCTCTCAGGAAATGCGCATTTCTACCCAGTGACTATCCTCCAAGCTTGCTTTGCACAATTTTGAGGGACAACGATTGCTGGCTCAGAAAATTGCGCAATGCAGTCACTGAGCCCACAATCATTGCCAAGTGGAATTGCGCATTGTGCAATCCCAACAGTCAGCAATCAGCCTAGATTGTGCATTGCGCAAATCCAGTAGCTAGTCAGCCTCCCCAGATAGCCTAGACTTCTTTTTGCGCAATTTTGGCAGCTAGTCTCCCAGCCTCCCCGAAGAAATTGTGCAATCCCTGTCAGTTAATCCCTAGGTATGTGTTATGTCATTCCTCAAGTTTTCTTTGGTTTTCGCTGATAGATTTCTTGCCATGCATGTCACTTTGTCTCTAGATCTTTCAGGTGTTCATCTACCTCTTAGCAATACAGGATCAATGGCTTCTAAGAGAGCAGGATCAAAGGAAACTGACGTAAGTGCGACTAGAGCAGTAGTTGAGCGAGTGTCTGCAAGTCTACCGATCTACGAAGATACCAAACTGATTGTAGACAAGGACATCAAGCTGAAATGGAAAGAGGTCAATGATGCATTTGCAAGCACATTTGGGGAAGACCTCGAGGACCACCAAGTATATGTGAACATTCACAAGTCCAACTTGTACCGGATTGCATGCAGATACCTCACATTCCCATGTGTGGACATGATACATAGGATCGTCTTGCACACTGATCCCGAGATGATGACTTTGAGTAGTGTCAACGAGATGAAGATTGCAACCTTTTGGGCACATGATTATGATGAGATGTATCAGATGTCTAAGCAAGTGACTATCATGGAGATTCCCTTTAGCTTACCTAGTAGCAATTCCAACTCCAGATACATTTTGAAGAAATGGGTGAAGGATCCAGCTAGATTTAGGATGACACCCAACCAGATCTACAAGATGAAGATACTACAGAAGGTGTATCAATACTTTTTCATATTTTCATGTCGACTGTATGGCTAAGAAAGAACAGAAACCTTCCCACAGAGTTGGGTGATCGCGTTGGACCAACTGGCCAGAGAAGGAAAACCATGTAACTGGTCCGGCATGTTGGCTCATCAACTAGAGGAACAGGTAACAAGGGCTTGACAACCACCCAAAGGTATGCAAGCAGAAATCTGCATGTATGCCTACATCTTAGATGCAATCTGTGCCCGACAGGAGTTCCGAGGCTTGAAGTGGGTGTGGTCACTGGCGGAGACTGTTGTGAACACTTATTGTAAGTTGTTATCCGAATGCAACATCAGAGGAGTTATCACGCAGTTTTCCGATCATTTTGTCACCCCAGTTTACAAGATGATATTCCAACAGGATCCACCCTACATGTCGAAGGCAACAATCGAGGCACTGATAGACATAGCTTATTGGTATGCCTCACCATTCGGCACCTTCATACGGATGTACAACACGAAGAAGCCTCTACATGTTCTACTGAAGTTTTCCTTAGACATACTCATCATGCAGGAAGTAGTATATCACATCTTGGTAGGATTGACAACTAGACTGCACTGGAAGAAGAAGGCACCTTGGCCCACTCTTCCATTGCGGATTGGGTTATACAAGATCTAGAGTTTCAAGCAAGAGGATGCCAAATCAGAACAGATGAAGAAGTATCCATTCGACCTCTGAAGTCACAATCTGTATGACCCACATTGTCTTGTGAAAGATTACTGCGTGAGAGTATAGTTCAACTAGATCCACGGGGCATTTCATTAGGCAGAGGAGGACCCATGGAGATATTGCTACAGTTTCTCTAGACCCAATGAACAGGTCATCTTCACTGTGAAGTGGTTAGCGAAGCAACATGAAGCAGCATCTCGGAGAGCACCAGAAGCAACAGTAGCGACAAAGGAGGACATACCAATGCGCGACAAGGGAAAGAGGAAGATTGTCGATCCCATGGAGGAAGAGAAAAGCTGCAACTTCTGAGCATATCCACTTGTGGAGAAAGTAGCTATGGCTATAGAGGCAAAGAGACAACAGCGCAACAAGTGAATCGCTCAAAGGGAGAGGGAGAAAAAAAGAATGGAGGAAACAGAGAAGGAGTTGCATGAGTTGAAGGAGCAACTCCGAAAGGAACAAGAGCTACGCAAACAAGAGAGGGAAGCGCAACAACAACAGGTACAGCAGGGGGCGCAACATGTGCAAATAGATGAAACAACTCCCGTACAAGTAGTGGACTCATCAGAATAGTTGGCATCAGGCAGACAGGGTGAACCATCGCAGGAGCAGGACTTCGCTCAAGAGATAGATCAAGCGCTTAAGAAAATGGATACAGATATGGAGTAGCAGGAGTTAGAATAGGAAATTGACTTCATGCCTCACCACCAAGAGGTCGACCCCCCAGCTTCACCGCATCCAAAAGATGAGCAAGTCTCAAGCAACCAAGGCAACACTGAGATCATTGGGGATCAACCGGAAGGAGAGATGCACAACATCGCGTTCGACGAATCTCAACATAGGGTTACGCAGTATCACAGAGTGTCGACTCTGGATGATCATTCATCTCCTACTCAAGTTGAGGAATGAGTGATCATGTCTGACGTGCGCAAACATATAGCATCCTTGGCTGATGCTACCAAAGCATATGCTGAAGCCACGAGCTCAAGTGTTCACTTTCTGATAGCTGAGAATGAGAAAATGGATAAGGAGCTATAGACGACCAAGAAAGGAGGAGAGTTGGTGATAGCATCCACCTGAGCTAAACTAAAGAAGTCAATACTAGATGAAGTATTGTCCCTTGACACAGTTATGCAGGCACTGTTTTCCAAGTTTGGTACCATGCACAAGGTGGTCGTCCATCTCAACGGATGGCAACAGTGATGTGCTAGAAGAGCACATATCTTGTCAAACGTGCATGCTGCTATTGATTACATGCGAACATGGAAAATGAGATACAAGGGAGCCCCACTTCACTTGCCTAAGATGGTGAAGCCTAGAGCGATCAAGCTAAAGGCACGTATAAGAGTTAGATCCAAAACTATGAAGAGCTCCCACAGCTCATCACTAGTCTACAGGCTTCCCATCCACGTGTATTCAAGAGTATGGATGTTGTGGTGTGTGCACATGTGATCCCATATATTGGGACTCTCACCTAGGCAAAGACAAAGGCACAGGGCTGACTAGAGCTTGACTCGTACTTTGACGAGTTGATGTGCATTACCACCAGCCCAAACTTGCCCATCAGTGCAAACATCATGCACAAGTATGTTGTTGGTACGGCTGCATTGAAGATAATGATGCGCATGCTTTCAGAAAAATTAGACTGAGGAGCCCCAACAGTGTACCCAGATGCTATGGAGGCAAGAGTCAGGTTCCAGAAAGATGTTACCTTGGAGCACACAGACACCATTGCGGATTACCGATCTTGGCATGAGTTCGCTACTGTCAACCACAATGAATATATCGAAGAGTTGGTCTTCCAACAATTGTTCGAGTCATAGTGATGTCCAACATGGCTTGCTCAAGCCACTTTGTCTCACATGGGTACATGTGCATTATAATGTAATGTCTTGTCAAGTGTAAGTCAAGAGTCGATAGTTGGATGTAACAGTTATAAAGTAGATGAAGAGTCATGAGGGTAGATGAACTATCACAAAGGGGAATGTCAAGGGTCACCCCACCCTTTGCTATAAATCGTCCCTCATAACTCATTGGAAAGGCTTTTGGTCAGCCAAGATTCCGATAGGACTATCTTTGGTTTTGGATAACTTTAATGATGTTAGTTGAGTGTAGTTGACTGGTTTTATTCCAACAATAAAGAAATATGGGTTGGCATCATATAATTAGTCATTGTTTTTCATGATGAATGTTTTCTTTTTAGACCTATTATTTTCTTATCTAAAACTCCACTAAGGAAAACTCAAATAATGCATATGCAAGAAAACAGAAATCGAGAAAATGAAAGTTGACAACTCAGTTGATGTAGCAACGAATTCCTCCAATACCTTCTACGATTGTTCATGGAAAAGAAAGTGTGGAATATGAGAATGCAACATATAATCTTGCTAAAACAACCATGTGAGATGCATGCAAGTTAACTTCCACATCCAATAAAAATATGGGAAAGAAAGATGAAAATGAAAACTTGTATGTATCTAGTTGGCTTCACTTAGAATAATCAATCAACTATATTGCAATTAGGATTTTGTTAGTTCTACCTGCAGTTTTATATCCACTCTATTGTTTTGTAATATTGACCATCTCTATTAAGATTCTCTTTCTATATGAAATATGCAAGTTTGCCTTTTAACATGAAGTATTTTAAGACATATTGTACACAATTTTTTACTTGCTTGAATTATCTATCACATGGTCAAACTATATTTTTTCAGTACAAGAAACATTTTATGAAAATCAATGAAATTCACAGCTTCATTTGGCAAGGCCTTTGGGAAGCTTCAGAAACCTAAAATATTGAATGCGGATTTTGTTTTGAGAATTACAGAAAGCTTCATGGATAGAGCAAAGAATTTGGAAGATGAGTTCTCTAGGTAGTATTTCTCTTTGAATAAGACCACTAGTTGCAGTGGATTGTCAATATAATTTATAGTTGTTTACCAAGCTTCAACAAAAATCTTATCCTTTTTTGATTGATTATTAATTAATGGATTTGTTATTTCTACTTGTTTCTCTTTCTTGAAGTTTTTGTGCTAACTAGTTTGAACTAATTGAGGATGAAACATTGGTGGTATTGTTGTAATATGTTAAGTTCTTGTTTGTATTGAATCAAGTATTTGTTGTAAAAGATCAATCAATGTGTTATATCCTAAAAATTACAAGTATCGTAAATATGGGAAAACTACTTTTGCTTTGCATGCAAATCTGCAAAACATATCAATACTACTCTTATTTTATCTTTTCATTATAATGATCACTGATGGTTTGAGTTTGAGGGATTGAGGATGGCCACAGGTGTTCCCTCAAACTGGAAGTTTGGTGTTGGAATTCACTGTGGATTTCCATTCAAGTATCATATAACAATTGGAATCTGAAAGTTACATTCCAAAATAATCCTATTTGGGGAATTACTAGTTGTGATTGCTACATATTTTCGATGTTGGAAATTTGCTCCAAATCACAGGTAATATATTGTACCACGGGAACACATTGGGAAGGGAATTGTCTTTGCAATTTATCCACTTATATTGTAGTGATCCATCAATATAAGAAAAACATTAATAATTTGATATAGACTAGTTGGCTTATGCATATGTGATAATGGACCTAAATAGTAGCTCTTATCTGAAGAAATGCTCATCAGACTTGGGCAATATTGACATCATTGACCTCCAGCCTTAGACTTATTCACTTAGCCTTCTACATTATCTAGTTATATACATGTATACAAGGCTATCCTATTATTGTATCATTTTTACCTCATTTCATTTTATTCTAGACTTAGCTTTGGCTTTTTCTAGGAGTTTTGTTTGCACTCCCACATTGTATAAGTAATCTATAGCTTGAGATTTTTAGCATGTAACTTATTTGGCATGATTGTGCCTAACATTCCTTGAAGGTTGAATGATAATTTTACTAAGGTGTTATTTTCTATGGTGATGTTTTATTTTCTTTGTTTATATAGGTCATCTCGCCACATAATTGCCACTATTGCCCAACTAAAGAAAACTTGTTTGAGTTTCTTTCTTTTATGGGGAAAAAAGTCATTAACAATATTGTTGATGTTAAGGTATATATCATATAAATCCTTTATAGTATGATTTATTTTATATTCCAGTGTTCATCGTCTTTCATGTCTTATACTTTGCATTGTATCTTCTTTATTTTTTATAAAAGGAACTCAATATGGACGATAAGAAGCAGGAATTGAAGAAAAAGGAGAATAATAACACTGGAGCAACGAAATGCAAATTAAAGAGAGAGAGAAGATAATTCGTCTAGTGGTACTTTTAGATCCAATATCCCACATACGACACACACATAGACTAATAGGCAAGTTCTCATAGTTGGTGAATTTACCTGCAATGCCTTGACAACACAATGATATTGTTTTGAAGTGATGAAACAATATTTCATGTGTAAATTTTACTCCAACCAACATTAAGTTGGAAACTCATATTGTAATACTTGACATTTTATATAACATAATTTTCGTGGTTGAAATTATTTATAGTTGCACTTGATATTATTTAGTATTATAATTAACATTTGTAACTTTAGTCGTTTTTTAGTAACTAACTAGCCATTTTGTACTAGTGTATGGAAACAATCTTGAAGCTTTAGATAAGATTTGTTATCAAATATCTTGGATATTTTTGGAGATATTGTTGATTTTCTAATTATTGGCAAATGATTGTAACCACATGAGAAAGTTGTGGATATAGGATAGATTGGATCTAATATATTATTGGTTATCTTATTTTTTATATAAATAAGAGTGAATTATCTATTCCAAAGGGGAGAATTCTCAGAGCATATGTTCAACTTAGAATGGACTGAATAAAACTTCTTGATATTTCTTGTTACATAGATTGTTATTTTCTAGCTTTATAAGTAGCATGCTTTAATTTAAATTTATGATGTTATAATTTAAGTTTTCTACCATAAATTCTTAGAAGGAACCCACTCTATGATAACATGGTGGTCTTTCATTCATGCAAGTTGATTTCATTGATACATGTGGGGTGTCTATTTTTCTGCAATGGTATTCAACTTTTATCCTTACTTACCAACAACGAATTGATGATTTATGGAAAGATGGAAACTTATAGATATGCATGACAATAGAGTCCCAATAGCATGATTGGAGCTTAAGTACATGATCATCACCAATAATGGATTAGTTAGTTTTTGACTTTATTCTAGAGTGTTTCCTTTATGAAAGTATGCTTAATTAAAGTAGATAAATATTACAAATGATTTAATTATAAGTGTATGTTTTCATTTCACAAGTTTACGAACTCCGAATTGATAATTGAAGATAATAAGATTTAGACATATAAATCACTTGACAAACATCAATGCAAAAGAGTTGGGAAACTTCTTAGGAGGGTGACGTAGTTGAAAAGGATTTTTTTGATCTCCAACTTGCTCACTTGCCTCCTTCAATGTTTTCCACTTATGCTCCTTTGCAATGAAAGGTAAAAAGGAATTGATTGAATATTTGGAATCTTGTTGATTTGAATTTGAAATGTTTTATTTTTGTGGATCAAGATTTGGGACAACAAGCTTATCTTACTCGACATTTTCTTGCCGCACCTAAGACGAGGACCAAATATCCTCATCAAAATTGGCATTTCAATGCATTATTGTGTTTTATTGTGATGGAATACAGAATCTGTAAGCCTTGGAAGACTCATCTTAACCAACAATAATACCCTTCATAGTAGAGGGTTTCAATTTAGTTATCTTCACATCAAGGATATGGATATACACTTTACAACCAAAAAAATGAAATTGTGATATCTATGGTTTCTCACAAATGAAGCTTCCTTTGGGGTTTCATCCTTCAATCCCTAAGAGGACACATGTTTATATTGTAGACAAAAATATTACAAGCCTTTGCCAAAATATAGATGGGTAGATTTAGAATATGAAGTAGAGCCCTAGTTTTGTCTATATAATGGCCTTGTTCTTCCACTTTGTAGCCCAACTTTGTTGTAGGTTACCATGTAATCTGGACTACCTCCATCCCTTCTTGACAAAAATAACCAAACTCATTTTAGGTGTACTCTCCTTCATTGCAATATATAAACATTTTCATCTTCTTACCCATCTGAGACTTCATCCTTGTTCTTCAAGAAAGAAATCTAGATTTTTATACAAGGGTCATCAATAAATGAAACATAATAGATGTTTCCTATCAAAAACATTGATGGCATAGGTCGTCAAACATATGAATAGATTAGATCAAGAACCCTTATTTATCTATGCCCATTTCTTGAAAATTCGTCATTAGCAGGTGCACAAAGTGTACGTTCCTTGCACACTCTTGTCTTCTCAATCTTGAACTCCCATGTTCTTCAAGAAATAAAAATCCATAGTGCAAGTGATATTTGTGCCATATTTCACTTAGAGTGTCATTGCTATGATCCAAAGCTCCATGTTTGAGTGTAAAGGACACCCTGATGCACTTTATTGGTCCATACTCGACTAGGATCTGACTATGTTTTTTGAATGATTACTTGTTAATCATTAAAATCAATGACACACTTGAGATATGTGAAACAAGATCTTGAAAGAAGGTTCTTTGTTAACCTATGATCAAATAATACATTATTGGTACATTATTAGAAGGGAAAAATATTGGTACTATTAGTACAGGGCGTATTGACAAAGAACTGCTTAAGCATTTGAAGGTATTCTTAGGACGTACTTCATGTTGCAAAATATTCAAATATCGGTGATAATTCTTATGCATGTTGTTTGTTTCAAAATTTCAATCTAATAATAAACATTACATGTTGAATTGTGTTCCTTTGTGGTTTGTTTGAACAACCCTTCAATTGTAAGCTTCTTTACCACAACCGTCTTTCAATTGGACCCAAATTGGAAAAGGAAACTGGAGCAACATTGGAGACATATCTTGAAGAAATGCTACCTAAATGTGATGTAGTTGTCATTAATATACCTATTTCTTACAAAAATTGGTGCATTATCACAAATTCATAAATAATCTCTCCCATTATTCATCCAGAGAGAATGCAATGTCAATAAAACCTATATTTTATAAAACTTGTGAACAAAAACCTAATTATTGTTTCTCTTGCCCTTTTGGTTACAATAGAGAAATGTTTAACAAGTAGAAAATCAACAAGATGAAGAAGGGTGTATTGATTTTGATTACTTCTCGAGGGTGCCATCATGGATGCTCAAGAAATTACTGATGCTTTTGCAAGTGGACACATTGGAGGTCAGTTACATTTCTTCAACTCCTGTTCATTTTTCCTTCCCAGTGTCAATAATGGACACGGAATTCCAATCATAAAATATTTCTCTCATATTTAGAAAGAACATGATAGTTTTCTAATAAAACAATGTAACTGTATTTTTGTGCTTTAGTAGACCTTTTGTCATTCTTAAAGGCAATTAAAGGACAATGAATCGATTTTATGTGTTTTAAATTCTAAAATATGTCCCTATTTGTTAGAACAAGTTAGTTTTCCAATTGTAGTGATGGAAATAGGTAATAAATCACTTGACAAACATATAAATCACCTGATAAATATCAATGCAAAATAATTAGGAAATTTCTTAGGAGGATGAATTAGTTGAAAGGGATTTTTTTCATCTCCAACTTGCTCACTTGCCTGCTTCAATGTTTTCCACTTATGCTCCTTTGCAATGGAAGGTAAAGAGGAATTGATTCAATCTTTGGAATCTTGTTGATTTGAATTTTTTGTTTTTTTTATTTTTGTGGATCAACATTTGGGACAACAAGCTTATCTTTCTCTACATTTTCTTGCGGCTCTTGAGACGAGGACCAAACAGCCTCATAAAAATTGGCATTTCATTGCACTATTGTGTTTTATTGTGATGGAATGCAGACTCTATAAGCCTTGGAAGACTCATAGTAACCAAAAAGAATACCCTTCATTGTATAGGGTTTAAATTTAGTTATCTTCGCATCAAGGATATGAATATTCACTTTACAACCAAAAACATGAACTAGTGATATCTATTGTTTCTCACAAATGAAAGCTTCCTTTGGGGTTTCATCCTTCAACATTTGTGAGGAGACAAGTTTAGAATGTAGAAAACAATATTACATGCAACGATCATCCCAAATCCTCATCAAATCTTTAATGGTTGAAAATAAAATTTGAATGTAGAGCTAAGTGATAAAAATTTTCATTATTGGAGACTCCAAATATACTTGTACTCATGACCAAACTAACCCAAGTCTCAAAGAGAAGAGAAAGCATAATGTTTCTTTAATATTTAATCATAAATTCACTTAAAATACTAAAATAAATTGATTGGAACATATGGAGCCTAATCTCACATATAAACAATAAATTGGTCTTAATGCAAGGTTGTGGACAAGCAGAATGATTCAAAGCGAAGGAAAATGTTGGTAAAAGGATGTGAAATAATGGTAATTTTCATGACTTGACAATGTCTTCCAATATTGATGGAAAGCATTCCAATTTTGAGGAGGCTAATTCAAAGAAAGTGTGGTGATGTGCATATGAAGGAATGTCACTCCATTTTGTAGAACAATAATTAAGAAATTGTGCCAAGACCAAATTGGAAGTTAATGATTGAATCTAAGTGAGTGTACAAGGTGAAGCATGCAATAAACAAGAAAATCAATGTAAGCTATCAAACGGGAACTGTACCGAGTACCCATTTTTTTGAGGTATCCAATTTTGAAAAATGCTGATTCAACATACACATTTTTTTCTAGCATATTTTTGACACTTTTAATTATCTTATGTATCAAGTATGAACTTTTTTTTTAATGTCAATGATTTTCATGTTGTTTTTGCAAAAGCGTTGATGAGGCATCAACCTCTTTTTTTAAAGTGTTTATTTTTTACACTTTAAATTTTCTAATGTATTAGGTGTGGATAATTTTTTTTAAATTTTGGTAATTTTCATGTGGATTTTGAAAAGCATCAACATTTTTTTAAAGCATATTTTTGACACTTTAAATTTTCATATGTCCTAAGTATGCACAATTGTTTTTTAAATGTTGATTATTTAACCATTTTTCAAGTTGTCTAATTCCCAAACAAAAAAATTAAAAACATTAAAACATTGAGACAAAACAAAACAAACAAAAAAAGAAAAAGAAAACACACACACGAAATTTAAAAAAATAATAATAAGTAAATAAAAATATATATTAAAACATAACAAAATTAAAAAAACATGGCAAAGAAAAACAAATATATATATATATATATATATATATATATATATATATATATGAAAACAAAAAACAAAAAAAATTGAACATAGAAATGTAAAAAAAAAAACCAAAATTAAGGAAAAAAAATAATAACCCAAAAACAAATATATATATATATATATATATATATATATATATATATATATATATATATATATATATATATATATATATATATATAATTAATTAATTTAACTTTAAAAAAATGTAATAAAAAAATACATTAAAAATAATTAAAAAACAATAAAAAAAGATTAAAAAAAGTAAACATTTAATTAACATAAAATTTCTGATTGAAAAAAAAAATTGCCCACTAAGCCCAACAGGCCCTAGGGGTGGCAAGGTCGATTCTCGGAATCAACCCTGCCACCACCGGGGCCCGTTGGGTCATGGGGTGGGCGGGGTGCAACTCCCTCCCTCCTCGCCAACCCCCAAGGCCCAATGAGCCTCAGGGGTGGCATGGTTGATTCTTGCAACTGCCACCCTCCTCGCCCACCCTCACAGCCCAATCAGACCCGTGGGGTGGTAGGGTCGATTCGTGCAGTGCCCTCCATCCCTGCCCACCCCCTCGACCCAACAGGCCTCTAGGGCAGCAAGGTTGATTTTGATAATCATCCCTGTCACCCCCGAGGCTCGTTGGGTCACGAGGGTGGGCGGGGAGAATCAGCCTTGCCATTCCCAGGGCTCGTTGGGTCGCGGGGGTGGGTGGGGAGGGATTTGAGCGAGCTCATCCCCACCCACCCCTGTGGCCCAATGGGCACTAGGTGTCACGCCCCTACCCTGATTGTAGTCTTTCAACCATACATAGGCGGGTGCGACATTGCTACACTCTTTATTTTCACCATTACTTGAATGTACGGACTACACCTAACTCTCAACACTTAGTCAATTTTCCAATTCTTCAAGTGTTATATCATAGTGAAAATAAACATTCAATTATACTTCATCATTTCATCAATATATATGTACAGTGGATAAAATACACAATACTCAATGGGAGGGGAAACTCCCAATACTGAAGTCTGCCCAAATAATATACATGTTCAATTTACAATATAATTTATAACAGTCGTGTTGCCAACACAGTTAGCACACTTAAATTTACAAGTGTCTGTTATTTTACCAATCATGTCATGCACGGTCCACCCAACTCTGGCCTACACAAAATTGTCGTGCCTCTGCCCGTCGTAATGGTCTACCCTCTCCCTGCACTTCACCACTCAGCTTGGTTCACTTCGGTACACACCTGTGCCCAACACTTCACAACTTAGCTCGGTTTGGGTCCTCCTTTGCACGTTGTTGCAACTCGAGTCACACCTACCCATGCTCGTTCAACAATTCAGGTCATCCGTGGGTCGAGTCATCTTGTTGGTCGTGTCGCTTGCCGGATCGGGTCGCTCACCAAGTAAGGTCGCCTGCCAAGTCGGGTCTGCAAGCCCTGTGATGCCCTCAGGTCAAGTTGCCTGTCGTTCTGCAAACTTCCACTCACCCGCTGGTTCTACAACTCACCCTTTTCGCCTGTTCCCCCAATAATCCCCAAACTTCCAACTTGACCAACTTCGACCCTCACTTCTGCTCATCCACCTGTTGCCTTCTGTCTTTCTTCTTATTTTTTTGCACTTAATGCTTGAATGCATTGATGCTTACTTTCCTTCAAGTGCTCACACACACCACTTAATGTATGTTTTCCATCACACATAATTCGGCCAAGGGACACGACCCTTCACCCATGTATGGATCGGCCCAATAAAATATAATTAATTCAGCCTCCAATCTTTATCACGTCGGCCTACCCATCATCGCACGCCCAACCGGTCTATAAAATCAGCCTTCGTCACACTTCAACCAACTCGTCGTACATCCGAGTCGCACAGGTCGCCCATGTCGCCCTCCACCATCTTACAACCTCCGCACATCTCACCGGGTGCTCGTCGGTCTTGCCCGCTGTTATGGGTGCGCACCTTCCCATTGCTTTTAATCGATGCACTCTCATTGCACATCTACCCAAGTCATGTAGTATGGGCGCTCGTCGCACATGGGCATGCCCAACTTAACTCAGTCACGTTTAACCGAATGTCCACCCGTCATCGCACAATGTGTCCCAGTCGGTCCGCACGGGTGCCCGTCGCATGTGAGCGTGCCCACTTCAACTTGTGGACCTAACACTAAGTGTCACGTCCCTATCCTGGTGGTGGTCTTTCAAATGCACATAGGTAGGTGCGGCATTGCTACCCACTTTCTTTTCACCAATACTTATGAGTATGGAATACGCCTAACCATCAACACTTAGTTATTTTCTTCAATTCTTCTGCAAATTATTATTACGCAATGAAAAAAACATTCACATCATCATAACATCATTCATATGCACAATGGAAATACGCTTTCTTTAATGGGAGGGGAAATTCCCCAAGTATAGAGTCTGCCCAATTCAGTAATACAACAGTTTAATAATCTTACAAGTATACAATGTACAACTTAGCTTTTGCTGGAAACTCCAAATTTCCCTTTAGCAAATCTCTCCAAGTTACACCCTACAACTTGCTTTAAAATCCCAATTCACCTGCTTCATCGTGTTGGGTCGCCCACCGTTCAGCAGTGCCCACCGGCAGCTCGTCGTCATTTAGGTCAGGTCACCCTCGGGTTGGGTCACCCAAATCGTTGGGTCGGGTCACTCGTCATTCAATAGCGCCCACCTGCAACTCGTTGTCGTTCAGGTCAGGTCGCCCAACTCGTCAAGTCAAGTCACTCGTCGTTCAACAACTCCCAACGTGCACCGTGCACCCACACCCCCCCATTCAGATGTGCTCACTGTTTTGATTTTCCCATCATCTGCAGCTCGTCCGCGCCCTTCATTCAGAGGTGCCCACCTCATGCGGCTCATCTTCCCAACTCGTCAGTCGGGTCATGTCTGCCCGCCTATTCGGGTTGACGCGCCCACCTGCACCCAACTCACTGGTTCATGTGCGCTCGCCTAGGGTAGGTCTGCATGACTTTTCAGACTTCCTTTCAAAGTTCAGCTACTTCGACCCTCGGTTCCACCCTTGTCAGCCTATGCCTTCGCCCTTCTTTCTATCTTTCTCTTTGCTCGCCCAAGTATTTTTTTGATGCTTGAACTTGCTTGATGCCTTCTACCAAGTCGTCCTCCTTCTATTTATACATGGCACCCAAGTGTTGAGGGGGTCGACCCTCCTCCCAGCCGACCATCCATTTCACTAATTCACCCATCGTTCAGGTCGGCCTAGCCATATGTTGGTCTCTCTGTACGTTGGCCCAACCACATGTCATCCAACCATATAATATCTCCATGGCACCCAACACTTATTTGATTTTACCTTACAGTTTTTTGACTCTCGTGTTGACTCGTCACCTTTAACCAATATCGCCCACTGTCGCATAAAACCAAACTCATCCTCCACACAACTTGTCGCATAAAACCAAATTGCACGGTTTCTCGCATAAAATCGAATCGCACAACTCGTCGCATAAAACCGAATTTTCCTCTAACTCATCTTGTCGCACATAACCATGTTAGCTCGTGGACCTAGCATTCTCCACCACTATGAAAACGTTGTCATCCTTGACAACACCATCTCAGTAACCACCATTGCTAAGACCATAAGTATGGGCACCCAGATGTATCCACCTCATGCCATCAATATGCCAAACTCTGCAAGAAAATCATGTGTTGGATCCCCTCGTGTTGGTGACTAGTTGGGTAGCTAATAAAACCGTACATCACCTAGACAAGAATGAATGCTCCCTACATCATCATGATTCATCTTTGTATCTTGTTGCCAATTGTGTCCATCTCGCCCCTGGATGTCTGCTCAAAACATAGGAGACTCACTGCTATGATCAGCTAACAATGAACCTCATACCCATGTCAATCTAAGAAGAGAGGGATGAAGTGGAGGCCGAAGGCTCTCCCTCTTCCTCATCTAATAGCTCAATCGAACTATCTGGATCTTCCTCCTCCAATCTCTGCATGTATGCTTCCCGACTCTCCATCTTAATTTCGAGTCTAGCATCTCCATCTCCTTCCACTGCCTCTAGTCTGCTTGATAGGTCCAAGATACTATCAGACAATGCTCTAATCACCTGTGACTGCTCCATAAGTTTTTCCTCTATGCAAGACAACCTCTTATAGAGTTCTTCATCTCGCTTGAATTCCTCCATATTCATCGTTGTCAATTTACACTTAGTTGTCATAGCTCCCGCGGTTGATACCCCTATAGGATCATCATCTCATCCGTTGTAAATGTACAACTTCTTCATGTGTGGCACCACCATAGCTTCAAACTGTTTCATAAATTCCATTCCCAATACAACTTCATAATCATCTATCTGCACAATTGTGAAATTGACTTTCCTAGTCCATTCACCTATGCTCACATCTACTTTCTCTGCTATACCGATCACTGAATCTGGTGGAGAATTCACTGCTTTCAACTGTGCTTGAGCTGGTATAAACCTCGACCCAATCTTCCTCACAGTTTCTTCTCTTATTAAGTTATGAGTCGCACCACTATCCACCGTCATGAGTATAGTGCCTTGCCCAACCTTCATTTCCACATACTCCAACTTGTTTCTTTCAGGATCCTGTCCTGAGACTACTTCCGTAGCTACTGCAACTCCCACAATCTGCATCACTCCAACAGATGATTCTTCTTTCTTCTTTTTCGCATCAGCTTGTGCTACTACTTCCACTTTCAGACTTGAAGGAAAATTCTTCACCGTGTGTGGTTCTTCACAAATCCAACACGTCAAAGGTTTCTTCGTCTTTGACTTGTCACTCGATCTCGAAGGCTCTTCTTTCGTAAACTTCTCTTTCAACTTATTTGTCTTCTTTTTTCTTCGGTTCCTCCATCGTAATGCTCTACCAAGTGATCAATTGTTGCAAATGCTTCCTCTAGTGTCTTGATATTCTTCCTCTTCACCTCATTGTGTTCCCAAGGTTTCAATCCTATGATGAAATTGAACACCTTGTCTTTTTCCGCCATATCAGGTAACTCCAAGATCACGCCCAAGAACTCCCGTTGATATGCCCCTAGACTCCCTGTTTGCTTCATGTACTTAATCTTCGTCCTTGCATCCCAATTCTCATCTTGTGGGCTAAAATGAGTCTGTAAATGTTTCTTTAGTTCATCCCAAGAAGAGATTTCATCAACATAACCATTGGCAATCTGATCCATCTTTCTTCGCCACCACATCTTAGCATCTTTCATCAAGAATTGAGCAGCTACATTGAATTTGGCCTCATCATTAGGTATACCCAAAACGCTCCAAGTATTGCTCCATATCCCATAAGAAATTTCCAAGAGCTTTCGCACTCCTCATCCCATCATAAGATTCAGGTTCTTTGACCTTCACATGGGCAACTCCTCCAATAGATCCTTGCCCAACTGCTTTATTCAAAACAACTACTTCATTTTGAGTATCGCCAAGTTCTTTTTGCAACTTCGAGATTTCCACCAATTCTGATCTCTCGAAGCTCTAATGTCCTTGACTTCTTTCTCTGTTTGTGTATACATCCATTCTGTATACTCCTATGGGATTTTGAGGTCTTCATGCTCTTCCTTGAACTTCTTGAACTTCTTTTGAACTTCAATGTTTTCAGCTTCTAATGCAGCCACTCTTGAAGCACATTCCTCCACTTTATCCAATACCCTGTCCATGAAAATTGTTTTAGCATCCCTGCTAGATTCCCCAATCATAACTTGAGGTTCTTCCACTTGATCAACCATCAACTTCACTTGTGCTCTAGTAGATACCATACACTTTGTTGTCGCTCAACTTGACCCTTTACTTGCCCCAGTCGAACTTCCCAAAGCCCTGCGGAATGTCTAATATCAACCAAGAGATATATGCTTCACTTCAATCTTCAAATTGTCAAAGCCCCGCAGAAAAAGAGGCCTCTAATACCAACAATCATGTCCCTATCCTAATGGTGGTCTTTCAACCGCACATAGGCAAGTGCGACACCGCTACCCACATTCTTTTCACCAATACTTATGAGTACGGAATACGCTTAACCATCAACACTTAGTTATTTTTTTCAATTCTTCTACTGAGTATTATTACACAATGTGAATAAACATTCACATTCTTCACATCATCATAACATCATTCATATGCACATCGGAAATACACTTTCTTTAATGGGAGGGGAAACTCCCCAAGTATAGAGTTTGCCCAATTTAGTAATACAATAGTTCAATAATCTTACAAGTATACAATGTATAATTTAGCTTTTGTTGGAAACTCCATATTTCCCTTCAGCAAAGCTCTCCAAGTTACACCCTACAACTTGCTTTAAAATCACAGTTCACATGCTTCATCGTGTCGGGTCACCCACCATTCAGTAGTGCCCACTTGTAGCTCGTCATCGTTCAGGTCGGGTTGCCCAATTCGTCGATTCGGGTCGCTCATCGTTCAGCAGTGCCCACTTGCAGCTCGTCGTCGTTTTTGGTTGAGTCACCTAACTCGCTGGGTCGGGTCACTCGTCGTTCAGTAGCACCCACCTTGCACCATGTGCCCGTGCCCATCCGTTCAGATGTGCCCACCATTCTAAATTGCCCACCATTCAAACTTGCCTGCTGTCTGCAGCTCGTCTGCGCCTTTCATTCAAAGGTGCTCACTGCATGTGGCTCGTCCACCCAACTCATTGGTCAGGTCGTGTCAGCCCGTATGTTTGGGTCGACGCACCCACCTTCTCCCAACTTGCTAGGTCTTGTGCGCTCGCCCAGGGTAAGTTTGCACGACTATTTAGACTTACATTCAGACTTTGGTTGCGGCTGAATCGACCCTCGGTTCCGCCCTTGTCTGCCCGCGCCTTCACCCTTCTTGTTATCTTTCTCTTTGCTCGCTCTGGTCTTTGTTTGATGCTTGAACTTGCTTGATGCCTTCTACCAAGTCATCCTCCTTCTATTTATACATGACGCCCAAGTGTTGAGGGGGTCAACCCTCCTCCAAGCCGACCATCCATTTTCACTAACTCACCCATCGTTCAAGTCAGCCCAGCCATATGTTGGTCTCTCCTCATGTCGGCCTAACCACATGTCATCCCACTGTATAAGGTCTCCACGACGCCTAAAATTTAGCCGATTTTACCTTTCGCTTTTTCGACTCTCATGTTGACTCATCACCATGTCAATTCTTCCTTGGCACAACTCGTCGCATAAAACCGAACCACATGACTTGTCGCATAAAACTGAACTGCATGACTCGTCGCATAAAACCGAACCGCACGATTTGTCGCATAAAACCGAGTTTGCCTTCGACTCGTCTCGTCGCACATAACCATGTCATCTCGTGGACCTGACACTAAGGGTGGCAAGGTCAATTCCGAGAATCAATCCTACCACCCCTAGGGCTCGTTGGGTAGTGGGGTGGCAATTTTTTTTTAATTATTTAATAAAAAATTAATAATGTCTTCTTTTTTAAAAAAAAAATTAATGTTTTTATTACTTTTTATGATTTTTTTTCTTAATTTTTTTTTATATTTAAATTATCTAATATCGTTATTTTTTTCTTTCTCAAGATATGTTTTTCTTTTTTGAACATTTTCTTTTATTATTTATTTATTTTAATATGTTTTTTAAATTTTTTATCATTTATAAGTTGATTTTGTTTTTTTCTACATTTTTGTTTTTTTTTTTGTCCTTAAATATACATTTGTTTATTTTTTCCCCATGTTTTTAATTTTTTCTTATTTTAATATATATTTTTATTTACTTGTTATTATTTTATTTTATTTATATTTTCTCAATGTTTTAACTTTTGTTTTCTTTTTTTTAGTCATGTTTTTTTATCTATTTATTTATTAATATATATTTTTATTTTCTTGCTATTATTTTTTAATCTTTTTGTGATTTTTTGTTTTTATTATTTTCAATGTTTTAATATTTTTTGTTCTTTTGTATTTTTCATTTTTATTTATTTATGTGTTTATTTGTTATTTTGTTTTATTTTATTTTTTCTTGCAGGGTTTGTGTTGATCCTCGACTAGCAACCTGATCCAATTATGTGTCAATTTGATAGTTGATTTTAATGTTTTTGTTATAATGGATCGAGTTTGTCCCCACAATGTGTCAATTTCATGGTTAGTCTTCAAGCTTTCATTACAATGGGTTAGTTTGCCTACACTGCATGTCAATTTGATGGTTGTTTTTTAAAAATTTTGTTGCAATGTGTCAAGTTGTCTTAGAATAAGATTTTAAAGTTGTTACACTTTTAGCATTTGAAAAAAAATACTCTTGGTATAATGGCCCTTTCATTCAGGTATTCATTTTAAAAAAGTAGTAATAGAATTTTTTCATAATGTCATGGTTGAAATATGTTGAAAACTTAGGGTTTTTGTAGTCAGGATATTTGGTTTTATTTCCATGGTTGAAAAATTGTCAAAATTTTAAGGGTTTTTCGAGTCATGATATTTTATCTTTAACACCATGGCTGAAAATTGTTTGAATTTTAAGGCTTTTCAGAGACGTGATGTTTTATCTTTAATGTCATGCCTGAAAACCATTGGAATTTTAAGGTTTTTCAGAGTCAACACTTTTTGTTTTCAGGGTGTTTGTTGCACAAAAAAACTGGTTTTTATTGGCTTTTACTGTCATTTTTAAAAAATGTTGAATATTTACCAAAAAAAAAATGTTATTCCATAATCAACATTTTTCGTTTTCGGGTTATTTTCATGTTTTTGGGCTTTTTTGGCTAGAGTTATATTTTTGAGTTTACAGTTCCCTTTTCATAGTTTACATTGTTGAATGTAGAGAAGAAGAACACCAAATTCATTGCACAATGGTTCATCTTGAGAGGAGGAGTTGATCATGGCAAGACCTTTGCTTCAGTTGCAAAATACATTTCTATAAGGGTAATTATGTCTCTTGTATTCAATGAATCTTTATATCAAAGGAATGTAAAGACGATGTTTTGTTATGACAAAATAGAGAAGTGTTTATCAAAATAGAGTAGTTGTTCTTGAGTAGGTTCCCTGAAATTCACAGGTGGCAGGAATTTTGACTAGGCTCTTGGCAAAGGATAGACAAGGCTTGGTAGAGAATACTTTTCTCAAAGGGAGAGTGTTAAACATTTTATCTTATTTTGTAAGAATTACATGGTCTTCTACCCCCTTGCACATGATCTAATATAGAACCTAGAAGTCCAGAAATGAAGTGGAACCCCATTTACCAGAGATTTACCCAAATACTATATATTCACCAAATCAGGCAATATAAACACTAAAAATTAAATACCAAGAAAAGTCAACGACTTGAATATGGCTATAATCAAGAGAAACTTCAACATAGAATTGTCCAAAAACCACACCAAGACAAGGCAGAAACCTGCCCTTCCATACACGAACAAAGGTTCATTTCTCTGCTAGTAGAAAAGATGCATAGCATTCGCTGAATCTGTGAGCCAACTTCATGCATCAATAGGCACAAAGGACTAAAGCGCTGACTTCACTCTATTTTAGATTTCGTTTATTTCAAAACTACTAACCTATAAAATCAATCAGATGGAATGAGCTTCATGCTAATCTTGTATTATTCATTCCTGCATAATGCTTTGAAGCATCATTGGTCTCAAGAATTTATTTGACAGTTCAATATTTGATGCACTGTTTTATTCGAGGGAAGTGAGCTCTGTTTTGGCTCTTGCTTGTTATTCAAGATAAAGCAGCCTTCAACACGATGAATCATCTTCTTTAGCATCCAACATGAATTTTTTATAGGTATTGACTGGCCATCTTTCCTTCCTTCACAATATAAATCTGCGAAGGGAAATCTTCTCCCTTGAAGTATCTGTCTAGCATATCCTTTGTTCCAGCTGCATACCTTATCTGAAGTAGAGATTTTATGAACAATCGGTGAGAAAACTCTCAAGAATATCTGTGTATTTTTTATGATTCTTATTTTCTGCTTCCAAAGATGACAAAAAAGATAAATTAATGAGAGCATTAAAGCTTTGTGCAATATGATTGACTTTCTGAATTATTTATGAGGAACATGGAGCATGATGCAATATAATTGGCTTTTTGAATTACTTATGAGGTACGTTTGTCAATCAAATCAATTGCTAGAAAGGAAGGGGTGAAATTGGATGAAATCAGACACCTGGCCATCTATTGTAGTCCCAGAGATATGGGGATTCATAGCATGGTTTGGCATGGAGCGCCATGGATGATTTTTTGCAGCAGGTTGAGCAAACCAAACATCTCCACTGTAACCTGCATTGCAGAAAGTCCCAAGAGTTAGCAATGTACCTGTTTCCATCACTGCAATTGGCATTTAGCAATGTGCCTGTTTCCATCACTGCAATTGGCAAACTAACTTGTTCTAACAAACAGGAACAATGATAGTTTAGAAATTTAAAACACAGAAAAACGATTCATTGTCTTTTAATTGCCTCCGAGAATGAATGACAAAAGGACTGCCAAAGCACAAAAGTACAGTTACATTGTTTTAGTAGCAACGTATCATCATGCTCTTTCTCAATCTGAGAGAAATGTTTGATGATGGGACTTGTATGTCCATTATTGACACTGGGAAGGAGGCAATATGAAGAGGAGTTGAATAAATATAACTGACCTCCAATGTGTCCACTTGCAGAAGCATCAGCAACTGCTTGAGCATCCATGATGGCCCCTCGAGCATTATTCACAATCAATACACCCTTCTTCAGCTTGCTGATTTTCTCCTTGTTAAACATTCCCCTATTGTAACCAAAAGGAAAGGGAAAGAGAAACAATAATTAGGTTTCTGTTCACAAGTTGTATAAAATATATAGGTGCTATTGATGTCTGAGTGAATAATGGGAAAGATTATTTATGAAATTGAGATAAGTGGTGGGCTCCATTATTGTAGCAATAATGCTACAACTCCTGGGGCTTCCTTCTCTAATTTTATCAACCCGGTAGTTCGTAACAAACTTGGAAGCGACAGTGCTGTATGCACAAGTACTAGCTCTTGTCGCAGCTGTCACTTGGTCAGCTGGCACAAGTCCGCTAGGGCTCAAGCCAACTTCTGTATGTTCTCAGAAGAAGCTTTCTAAATGATGGACGAAGGCTATCTTAAAGGAAATTAACCTACTTTGCAAGAATGAACTGAAAGCCAACCAAACATGGAAACCCTAGTAAACCCTAATCTGACTAGCTTAATCCTTACAATGCAACGATGGGAATGTAACTCCTAAAAATGATGCCATTACTTCTAGTGATATGAGATGCATGAATTTAAACTACTTCTATTGAAGAGAACATTGTTTTTATGTTTTTGCTTAGGTGGTTGGAGTTATTATGATTTTGTTTCTTATTGGGTTTTGACTGTGCAGGGGTAGTTCGAAGGGAAGGAAGGCTTGGAAAAGGTCAGGAGGGCTAGGAGAGGTTCCAGGGGATTCCTAACATCATTCCACAGAAGTCCACAACGTTCAGGTGCTTGGCAACCGAGTTTGCAGGCTTCTACAAGATGTCTGCAGGGGATCCTACAGGAAGCTTGGGATTTCTACAGGAAGTCTACTAACTTCTACAGGATGTTCTACAGTTGGAGTTTTGGGTGATGGAGGAGTCGAGGAGCTGTATGGGTGGATAGGTAGGATGAAAAGGGAGCTTGTGATGGCTTAGGGACAGGGAGATAAGATGGAGAAAGAGTGGGTAAAGTTGGTTGGTGGATAGAAGGGTGGAAGCAATGAAAAGTCAAAAAGATGGAGCTACGTGAGAAGTAGAAGGGTTGGAAGGCAAACGAGCTGAACAGAGGATGAGTAGGTGACTTTAGGCGCGGTTGAGAAGAAGAAGAAGATAATAGAACAATGCTGCGCAGTGTAAATGGAACAAATCCTCTATATCTTGCACAAAACCGAGAATTCCATCAACCTATTCTAACTGTGTTATTTAACCAACGAACAGCAATGTAAATTGTGGAGAGAAATCGTGCATGGTGTTGGAACGAAGAAGTATTGCTCAAGATCAGAATGCATGGAAGGTTCTATGACGGGAATGACTGTGTTGCAGCTTGCATGAACATATAAGACTGCGTTTTTTTGGTGGTTGGTACGGTCTACACCCCCAATCTCTAAACAGAGATGGCAGTGAGTGCACTATCAACCTTTTCTTGGAGCTCTAATGAATTCTAATCCTCCTACTCTAATCTAAACTGCTGACAGCACTTTAACCATAAACTAATCCTACTCAATCACATTAAAGAAATAAAATCAGCAGACTGTGTTTTCCAAATGCATGTCAAAACAAAGAAACAAAGTGCTGAAAGGAAAGACAAGTAACAATACAAAGAAAAGGAGGTCTATTGCTCTTAGGTTGGGCCCTAACCTGAGAGCTATAGCTCCTCTTAAGAACTCAGGATTGAATCCAAATCTGCCTGCCTTTATTAAAAGATCATAACCATGAGTCTAGCAACATGCCAAAACTGGCTTACAAAAAGCAAAAACCGAGCTGTAGCTCGTGCTTAGAAATTGCAACAGTAGTTCAAAAGTTCAAAAAAACTTCTATCAAAGGTTACGGCCTCAATATTTATACATGATGAGGACCAAGCTGGCTTCCTCAATTAGTGGAGCTCGGCTGTCCAACTAAAAGTAAACTGTTGTTCCTGTAGAATCTATTCGCTGCCTTTTAGCTCGGTGGGGATAGCTGTTGGAGCTCGGAGTTGGGGTGGAGATCACGAGGGAGGTCATTCAAGACTGTGGACAACCTCCCTATAAACCTACAATGCCACCTTTGTTGTCTCCTTGTCTCCTTCTGCGTGGTCTTTGCTCCATTTAATGTCAAAAAAACCTGAAATCATCATGTATTAGTCACATAGGAATAATGCCTACCCTTCTTCCTACAAATAACACGAATATACTAAGAAATGATGCATAAGTGATAAAAGATGAAGGGTTGAGCAAGGTAAGTAGGCCAAATGAGCCCAAATTGTTACCAAAAATTGGGGCTCATCATCACCCCCCAGCTAAAATATTTGCTCATCCTTGAGCAATTTTGCTCCAGATCCTTGTCCCCAGCCGAGAACTAAGCTCCGGAATACGCTCTTTCTTTCCTACTCTTGGTGGCTCTGCCTGTTCTGCCCTTGGTGGCGATGAGGGTGCCGCTCCTTCCCTCTTCTCTGTTTCCTTGACCTTGAGCCGGGCTTTTGAAGCCGATTGGTCTAACCTTCCTTTCCAAGTAGTTGTTTTTGGGCTCCCCCTCTCGTAGGTGACCGATATCTTCGAGGGGGACCTCTCACTGGGTGAAGTAGGGGCATCCCCTGTAGTGATTTGGCTGCTGGATGGAGGTTGTGGCTTGCCCGTCTTTATTCTGACACTTCTTCGAGCTTTAAAGTATAGAGGGGTCTCCCTCTTTCTCTTCTCCTTTGGCTTAGGTGGCGTGCTGAGGGCAGCCAACACAGCTGCTGCCTCCCTTGCTAGAATGTCCGCCTTCTTCTCCTTGGGTTTCACTTTTTCGGGGCTTCCTGTAGAAGACCCTATTTTAGTCAATTTCGGGCTTCCTGTAGAAGACCCTTTTTCTGTTAATTTTTGGATTCCTGTAGAAGCCGATTTCGGCTTTCCTGTAGAAATAGGTGTTGCCGCCTTGGTTTGCTTTGCTGCATGGGTTTTGCTTTTTGACTTAGTTGTGGTCGTTGTCGAGGCACTCTTGCTGATGTGGACCTTCTCAGCCTTGTCCACTCTGCCTTGCAACCTTTTCTCTCTTGCTGTCAAGATGGGTATGTCATTTTTTTCTTTGTCATCCTTTTTCTCATGCTTCTTCTTTTGCTCTTTCTTCTGCACTGTGGTTGGGGTCTTTTGGCCTGTTTCTTTCTTTCCCACGGCCACTGATTCTTTCTCCTCACTGTTGGAGGAACCACTTTCTTTGGTCAACATCTTTATGTCTCCATCTCTTGTCAAATTTTTGAATGCTTCCCATGAGAGGGGAACCTTGTATGAATGAAGCTCATCATCCACGAGAAGTTTGATCAATCCATGGTGGGCTACCTGGTCTGGTATGCCTTCTTTTAACTTTGTGGCACACTCAATTAGATATTGTAGCAGGAAATAGGGGATGCTCAGTTTATTTTCTACAGGAAGATCAATTTGGTGCCTCAATTCAGTGAGCAACCTAAAGTGATACCCGTACACAATGCTAAAATGGCCTTCGCAGGTTATATACTTCATGATCTACAGGCTAACTTCATTCCATGGTGGTAGTAAACTGGTTCTACGCACCCCATTCTTGTCTTCCGAGAATTCCTCCTCTGGGGGAAAGAATTCTTTCTTGGCCTGTTGGTTCAACTTCCTTTCTTCCTTATCCCATGGAAAACCCATTGGAAGTTCAGTAATTCGACTGATATATTGCGGGGTGAGCTTGAGGCTTAGGCCCCTAAAATTCACGGTGGCCAATGTTTTGGATTTCGGCCTCAGAGCCTGCAAAAACTCTTTTGCCACTTCGTCTTCATAACCCTACAATTTGTCACAGAAGGATATCCATTGTGCTCGTGTGAAGAGCTCCACCACCTCAAGATTTTCCCTTAACTTTGTTGGATCAGTGGGTTCCCTTCTAATGAACCCACTCGGCATGATAAAAACTGTTTCTTTAACTAGAGGTGGCGAACGCGGAAGAAGTTTGGTCTACTGAGACAGAGCGTAGAATTACGCTTCTGTCATGCACAAAATCCACGAAGCTTATCTCTGAGGGCCTTAACACAGCTTAATTATACTGACATCCTGTAGAATGACAGTTTATGCACATCAGACAACAACTGCAACAATTTTCTACGACCAGACTGTAGACGACGATTCTGCCACCTTCAAAATCCAATTGCATGGAGAGTTCAGGTTTACCTTTTTAATCCGCCACCTTTTGACATGAGGAACCCGCCTTCATGTAGAAACAGCGTTTCTGTAGGAGCAGCGCGTGATTTCTGGGAAAGGCTGCAGTTGGTCTGCGCTCTTGGTGTTGCTTCACAGGCGTTCTGATGGCCAAAGGCTCGGAGTATCGAACTGCAGAGGGATCCGAATGATCACTCAAGTTTTAAACGGGGAATGATAAATGCATGGGGTGCAATCTAGCCGATTAGATTTGAATCGGTGGAATCCGTGGCGCGGGGGTGAGCTGTCCCTGCCGGACCGTTGGACGACGTCATCCCATCATTTTCCTGCGAGTTCCCTTACTGCCGCATCATCCCCCCGCAGATCCGCCGTCGTCTCTTCTGTTAAACTTGTTTTTCCCGACGGGATTGCTCTCACGTGTGTGCTGCCCATTCCTTTTGTCATGGCCGCCACCCAAACATCCGACTAGACCATTAACTGGTCGACGTGGCCAGTCAAATGGCCATACAGCCGCTCAACCCATTCACCTCACACTTTGCAAACAATTTCAAAGTAAAATTCATGCAATCTGACGGAAGAAAGGGTCGAGACACTTACCTGTGCGGCTGCAACACGATTTTTCGGCTTTCGGACGATGATGAGTGGATTCGTTTGCCGCTGATGAATTTGCACAGGCCCGGAGGTTCATGTTTACAGGCTGCCGACGATGGATTTGATGCTTGGCTGCATGCGCCCGCGTTTTCATTGCATATGGCCAGCGCTGTGAATGGTGTACACTCTAGCGGGCTTAACTGTTACAGGACTCCCGCAGGATGTCTTGTAACAGTTCTTCCTCCTCGGGTGCATGCTGCACGACGAAGGATTTGGCCTCACGATCACGCTCCCTGAGCTCATGGATGGCTGGGATGGATATGGTATGACATCTCAGCATTTTTTTTATCTTAAAAATTGCTTTCTCTTTGATAACTCAACCATCTACTTTGCTTGTGCAGGTAACTTCATTGCATGTCGACAAGGATGGTAGAACGAGGTGACAGCAGTGTGCAAGGGTAACAACAGTAGCTTGCATGCGTCCAAACCGATCCTTAGTCGTTAGATCTCCTCATAGAATGAATTCTGGGCCGTCCCGAACTTCTACAGGAAGTTTCCTGTAGAAATACAGAGCTTCCTGTAGAAAGTTTGTGTTTCCTGTAGAAAGTCTGCATCTTCCTGTAGAAAATCTGCATCTTCCTGTAGAAGACTCAAGCCGTGATGAAATTGTGCACATACCTTGGAGAAAATGAGTATTCTTGGAGGAGGTGCTGGTGAGGTCTCCTAACAACATGATAAGGAGCCTTGGCTTTGAGTTGAGAGGCTTCCTCTCCTCCATAGAACACCTGCAACCTACATGCAATTTTACATTATGAACTTGTTGTCCTTGTCTTTTTTCTTATTGTTTTTTTCTTTTTTCTTTTTTCTTTTTTTTTGAAAGATAACAGGGGCGCCTCGATGAGGTTTTCACCCTTGCCATCTGCCTTAAGCGCCTCAGAGAGGTTTTCACTCAAGGATCTTTTTCAAATCTCTTCTTCTTCTTTTTTTGAAAGACAATAGGGGCGCCTCAATGAGGTTTTCACCCCTACCACCTGCCTTGGGCGCCTCAGAGAGTTTTTCACCCAAGGATCTTTATTATTTATTTATTTATTTATTTTATTTTTTATTTTTTTAAATCTTTCAGAGTATGCCCAAAGCAGAGGCAGAACCCTTCTCTATGACCAACACTGATTTCTCCATAGTTTTGATGAACTCTTGTCTTGAGAGAGGCTTCCTGTAGATCTTCAATCGATGCCCATTGACAAGCATGGGGATGGCTTCCTCATCAATGGTCCGAATGAGAACAGATCCATTTTCATGACATTTTTCCACTGCATATAGCCCCAACCATCTGGTTCTCAGCTTTCCCTTGAAGTCTTTGTACCTGGAGTCATACAACAGTGCACAATCTCCTGGCTGGAATTGCTTGTCATTGAGGTGTTGGTCATGCCACACCTTTCTCTGAAGTTGAACCACTTCCGAGTGAAGGAGGGCCTGCATTCGGTGCTCGTCCAGTCCATTCAGCTGCAACAACCTTTCTTGCTGTGCATGGCTGAGATCTAGGTCCAGCTGAGCTGCCATCCTCAAAGTGTTGTACTCAAATTCAATGGACAGCAAAGCTTTCTTCCCATAGACCAGCTCATAAGGTGTGAAGCCGGTGGTGGTCTTCCAGGTTGTGTTGTAAGCCCATGTGGCCTCAACCAGGCGATCTGCCCAGTCCTTTCTTCTGCTGCTCACCACCTTAGTCAAGATCCCTTCTAATGCTCTATTGGTGACTTCCACCTGCCCATTTGCTTGAGGGTGATAGGGGGTGGAAGTCTTATGCTTGATCTTGTGATGAGCTGGTAGGTCTTCAACTAGGTTGGATGTGAACTAGCTCCCTTGATCGGTGACTAGCTCTCTTGGGTAGCCAAACTTGTAGAAGATGTTTTCTCTTAAGAACTCGGCCACCTTCTCTTTTGTTGCTACTTTGATTGCTTTAGTCTCTGCCCACTTTGTCAGGTAGTCAGTACACACAATGATGTAAGACCTTTGCCTCGAAGGAGGGTTGATTGGACCCACAAAGTCCATACCCCACTTCTCAAATGGCTCAAGAGTCACTTGAGGTTGGAGAGGCATCTCATCCCTTTGAGTCGGTTTCCCCATTCTTTGGCATTGGTCACATTGGCTAATATATCTTCTGACATCTTGATGAAGTGTGGGCCAATAGTAGCCTGCCTGCAGGGTTTTGAAGGTAGTCCTCTTTGCTGCAAAATGTCCTCCACAAGGCCCATCATGACAGGTGAGGAGGATATCAAAGACTTCCTCCTCCCTTACACAACACCTTAAGATCTGATCGGGGCCAAGCTTGAACAGATTGCCCCGGATCCAAGTAAATGAGGCACTTTTTCTGATGATTCTGCTCTTCTCTCTTGAAGATAGGTGCGGAGGGAACTGTGCTGAAACAAGGTAGTTTGTTATATCAGAAAACCATGGAGAGAGTGCTGAGATAGCAAACAAATGTTCATCGGGCATCTAGTTATCCACTGTCCCATCCTCATCTGCAGACAAATCCAATCTAGATAAAAATTCAGCAACAACATTTTCTTTACCTGGTTTGTCAACAATAGTCAAATCAAACTGCTGCAACAAAAGTAACCATCTAATAATCCGAGCATTCACATCTGTTTTATTCATTAAATATCTAATTTCAGCATGGTCTGTATGTACAAATGTTTGGTAGCCAGTGATATAATGTCGGAACTTGTTCAGTGCTTGGACCACAGCCAAAAACTCTTTCTCAGTTACAGTGTAATTCAGTTCAGCTTTGGACGAGTTTTTGCTAACAAAGTAAATGGCATATGGAAGTTTTTGTTCAACTTGTCCTAAAGTTGCACCTATGGCTTTGTTTGAGGCATCAGTGTGGATGTGGAAAGGTAGGGCCCAGTTTGGACCTCTCAAGATTGGGGCTGACACCAACTTGTCCTTCAATTCATTCAAAGCCCTCTGACAATCGTCAGTCCATTTAAACTCCACATCTTTTGCCAACAGGCCAAACAATGGCGAGGCTAGCTTGCTGAAGTCTTTAATGAATCTCCTGTAATACCCTGCTAATCCTAAGAAACTCCGAACATCCCTTACCTTTTGAGGAGGTGGAACCTTCTTGATGAGAGCAATTTTGTTAGGATCCACCTGTAACCCTTGGCAAGAAATGGTATGGCCTAGCACGGTCCCTTCAGTCATCAGGAATTCACATTTTTCAGGACTTAGGGACAGGTTCATCTCAATGCATTTGGTTAGGACTTTTCCCAGATTGGACAATGCTTCCTGGAAGTCGGCCCCATAAGGAGTGAAGTCATCCATATAGATTTCCACTGCATCATGGACCAGCTCCGAGAAGATGCTCAAGACAGCTCTCTGGAAGGTAGCAGGAGCATTGCATAGCCCAAAGGGAAGAACTCGGTAGGCAAAGGTACCCCAAGGACAAGTGAAGGTGGTCTTATCTTGGTCTTCTGGGCTGATTTGGATCTGGTTGTACCCGCTAAACTCGTCTAGGAAAGAGAAGAACTTCTTTCCTACCAGTCCATCCAACACTTGATCTATGAAAGGTAGAGGGAAATGGTCTTTCTTGGTAGCTTTGTTCAGTTCTCGGTAGTCCACACAGATTCTCCACTTCCCATTCTTCTTGGGAACCAACACCAGAGGGGACACCCATTCACTATCTGAGATGGGGTAAATGAATCCGGCGTCCAGCAGTTTTTGTAATTCTTCCTTGACAATGTCCTTAAGGGCTGGATTCATTCTCCTCTGAGGTTGCATAACCGGCTTACAATCCTCTTTGATGTATATGTGATGGGTACAGACCGAAGGATGGACTCCGTTCATCTCCTTATAGCTCCAAGCAAAAGCATCTAGATGGCTGGCCAACAGGCTACACAGCTCCTTTTCTTGGGAAGGAGATAGGGAGGAGCTGATCTTTAACGTTCTCTCAGGGCCGAACTCCACATTCTTGACTCTGGGAGTGACATGGTTGGTTGTACAAAGATCCACTAAGGTGCTGGCTTGGGCATCCTCCACCAATTTCTCTAAGGATAGTGCACTGGAAGGTGGATTCTAGATCAAGGTCTCAATCAAGTCATCCTCGGTTGGGGGGTCTCTTCTAGTGGTATCTAGGGTGCACAAAGGTGCTGAGTACACTTCATCCTCTTCTCCTTCCTCCAACCAAAGTGGTAAGTCATGCTCTAAGGAAGGTTGGGCAGGAGGGTATAGGACTAGCTGCTTGGACATAGGACCATTTTTGATGGTCATATTTCCTGCATGACAACTTATGTAAGCATCTGCAGTGGCTAACCAAGGCCTTTCCAAAATAAGAGGATATCCATTAAGCTTTGCCTTGGGTTGCAGAACCAAGAAATCTGCAGGGTATTCCCAAGAGTCGATAGAGACCAAGACATCCTCCACAATCCCTTCGGGAGTCACAGTGGAGCGATCTGCTAGTTGCAGTATTGTCGAGGTCTTCCTCAAGGAACCCTGAAGATTGAGTTTGAGCATGGTATCCCTGGTCATCACATTAATGGCAGCCCCCAAATCAATCAAGGTGTGAGGTATGATGATGCCATTGATGTGGACATCTACTACAGGACTCCCAGGATCTAGATGCTTTGGGCAGATGACTTGTCCTAACATAAGGTCAGACAGTTGTCCTAAGACATTGATGGTTGAATCATCTCTCTTTCGCCTGCCTGGGTGTTTGAAACACTTTTCCTTAACCAGTTTGGTGTATATTGGCACATCCTTGATGGCTTGGAGAAGTGGTATTTTCACACACAACTGCTTGAGCTCACCCAGGAGCTCATCCTCCTCTGGGTTGGGTTGTGTGGTGGCTGTTAGTCTCTCAGGAAAGGGTGGAATAGCCTTTGGTTCACTTTCCTGTTTATCTTCCTCATCCTCTGGGGGAGGAGGTTGGCGATCCGGAAGAGTCTTTCCAGATCGAAGATTGATCTCCTGGATCTCCACAGCATAAGTAGGGCATGATGTTTCCCCAGTGTATACCTGTTGGGCCTGTCTATTGTTGGGGTTCGGGTTCGGTTGAGCAGGTATTTGAGGTTGCCTTGGAGGAGCAGGAGGTAATGGTTGAGGTTGAACTGGTGGAGGAGGCAAAATGGCGGGAGGAGTGTTGTACTGGAGCCTCCACCCCGACTAAGATGCACTCCACTGAGGTTGTGGCTGGGCATGTGAGTGATAGGAATGAGTAGTGGGTTGAGTAGGGTACTGAGGAAAGTAAGACCATGGAGGAGGCATAGACCAAGAAGGATGAGCAGGGGGACCCCAGGAAGGCATAGGAGTCGATTGGTTGGGGCTGTAATAAGCTTGAGGTGCCCCTTGCATCCCCTGCTGGTAAGGTCTGGGTCCTTATGGCCTCCTTTGGTTGAGGAAATAGAGAGGTTCAGTGGGAGCTTTTGTCCCTTGGTACATGGCTTTAAGTCCAGGTAAGGTTGGACATTGGTTTATGGGATGGTCCTCCTCACAAACGAAACACACTTCAACCGAATGCAATGGGCATTCATTCTTAGGGTGTCTCCTTGTACATCTAGGGCAAAAGATAGCCAAGGCTCTCTCAGCTTCTTCCTTCTTCTGCTGGATCCTGAATGTGTCCAGTTGCATGGCAATGGTCTGTCTCACCTCACTCTTAAGATCTTCTAATTGATTTGCAAACTTATGTTTGGAGAAAGGGACACCAGTTGAGAGGAGGTTTCCTCTACCTCATTTCCGAGATGTCCTGGAGTGGTTTCTAAACACAGTCTTGATGTCCTCATAAGGCAGTTGGTAAATATCCCCCCAGCTAACATGTGAAGGGTATCTAAGAGGTCTTTAGGGACTCCTCGGAGCAGAACCAACTTGAGGGATTCAGGGTCAAGTGTGCACCTGGCCCGCTTATAGCTAAGTTGGAACCTCTCCTCATAATCCTCTAAGGACTCATCATTTCCCATAGTCATCCGAAAGATTTCTCCCTTGGTTTCCTTGGACCTACAGTAGTCCCGGTACTTGGTATCGAAAGCTTGCTGCATCTGAGCCCAAGTAGTGATACTATTCCCAGGTAAGCCCATGAACCAGCGTAATGCTGCATCCTTAAGAGTTGAAGGGAAGAGTTTCAGCTTTTGCTCATCTTCAGTATAATCATAGGTTCTACAAAGGACAGCAAACTCAAACAGGGAGGTATCAGGATCTTCAGTAGTCAGTCCATGGAAGTGAGGTAAAGCGGAGGGGCTAATGTTCTTCATTTTCATCTCTCCATTGGTCTCTCGGATGGGGAAGGCACCTTCTATTCTCTCATCTTCTCCTTTATTGTCAGCCATAGCTTCAGATGGGATGGTCTCTAATTCTTCTTCTGCTATAGGATCTTCGTATATCTCAGGAGGTTCACCTATAGGTTCTTCTGGATCACTGTCACCGAAGAAGAGAGAAGGGTGACTCAGTGATGTGGTGGGGGTGTTGGGTAAGAATTTGCCTGTTTTATCTCGATTCCTACGAGGCATGAAATGGAAAGACTTTTTTGATTACTTTTGTTTTTCTTTGGTACCTGCAAAACTGAAACAGATTGATCTACAACTAACTATCTTACTGAAATAAAGATGCAGAATTAAATTGAAAGCAGGAAAGAACTATTCTACTTTGCTCAAATGAAATTGCAGGAATGGAAATGCTAGTCTACGCTCTCAGAATTGAAATACTAATCTACGCTTGCAAAATTGAAATTGCGGAATTGAAATGCTAATCTATGAAAGCAGGAAATGTCTATGCTACTTTTGCATAATGGAAATGAAATAAACTACTTAGCAGAAGGCAAGAGTAAGAAAATAGAAGAAAAGCAACAATTACTAATACTCTGACGCTTCCCCGGCGACGGCGCCAAAAAGATGGTGGGCTCCAGTATTGTAGCAATAATGCTACAACTCCGGGGCTTCCTTCTCTAATTTTATCAACCCGGTAGTTCGTAACAAACTTGGAAGCGACGGTGATGTATGCACAAGTACTAGCTCTTGTCGCAGCTGTCACTTGGTCAACTGGCACAAGTCCGCTAGGGCTCAAGCCAACTTCTATATGTTCTCAGAAGAAGCTTTCTAAATGATGGACGAAGGCTATCTTAAAGGAAATTAACCTACTTTGCAAGAATGAACTGAAAGCCAACCAAACATGGAAACCCTAGTAAACCCTAATCTGACTAGCTTAATCCTTACAATGCAACGATGGGAATGTAACTCCTAAAAATGATGCCATTACTTCTAGTGATATGAGATGCATGAATTTAAACTACTTCTATTGAAGAGAACATTGTTTTTATGTTTTTGCTTAGGTGGTTGGAGTTATTATGATTTTGTTTCTTATTGGGTTTTGACTATGCAGAGGTAGTTCAAATGGAAGGAAGGCTTGGAAAAGGTCTGGAGGGCTAGGGGAGGTTCCAGGGGATTCCTAACATCATTCCACAGAAGTCCACAATGTTCAGGTGCTTGGCAACCGAGTTTGCAGGCTTCTACAGGATGTCTGCAGGGGATCCTACAGGAAGCTCGGTATTTCTACAGGAAGTCTGCTAACTTCTACAGGATGTTCTACAGTTGGAGTTTTGGGTGATGGAGGAGTCAAGGAGCTGTATGGGTGGATAGGTAGGATGAAAAGGGAGCTTGTGATGGCTCAAAGATAGAGAGATAAGATGGAGAAAGAGTGGGTAAAGTTGGTTGGTGGATAGAAGGGTGGAAGCAATGAAGAGTCAAAAAGATGGAGCTATGTGAGAAGTAGAAGGGTTGGAAGGCAAACGAGCTGAACAAAGGATGAGTAGGTGACTTTAGGCGCGGTTGAGAAGAAGAAGAAGATAATAGAACAATGTTGCGCAGTGTAAATGGAACAAATCCTCTATGTCTTGCACAAAACCGAAAATTCCATCAACCTATTCTAACTGTGTTATTTAACCAACGAACAGCGATGTAAATTGTGGAGAGAAATCGTGCATGGTGTTGGAACGAAGAAGTATTGCTCAAGATCAGAATGCATGGACGGTTCTATGACGGGAATGACTGTGTTGCAGCTTGCATGAACATATAAGACTGCGTTTTTTTGGTGGTTGGTACGGTCTACACCCCCAATCTCTAAACAGAGATGGCAGTGAGTGCACTATCAACCTTTTCTTGGAGCTCTAATGAATTCTAATCCTCCTACTCTAATCTAAACTGCTGACAACACTTTAACCATAAACTAATCCTACTCAATCACATTAAAGAAATTAAATCAGCAGACTGTGTTTTCCAAATGCATGTCAAAACAAAGAAACAAAGTGCTGAAAGGAAAGACAAGTAACAATACAAAGAAAAGGAGGTCTATTGCTCTCAGGTTGGGCCCTAACCTGAGAGCTATAGCTCCTCTTAAGAACTCAGGATTGAATCCAAATCTGCCTGCCTTTATTAAAAGATCATAACCATGAGTCTAGCAACATGCCAAAACTGGCTTACAAAAAGCAAAAACCGAGCTGTAGCTCGTGCTTAGAAATTGCAACAGTAGTTCAAAAGTTCAAAAAAACTTCTATCAAAGGTTACGGCCTCAATATTTATACATGATTAGGACCAAGCTGGCTTCCTCAATTAGTGGAGCTCGGCTGTCCAACTAAAAGTAAATTGTTGTTCATGTAGAATCTGTTGGTTGCCTTTTAGCTCGGTGGGGATAGTTGTTGGAGCTCGGAGTTGGGGTGGAGATCACGAGGGAGGTCATTCAAGACTTGGACAACCTCCCTATAAACCTGCAATGCCACCTTTGCTGTCTCCTTGTCTCCTTCTGCGTGGTCTTTGCTCCATTTAATGTCAAAAAAACCTGAAATCATCATGTATTAGTCAGATAGGAATAATGTCTGCCCTTCTTCCTACAAATAACATGAATATACTAAGAAATGATGCATAAGTGATAAAATATGAAGGGTTGGGCAAGGTAAGTAGGCCAAATGAGCCCAAATTGTTACCAAACATTGGGGCTCATCAATAAGGCGCACCTAGTTTTGTCAGAAAGAGACATATTAATGACAAGTAAATCACATTTAGGTAGCATTTCGTCAAGATTTGTCTCCAATGTTGCTTCAGTTTCCCTTTCCAATTCGGGTCCAATAGAAAGACGATCGTGGTAAAGAAGCTCACAATTGAAGGGCTGTACAAAGGAACGCAATTCAATTCAACATCATGTAATGTTTATTATTATTAGATTGAAATTTTGAAACAAACAGCATGCATGCATAAGAATCATGGAGCACTGATTTTTGAAAAGAAGTTTGCAACATCATGAAGTAGTACTAGATCCTAAGAATGAATACCTTCAAACGCTTAAGTAGTTCTTTGCCAATACGCCCTGCACCAATAGTACCAATAGTTTTGCCTTCTAGATCATATGACCTGTAAGAAATTGCCGCCACTTTCCAATCACCCTCAACAATTTGCTTATATCCAAGCGCAAAGTTTCACATCAATATGAGAATGCGCATTAGCTCATTTTCTGCCACGAACACCACATTACTTGCTATAAAAATTGTTGAAGAAGGCGTCAATTAAATTATGAAGAATCATTGCAGAATCTTGTTCATACTAAAATGTCCATACCGTGAACAAGGTAGTGACAAGCGGTATAATTTCAGAAATAGTACCTGTAACTTCTGCGACAGTCACACCAGCGGCTGCTGCAGCATTTAGATCAATGTGATCAGAACCAATACCAGCTGTCAAAAGAAGCTTTAAGTTCTTTGCCTTTTTGATCCTCTCTGCTATCACATTGGCCGGGTGGAAAGGCGTAGAAATCAAAGCATGCGTATTAGGTATGTCCTTTTCAAGTTCTGTAAAGGAAATTAATTGTGTAAGTTTAGTCCGCAGTGGGTTACAATTCTCAAATGTAAAAGCAAGCAAGCAATACACTGATTTCGTCGATCCATGGTAGCAAGAAGTAAGAAAGGGAAGGCATACTAGAAAATTAATAGATTGGATTGTGGATTAAACAACCACCCAACTTCAATTGTGAATAACCAGAAGTCATTTATGACTTGTTCGACAAGATATATATTCTGTAAATCTCACTTTTTGAAGCAGCACATATGATACCATCTAGATTGATTATTATTCAGGATATGAGGAACAAAAGGAAGTCTAGGACATAAACTATTCATCCATATCAATAACAACAACAGATAACACGATTTTATATCCCAAGGGGTGGGTGGCTCTTCACGGGAGCAAATCTCATTAAATACCTTGGGGTTACCAGCTGGTATTTCAGCTAGCAGTTGGTTACTACCCTCGTCGTCCATCCAGAAAAACTAGGGAAGAGGGAGGAAATCTGCAGGGGGCTAGCAAGATGCTTGGAACGCCTAAACTGTGGGACAATATTTTTCCGGACCTGAAAAAGAAAGATGACTCTAGGTGATTCTGAGTTGGAGTATGATGTTACTAGGTACCATATAATTATACCTCCCTCCTAGGTCAAAGACACATGAGTTGAGTTAGAAGGTTGTCTCAGGTTTCTAGGGAAACTGTTTTTCAAGAAGATTCTACCATACAAGAATCAGCATAGATGGTGCTCTGTCCAGCAATCAAAGAAACTCTACCAAGCAAAACCCTGCTGATACACATTTAGCATTAGCTCTAAATCTTTTTCTGTGATTTTGATGGCTAGTAACTACAGTTAGACAAATGAGACCTGCTAACAATTAGACCACAGTTTATTCATTTATTAAGAAGTCTGGTGTACATAGCTTGATGATGAGACCTGCTAAAAATTAGAACACAGTTTATTCATTTATTAAGAAGACTGGTGTACATAGCTTGATGATGAGCCCTGCTAACAATTAGACCATAGTTTATTCATTTATTAAGAAGTCTGGTGTACATAGCTTGATGATGAGACCTGCTAACAATTAGACCACAGTTTATTCATTTATTAAGAAGTCTGGTGTACATAGCTTGATGATGAGTGTGTCCTAGCACTCTAGTGTTAGCAGATAAAAAATCGCAATTCCAATCAGTTATCATGATTTCAAGTTTCACGGGGCCAATTCGACAGCACAGTACATATAGCCTAGTAGGGAATTTAAATTCCATGTTATCACTTCACCAACACAGAGAACACATATAGCCTAGTGGTATACATGGATACAGAAAGAAATAGGGCATTTGGGGGGCTTCTAACAGTTCAAAGAAAGAGATGGCGTTTAGTACAGCTCCCTTCAAGCGTTACCAGATCCATAATCAAGGAAAATTCGGGGAGGCCAAGTTTTGGGCAAGGATAAGGAAAAAATTCGGGACAAAAAGGGAGAGTAGAACAAAAATATAAAGATATACACCTATATATTTTGATGAAAATATATAAGCAATGGTGAGTGCGACAATATGACCTCCCTTCATTCTGTTTCACAGAAATTAATCACCCAGTAGAGGAGCAATGAACCCAGCAGAGGTAAAAATAACCTAAATTGGGCTGGATGAGGGTTTTTATTACACAAGTTTCATTCAGTCAACTAAGTCATACTCATACTCAGAGGTCAAACTCGTGTTGACAGTCAAACTCTGTCAACAAACAAGTTACAAGTTGGAAAATAAAACTCTGTGTCAACAACCAAGTTTGACTCAGACAAGTTGGAAAATTACATTTTCCTGAAACTCGGATAATGGCAGGTTCAAGCCACGATCCTGGTAACACTGGTTCAAACTTTCCCTTCTATGTTCTGAACATACAGATCCCCTGCGCAACTTCTATGCATATGATCGATGATGTTAAATTAAGAAGTTCAAAAAGACACATTAATTTTATTTTATTTTGCAGGAGTGCTAACATAGACATAACAACAAAAGAATTCACTGCTAACTTACCACAGTCAGGACCTTCCTTGTCATCTGTCACAATGTACTGGTGACCATTAGATTCCAACCATTCTCGTATGCCCAAAGCATTCTCAACACACCCGAGAAAGTTTGGATTGAGCGAAGCATATTCATTGGCTTTATAAAAGACTCCAACAATTTGAAAAAAAAAATACTCTTTGTATAACGACCCTTTCATTCACGTATTCATTTAAAAAAAATAGTAATAGAAAATTTTCATTATGTCATGTTTGCAATATGTTGAAAACTTAAGGTTTTTGTAGTCATAGTCTTTGGTTTTAATTCCATGGTTGAAAAATTTCCAAAATTTTAAGGGTTTCCTAAGCCATGATATTTTATCTTTAACACCATGGCTAAAAATTGTTTGAACTTTAAGGCTTTTCAGAGATGTGATGTTTTATCTTTAATGTCGTGCCTGAAAACCATCGCAATTTTAAGTTTTTTTGAAGTCGTGACATTTTATCCTTAACGCCATCGCTGAAAATGTTGAAAATTCACCGTGAAAAAAAACACATTATTACAACATCAACACTTTTTGTTTTCAGGGTTTTTGTTGCACAAAAAAAACTGGTTTTTATTGGCTTTTACTGTCCGCCATTGCTGAAAATGTTGAAAATTCACCTTGAAAAAAAAACATTATTACAACATCAACACTTTTTGTTTTTGGGGTTTTTGTTGCACAGAAAAAACTGGTTTTTATTGGCTTTTATTGTCATTTTAAAAAAAAATGTTAAATATTTACCACCAAAAAAAAAAAAAAAAACAACAACAACATTATTCCATAATCAACATTTTTCATTTTTAGGTTGTTTTCATTTTTGGGGGGTTTTTTGGCTAGAGTTCTCTTTTTGAGTTTATAATTCTCGTTTCATAGTTTACATCTTAGTCACCAGGTTCGAGTTCGAGTTCGAGTTCGGCGACCATGAAATTCGAATAAAGTTTGGCAATTAAAATTTTGTCAATAAAATTCGACATATAGAAATTCGAAAAAAAAAATGTATATTAAAGATAGATGTGCATATGAGAAATGGTATGGCAGCAAGTCCTCTGAGCAACCATTCATAACTATTCAAAAAATAAAATACATCTGAATCTTAAATACTTCAATCTTTTAAAGATAGATTGGCATAAAAAATACAAAAACAGTTTTAAAGCATTTTCATTGTCCTTTCAAACCCCTGTTGACTAAAGATGGAGTTATTGTTCTTATGCTGGAACAAGTACAAGACAACAAAGGCCAAAAAAATTCACTTATATTGGTTTAAATATGACACATGATACATCCACTAACACATACAAATAGATATTCTTTTGGTAGTTCAATGAAAAACTCTGCATTATAATTTATATACAAAACCGTCTGACAGATGTATGCTTTCCTCACTGTGCATTTCCCAAGAAAAAGCTTTTGTGCTGACATGAAAAATAAAGCAGTGAAATAGCTTGATAGCAGCAAAATCAGAAGCAGAAAAAACCAAACAGAACTGCATAAAGGTAACTCTATTTCACATGCAAAAGACGGTTTAAAGTTTAAACTTTAAAGTAGCTTGGCAGTTTTAGAAAATTGTTCATGCAAAAACTAAACTAGAAATCTAAAACAGGAACACAAGTTTTATTCTTGATGTTCCTGTTGCCCACTTGTTATATCAAAAAGTTCTATGTGATCAAGAGCCGTATGAGATGTGAATCCGCTAGATGCTTCAGCACCAGATTCATCAGTGAATTCCCTGTCAGTGTTTATGTCACTATCAATGTACAAATCAACATCATCCATTGTTGCATTTGGAACAGGATCGATCCACGGAGTAGAAGAATTGGATGACTCTTTAGCCACATTCTTCAATGCCAACTGCAAGTTACTACGAACATAAACAAGATCTTCTAATCTTCCAGATGACAATCTATTTCTTTTTTTGGAATGAATGTGGTCAAAGGAACTCCAATTCCTTTCAGGGAACCTGATGTCTTCACTCGATCCATTGCATTTACTGCCTTCAAGAAAAGTACCCCTTGAGGACAATAAATAAGCACATTGATCAATGGGCGATGACACAAATCTGACCAACCATCACTCAAAATTGTGCATCCTGTAAGCTTCCAGGACTCTTTAATATCAACCAACTTTCCTGTCACTCTGTCTTTCGCTCTCTTTAGCAAAGTTGTCCTTAAAGCTTCAGATCCAAGAGGAACATAGTCCTTCCCAAAATCAATGGCCTTTTTAATTACATTTTTAAAATATGGACTCCTCGCCACATTAAAGGGAATTGCACATGCATAAAAATACTCAGCAACAACATCATCAACTTCCTGTTTCTCAACAGGTTTCCGGAATTGATTTAATGTTTTCGGTCCACCTGTTTTTGCTTGAGGTGCTGTAGAACTTGATCCACCAATGTTTGAAACTGAATTAATGGTGTTGGAGGAAGACATGGCAATCTCCCTCTCAATTCGCTGCCTCTTATTTACCCTTTTCTGCTTTTGCATCTGTGAATTGGAATGGTCTTTCTCCACTGTGGCTTTTTGTTCATCGGTGATCTTAGTGCAGGCTTCAACACCACCTCCACTTCCATTGCTAATACCGAGAAGGTGATCCACTGCTCTAGTCAAAGTGCCAGTGAAATTATGTCCACACAGCTGACATGAAAGATTAAAACCATCTTTTTGGACAAAATTCCAAGCTACAGCAGTTGATTTTGGGGGTGCCATTGGAATTTAGAAGTCTGAAATGTCTGGCACTGCAATGTCTGAAATGTCTGCAATTTTTTTTGAAATTACATTTTCGTTAGTTAGAATTTAGAAAAAGGAAAAGTGATTCAAAACAGTTTGCAGTTTGCACACATATTTATGCATATGTATCAGTATGTTTCAAGATTTAGGCTCACAGGCCTGTAGGCTGTAGCTATTACACGAATATATAGATCTATGTAAATATAATGCAGTGAATTGTTTTCTGGGCAAATTCCAAGTCCAGCATTTGTTACAGGCTGGCGTACACACAGAACCTTGATTCCTGAACAGGTGTTATATTGGCTGCTGTTTTGATGGCACAGTTATACTGCTAAATGTTCTTATCAGCACTTTTTTCTTTATTGGCATGTACTATGGATGGATACTAATATACTATTTATATATACCAGTTTTATTCGGATGTATTTTATTTTTTGAACAGTTACATAACTGGTTGCTCACAGGACTTAACAGTCATTTTTTCCAGACAGGTTTTTTGGACCAAGCCACGGCCCACTATATGGCTGATTTTTGAAGTGCAGTTCATGCACATTATAACTTATAAGTTATATGATCTAACAATTGGTTTTAACATGTCACTAACGCAATAATGGTTCAAACTGTTGTTTTATAATTTTATTACATTTATACATAAATATTCTTTTAATTTACAGTTTTACTGGCAATTGGAATTTGGATGCATCATGCAGTAAGTTAGTAACTGGTTGGGCCATAATCAATTTCGCTCTAAGGTGTGGAAGAAAGAAACTTTTACTGTGTAAAGTAGGGACATGCCAGAATGCGGAGGTGTTGAAGAAATATAATGAAAGCTTCTCCACAGTCTGAAGAAATAAGGAGGTCAAATTCATCACATTTAGAGGGCCGAAATTCACTGTCTTAAGGACTGATATCCCAGCATTGATCTCAGATCCGAAATTATCTTCCAGGTGCCACAAATTCTCGTTATTCCTCAGTGTTTGTTTTGCCCAAGCAGAGGTCAAGTTTCAGACTTAATGGCTGAGATACAGTGAGGGTGCTTACAAGGAGGTTGCAGCCTACATATTAGATCATCCAATTGATGGTCCTCGATCATTGGTTGGTGATGAAGTTGGCTTTGCAGGGGTTCCTCCTACAATGATGATTAAGTGCTCGCATAGTGCATTTCACGTTTCAGCAGGTTTTGGTAAGTTCAGTCAAGAGCCAACGATGGGTTCTCTACAAAAGTTTGTGGAAAGCTACAGCAACTGTGAAGACATGGGTCCTCGTCCAGCTGCATTTCCTGTGGAGGAAGTGCACAGGATTACTGTGTTGGACATGCGTTTGGCAAATGCAGATAGGCATTGTTATAGATCTACCCTGCCCTGAAAATTGTCTGCAACCCCACTGATTTTTAGATCAGCGATATCTCCTTCATCTGGACTCCGATTCAACTGATTTTTTTTTTGAATTTGGGTATTTTTTCACAAGGAATACAGATCTGCAATTAGATTCTGCAAATCTTGCACCAAAACGTACAGATCTGGTCTGCCAATTCGCCACCCAAAAAAAATCCCTCCAAAAATGAAAAAAAAATTCTCCACGGTTTGCCCAAGAAAGAGCTCTGATACCACTTGTTATAGATCTACCTTAGAAATATTATAGATCTGATATGAAATAGCTCTGATACCACTTGTTGTAGCTCTGATACCAATTGTTGTAGCTCTGATACCACTTGTTGTAGATCTAACCCAGAAAATTATAGATCTGATATAAAAGTATAAGATAATGCAAATAAACCCAGAAATAATATGAAATGATACTTTATTATGAAACCCTTATGGTAGGGCAACACCATACATTCACTCCTTAAGGAAGGAGAACACTCCACAAACCATATCCCTGTTCATACAATAATACTTCTCTTCATATCTCTCCATGTGGAGTCTCTAGCCTCTATATAGGCCTCATACATACAATACCATGCATCATTACCATGGTTTCCTCATACCATCAACTAATACCATGAGCCCATTATATTATTATTAACTACTTGTGGTCCCTTACATGACATGGGTTAACCACCTTATTTATTACTATGGCCCATCCCATTATTACATTATTACCTTGGGTACCTCCCTTGGTACCCCATATTACCCCCCTAGGTACATAACAGGCATGGTGGGAATATCTTAGTTTGCAAATGAGAGGATCAATCATCAATCCGACTTATTCCAATCGATCATGGGTATTGTCTGCCAGAAAACAGTATACTCTGTCTCGGTTTATTTATATTAATATATATACACAGTCAGACTTCAGTGTACAGTTCGCCATAAAGTTTGAACTCCTACCTGAACCGTGAACGCTGAGGCCTTGTGAACTTCACAGTGATACGCGTCGGCAGGCTGCAGCTGAGAGTCGAGACGCGTCGGGCAGATTGGTAGTGGACTGGTCACTGAAATGAAAGTTATGAAACCGGAGCAGGCTGCAGTTGTAGAGTGTAGAGTCGTTTGTTGTGACTGGTGAGTATGGAGTCTGGACTGGTGAGTATGAAACCCTTCGCCCTTCGCACAACCAAACAATGCAACAATGAAACCGGCGAGCAATAAAACCCGCAGCCTAAAGCCTAAAACGCGCGAAAAAAAACGAATTTAATCGAACGTCAAGCGAATTTAATCGAACGTCAGGCGAATTTAATCGAATGTCAAACGATTTTGTTCGAGAAAAATTCGAATTCGGCTTGAAATTCGAGTTCGCCATAAAATTCGGCGAACTCGAACGAATATATTCGTTTCTCATTAAAATTCGCCGAATTTCGAATTTAATGGTTGAAATTCGCCGAATCTGGTGACTAAGAGTCAGTGTAGATGATGATATCAAAGGAACAAAATTGACAGGAAGGTGTTCTCTTCAACTAAACAAGTTTCCTTGAATACAACATGTCATTTCTTTCACTATAATTCCCCACAATTGAGTTCTTGCCATACAAAAAACTACTTGCTTTTAAGTATTTGCAGAAATTTGCAATGGTACTTGTTCTTTGACGAGAGGAACTGTACCCTTGATTTGACCAGAAATATTTGAAGCTTCGGTCAATTAAGAGCTTTGAAGTCTATCCATGGTTCCTCCAATATGAAGAACTAGCCTTCGGTGTCAAAATATCAATCCAGTGTGAAATCAAAGAATCACAGAAATTAGAAACAACCTAGAATCTCAGTGAGCAGCTTAATATAGGAACTCCCAAATTATTACAGAAAAAACTGCAAATATGATGAAACCCCTTTGAATAACACACTGAAAACAATTACTTGAAGCGAAAAGAAAACAGAGGAAGGAGTAAAATATAATATAGGTTGTGTCTATTCTAATTCTAATAGATTAACAAGAAACAAGGAAGCTAGACGTCTCCAAATCGGTGTTATTGCTTTGAGGTCAGCCTGTCATTGATTGTCCTAATGCTCTCTTAGAGGGTAGAAGCGTTAGACTATAAGTTGCACTTGACAGAACGCTTGCTTTTGAACTTCTCGATATATCCTGGGATGACATTCTAAATACTCGTAGTGGCAGATACCCTAAATACTCTCATGACACAGCTGCCATGACAATTAATCCACGAAGTGTAGCATTCTATTCCGCTGCACTAAAGCTTGTTTTGAACCGGTTCGCTGGTCAGGTGATCATTTTCAAAATGGATCAAGAAATTGATTCCTATTTCCTACCCTTTCCTAATTTCTTTTCATAACTTAACATCAGCATGTGCTTTCTAGTCAGGGCATGCATGCATTTTGGAATATCCTACATTATTCTTTTGTTTATCTGCCCATTTTCTACTCCTTCCAAATGTTTTATTCTTGTCCATCTCTAAATTGTTCTATATATATATATATATATATTTTAAAGAAAGTGATATTTTGTTTCCCACATGCCTGATTCCTGGGACTTAGGTAAGGAAATAATGACAACATAATTCCTTGTAGACTAAGAAAGTAGTAAGCCAGTTTGGCAATTATGCATGATCTGAGTCTCTTTTTAAAAAAGTGCATGCTCTGAGTCTCTTCTTAAAAAAGTACATGCTCTAATTCTCCTCTTAAAAAGGAGACAAGGTTGTAAATATTTAGAAATAAATAAGTGCCAGGAGAAGAAAAAGGACAAGTTTCCACTTAGAATATAGCAATTGGGAACTTAGTACTGTGATACAGGAAACACCAGCGCAAATTTAACCCAAGATGTGCACCAGAGAAGATGGCAAATCTATTATCATTTTCTACAAACCAAAAAAATTCCACCAGTAAGAAAATATCTATCAGATCTCCTATTCAGATTAAAGGGGAGAAGTCTATAAGAATGAAATTAAATTCATTAGCAGTATAACTATCAAACTTTGAACACTCGTCCTTCATATACAGTATCAAATTGTCCTTGCCAAAATGAAAACAACAACAATTCTTTTCAACTTGACAGTTAGGTGTAATGTTGCAAGTCAAAAGTCCAATCAATTCTAACATGTCTAAACAAAAAAAGCAATTAACTCAAAATTATGTTATGCCATGTTTCAATAGTACCACAATATTTCATGTAATAAATCATTCATAAAGTTTTGGGAATGAACATGCTAGATTTCTTTCAAATACATTGAACGATACACAAAATACTCTCCATTTAGTTTAAACTTTAAAGGTGCTTTAAGCTGAACTTATTTCTCTGTCAGCCATTTTGTATACCCTTCATCACAACAACAGATACAATAATATTATTGAGGAACAAAAAGGGACAGAAAGAGCATGCATCTCATTCTCAAGCTTAAGCTATTAAATAGGTAAGCTTGATTAGTTCCAAGCTTACTATCAAACACTTTTTATTTTCTTTGCTCTTTTCTCCATGTTGAAATCAGTAGGGAAAAAATGAAGCCATGTTTAAAAGTGGAGTTATGCTTTGTAAAATGCTTTAAACTGTTTTTCATTCTTCATACCTGAATCAATTTCTTTTCTCGATTACAATAAGAAGTAATCAATGGAAACAATTGAAGAAGAGCTATACAAAGTTGGAAATGTAGGTGTAGAGCCTATGCTGAAATTCTTCTTTCAAGGATGTACCATGTATCCTGTCTGATTTCAGTTTCACGTGATCTATATTGTGTAATGAAGCACCACCGAATCTGTAAACATGTTTTGGATAAACTATAGCATGAACACAACAATTCAGGAGTCTCACACAAGTGATTCTTCATCTTTCTACCAATAACTATATCAAAAACATCGACCTGCTAAAGTTCACAATATTGCTATAGATTTTATTGACCGAGGAAACTGAGAAGGGATTGGCCAAAGCAACAAAAGGGTTTCATAGTGTGCTTTTCTGCATATTTATATCATGGTTATCATGTTTAACCCCCTTTGTCCCCTTCATTGTCCCTCTTTTTGTCCAGGAATTCTCTGACCAACAAGAGTTGGAGCGCTATGGTGTAGTTGTAAATTGGAGAAATTTCCACACAAACATCCCAGTTTCTATCCTGTTTGGACATGTTCAACGTAAAAGTAGTCAAGGTTAGGCTTAGGTGCAAGTCCTCGACGCATTTTATGGAAGAGATGGCATGGCCCCCTTGTGTATAGCATTCCTAATGATGAATCCCTTGTACTTTTACAACAAACAGAATAATAAATAAATAAAATGGAGAAAGAGAAGGCATACCCCTTTACTGATACAACAATCTTACACAGAAAGGGTTTCTCCTAATGAAAAATCAAATGTTGCAGATGCATACAAATTATTGCCTAGATCAACTGGGTGTGGTGTAGAGATGCTCTGGCCACATGCTATGATTGAAGCTCTAGTCCAATTCCATTAACAAGCTCATGATTGAAGTAATTTATGGAGTTAGTTAATAAGTCAACAAATTCAACCTTTTGGCTGAGTTCATCTTTTCCTAATAAAGTAACTTAGTAAAGTTTCATCCTAAATCCATCCAGTGTTCGTTCATCTTTTCCTGGTCAAGTAAAGTATCATCATCACTCAAATATCCATATGAAAAAACATAACTCACACCAACCCAACTCTTCGGAGAACTCATTGGCAATCCCTAAAATACATCCACAAATCCTATATCAATAAAATTAGCATCTACTCAATACCCAAATCAAATGATATTAACACGCATTACAACAACCCAACTCTCCACAAAAACCCATTCCCATACCCTACATAGACATCCACCAATTCCACAATCAATAAAATTAGCAGCTACTGCTTACCCAAATGATAATAACACACATGACACCAACCCAAAATCATATCATCATTATCTATTGCAAATTACCTACTCTTCCCACTAGGTTGACCTCATTCTTAGTTCCTCAAACTGTTCAAAACCGTTAAAATCCCCATATTGCATACTAAAAATCCATAGCTTTCTGACATTTCCGCCATCTTAGTCATCAACAAAAGGCCATATGGGATCATCCCCTCCTCCAGAACACCACTATCAACATTACGTGGTGCCATTCCAACCATCCAGGCTACCAATCAATGGACCGGACCAGACCGAGATTGAAGCATCCAAAGAGCCTTGTTGGGTATTCCCTCAACAGTCAGAGTACACCGCAGTGGATATAATCAATTCTTCTTAATGGCATCGCATTTAATTTCGTTTTCAGCACCAAATTACCAGAATTTTAATTCCTTACCATTCTTAATCTAGGAGTTAGCACTAATGTAATCCCTCTGTTTGGCCTGTCTGTGTGTGATGGATAATTCATGATGATTGTAACAGATTTTTTAAGCTTGGATTTTATCTGAAGGTGCAGTCCTGATCAGTTTTTCCATGGCTGTTAAATCCTGCGAGGTTTGATGGTGTAAATTCAGGAACAGTTCTACAACAGTTCCAGGCACTTCTAGATCTGCTATAGAACAAAATTCTACAAGCTTCCTGCAATGGTTAAATAAAAAAAAATTGCGTGAAAAATAATCTACTCTCTAAAGGAAGAAAGCTCACTATCTTATATGTATACTTTAGAAGTTGCACCAGAGTCTCTGTTGCAGATGCTTCCTTAAGTACAATAAGTGCTGCAACACGAGCAACATCACGTCTGTGCAAATATTTTTACATATGCTTCTTTAAGTACAATCAGTGCTGCAACACGAGCAACATCATGTCTATGCAAAGCTTCCTACAGTTTTATTTCCTTATATCAGATGCAGTTTGAGGGAACTTCCTAAACCATTATTCATGAAATCCCTGCATTTGTAGTAAGAAAGAAATGTTATCTGAGAAAAAGGTAACATCCATAATCAATTTTTCACACTTGCATTGGGGGTATGGAGTCACTTATGGCATTCAGTTATACCATATTATGTATTGTGTGTGGACATGGTCATTTGATTGGGAAGATATATGTTCGCAAGCACAAGCAGATAATAATTATATTAAACCACTTATTTCTAAAAGTAAATATAGTGTGCTAAAATACTCTGTTACAGAAAATGTTATTTGAGAAAAAGGTAACATCCATAATCAATTTTTTCACTCTTGCATTGGGGTATGGAGTCACTTATGGCATTCAGTTATACCATATTATGTATTGTGTGTGGACATGATCATTTGATGGGGAAGATATATGTTCGCAAGCACAAGCAGATAATAATTATATTAAACCACTTATTTCTAAAAGTAAATATAGTATGCTAAAATACTCTGTTACAGAAAAGAGTTTTCATATGAAACTTGAAGATAAGAAGAATCCGACCAATTTTTCTTAAATGGTCGGAACGAATCAGAATTATTATATGAACCATGAAAATGAAAGAATAGATTTAAATTTTTTTCCTGACCCGAAAAATTGAGACGAAAAATTAATTCATTGATTATTCCAGATGCTCACCAAATCTGGAAAAACCCAGAGGTTATTTGTATCCCTCGAAAACCTCCACCTACATCCCCATTCAATATTTCTTGGCCTACTATTGGCCAAACTACTTGGGCACTGGGTTTGGGATAGCGGATGTCTCACCTTTCTGAGGGTGTCAAGCTTCCCAGGAGGAAACTTCCAAAGAGCATTTCCAACCGCAACAGGACTGGAGCAGATAGAAACATCAGGCAATGGACCAAATGGTTTCATTAGGGTAGAAGGTAGAAGTCGAGGATCTGACTTTCAAATTGTGCACAGGAGAAACAAAATCTCTGGTATGGCTCAATCTTGGTGGTGTAGGATTCTTTTCTTGTAAAATAGGGGCACAAAACAAGAATTTAAACCACGTATCATAATAAACATATATAAAAATATGTATCTGTGACATACTTTTCTACTGCTTCTTCCAGTAAAATGACAAGTACTCTAAACCCATTCCTTCTTTTACATAGACAAGCATTTGATGTTGTTTTCATTTTCAACGGAGGGCAAGCAATAATGATCTTTATTTTTGGAAGAACATATCTTATAATTCATTACCCATAAATAAAAAAGAATAGTATAACATCGTAGAGCCAAAGGACAGTCACACAAGATCCCATGCACAACATAAGCAAGGAGAGCTAGCATATCAACTGTGACTCTGACCTTAAGAAGAGTAGTGATTTTTATAAACATTTTCATATATTTCCATTCATTTTGAATCTAACTCACAAAAATGAATAATATCAAATTTAAGTAGTGTTACAATTATTTTCGGTAGATTTGTACCTTTATGAGGATGTTGAATATAGATAAGGAGAAACATGTTTCTCATATTCTTTGGGATTACTTTAGGGATTCTGAAAAAAACGTTCAATTGAAAAATACTGTATGGGAACACCATGAGCTTCTCCTGTGGGGGAAATATCAACCATTATTTGTCCTATGAAAGAACCCATATTAAACTCGTGTTCAGAGAATCCAGAGGCGATTAAAATAGGGGACATGGATGTTGTTGGCATCTCAATCTTTGTTAATGGCAAGAAATCAATGATGAAATCCTCATCAGGGGACATTTAATACATGAAAGCCTCGGTGACAATAGGGCTCCCTCACATAATAGTTCTTCTGAAACTTTCATCTAACCAAGGGCTTACCTTCTGCCTCAATGCATCAAGATCGGGCAATGAGGCCCTCTTGCCTGGCTCACATGGGTAACCTTCATGAACTGAGACCTTGAGCAATCTAAGGTATTCTAAGAAGGGTGTCCCATAGAGGTAAGGATCATTGTAATAGGAAAAGGTGGGGAATCCATTCTTCGACAAAAATCTCTGAAAACTGTATTTGATTTTCCAATATGAAATGATGGTATGAAGAAGCTGAATGGGTAATTCAATCCCTGAGATCTCATTAGAAATTTGTTGAGCCCATTCGCCTACAACAATCACACGTTCTCTTCTAAGTAAATAACCCATTCTGGTACACACAAGAACCCCATCTAACCCATCTCTCAATTTCCACCCATCACTGATTTTTGTGATTGGGCATTTTCCCTGAGTGTAGCTTTGTGCTTCAGAGCCAAAGACTAGAACATTGCAAATGCTTTGGAAGCTCGCATGATCCCCCATGTCTGTAACAAATCTAATCCAATCATTGGACAACTTGATTACCTCGAATCTCTCGGAAACTTTTTCTGAATTGAGAACTTCAATGGGGATCCCTCGTTTTCTGCATACTTGTATAATAGATTGGAGGCTCTTGTTCTGGATGGGACCCATATCAAGCTATTGGGTCTTGATGTGCACTCTATAACCAATTTCTTGTTGGGATTCTTCTCATAGATTGAAATCCTCCTCCATTATGCATTGTGGTATTCTTTAATGATGAAATCCTCACGAGGGGACATTGAATACATGCAAGCTTCGACGACAATAGGGATCTCTGACATAACAGTTCTGTAACACCCTCCTCCCACATTTACCGATGTTAACCGGTCCGTTGGGGTGAACATGTGATGAGAGGCTACTACAATCTGATTCAACTTCCCATGTATAGTTAAGGACGTGGAACTGACACAATAGAACCAATCTGACCTTCTATAAATACCATAGAACCTATAGGAGCCAACCAACCCTTCCAGGTGATCAACCCTTGCAACAACTTGACACTTCATTACCTTAGAGCTTTAGTCGCTCCCATGACATGGGCATGCAAGCGACTGGGGTCTTTTTCAGCTAGTTATGAGCTTGTGAGCCTGAATTTTGTGCCACTTTTTCAAAGCCAAGACTCAGGCCACTGCCCAGAACTCCATGAAAATTTGAGGGATCAAAAGTAACATCGAAAAATAATACAAATGTAAATACTTGAACAAAGAATTAGCTTGACCCCTACTAGCCATGACAGACATTTCGCCAAACATGTCACAAATATGCATTCTACGGGCCATAACAAAATATTTGAGCATAGGGATCTCATACGCATCTCAGAATCACTAAGAAGCATTGATGCCTTATCACTTTCGCTGCATTATCATCTATGAGGTCATATAAGAACCATACATCACCAATGTCATAAAACATGCTCATAACCAACATATAACCAACATAAATAACAAAGATACATCATCCATAAATGCCTCATATGAACATGTACATTTTCTCCTAAAATATGTCTTATCTTTAATGTCATGCCTGAAAACCATTGGAATTTTAATGTTTTTCAGAGTCATGATATTTTATCCTTAATAACATTGCTGAAAAATGTTGAAAATTCACCTCGCGAAATAAATAAATAAATAAATTATTGCAAAATCAACACTTTTTGTTTTCAGGGTGTTTGTTGCACAAAAAAATTGGTTTTTATTGGCTTTTACTGTCATTTTTAAAAAATGTTGAATATTTACCCCAAAAAAAAAATGTTATTCCATAATCAACATTTTTCGTTTTCGGGTTGTTTTCATGTTTTTGGGCTTTTTTGGCTAGAGTTTTATTTTTGAGTTTACAGTTCCCTTTTCATAGTTTACATTGTTGAATGTAGAGAAGAAGAAGACCAAATTCATTGCACAATGGTTCATCTTGAGAGGAGGAGTTGATCATGGCAAGACCTTTGCTTCAGTTGCAAAATACATTTCTATAAAGGTAATTATGTCTCTTGTATTCGGTGAATCTTTATATCAAAGGAATGTAAAGACGATGTTTTGTTATGACAAAATAGAGAAGTGTTTATCAAAATAGAGTAGTTGTTCTTGAGTAGGTTCCCTGAAATTCACAGGTGGCAGGAATTTTGACTAGGCTCTTGGCAAAGGACAGACAAGGCTTGGTAGAGAATACTTTTCTCAAAGGGAGAGTGTTAAACTTTTTATCTTCTTTTGTAAGAATTACATGGTCTTCTACCTCCTTGCACATGATCTAATATAGAATCTAGAAGTCCAGAAATGAAGTGGAACCCCATTTACCAGAGATTTAACCAAATACTATATATTCACCAAATCAGGCAACATAAACACTAAAAATTAAATACCAAGAAAAGTCAACGACTTGAATATGGCTATAATCAAGAGAAACTTCAACATAGAATTGTCCGAAAACCACACCAAGACAAGGCAGAAACCTGCCCTTCCATACACGAACAAAGGTTCATTTCTCTGCTAGTAGAAAAGATGCATAGCATTCGCTGAATCTGTGAGCCAACTTCATGCATCAATAGGCACAAAGGGCCAAAGCGCTGACTTCACTCTATTTTAGATTTTGTTTATTTCAAAACTACTAACCTATAAAATCAATCAGATGGAATGAGCTTCATGCTAATCTTGTATCATTCATTCCTGCATAATGCTTTGAAGCATCATTGGTCTCAGGAATGTATTTGACAGTTCAATATTTGATGCACTGTTTTATTCGAGGGAAGCGAGCTCTGTTCTGGCTCTTGCTTGTTATTCCAGATAAAGCAGCCTTCAACAGGATGAATCATCTGCTTTAGCATCCAACATGAATTTTTTATAGGTATTGACTGGCCAGTTTTCCTTCCTTCACAATATAATTCTGCGAAGGGAAATCTTCTCCCTTGAAGTATCTGTCTAGCATATCCTTTGTTCCAGCTGCATACCTTATCTGAAGTAGAGATTTTATGAACAATTAGTGAGAAAACTCTCAAGAATATCTGTGTATTTTTTATGATTCTTATTTTCTGCTTCCAAAGATGACAAAAAAGATAAATTAATGAGAGCATTAAAGCTTTGTCCAATATAATTGACTTTCTGAATTATTTATGAGGAACATGGAGCATGATGCAATATAATTGACTTTTTGAATTATTTATGAGGTACGTTTGTCAATCAAAGCAATTGCTAGAAAGAAAGGGGTGAAATTGGATGAAATCAGACACCTGGCCATCTATTGTAGTCCCAGAGATATGGGGAGTCATAGCATGGTTTGGCATGGAGCGCCATGGATGATCTTTTGGAGCAGGTTGAGCAGACCAAACATCTCCACTGTAACCTGCATTGCAGAAAGCCCCAAGAGTTAGCAATGTACCTGTTTCCATCACTGCAATTGGCAGTTAGCAATGTGCCTATTTCCATCACTGCAATTGGCAAACTAACTTGTTCTAACAAACGGGAACATTGATAGTTTAGAAATTTAAAGCACAGAAAAACGATTCATAGTCTTGTAATTGCCTCCGAGAATGAATGACAAAAGGACTGCCAAAGCACAAAAGTACAGTTACATTGTTTTATTAGCAACGTATCATCATGTTCTTTCTGAATCTGAGAGAAATGTTTGATGATGGGACTTGTATGTCCATTATTGACACTGGGAAGGAGGCAATATGAAGAGGAGTTGAATAAACATAACTGACCTCCAATGTGTCCACTTGCAGAAGCATCAGCAACTGCTTGAGCATCCATGATGGCCCCTCGAGCATTATTCACAATCAATACACCCTTCTTCAGCTTGCTGATTTTCTCCTTGTTAAACATTCCCCTATTGTAACCAAAAGGAAAGGGCAAGAGAAACAATAATTAGGTCTCTGTTCACAAGTTGTATAAAATATATAGGTGCTATTGATGTCTGAGTAAATAATGGGAGAGATTATTTATGAAATTGTGATAAGGCGCACCTAGTTTTGTCAGAAAGAGGCATATTAATGACAAGTACATCACATTTAGGTAGCATTTCGTCAAGATTTGTCTCCAATGTTGCTCCAGTTTCCTTTTCCAATTCGGGTCCAATAGAAAGACGGTCGTGGTAAAGAAGCTTACAATTGAAGGGCTGTACAAAGGAACGCAATTCAATTCAACATCATGTAATGTTTATTATTATTAGATTGAAATTTTGAAACAAACAGCATGCATGCATAAGAATTATGGAGCACTGATTTTTGAAAAGAAGTTTGCAACATCATGAAGTAGTACTAGATCCTAAGAATGAATACCTTCAAACGCTTAAGTAGTTCTTTGCCAATACGCCCTGCACCAATAGTACCAATAGTTTTCCCTTCTAGATCATATGACCTGTAAGAAATTGCTGCCACTTTCCAATCACCCTCAACAATTTGCTTATATCCAGGCACAAAGTTTCGCATCAATATGAGAATGCGCATTAGCTCATCTTCTGCCACGGACACCACATTACTTGCTGTAAAAATTGTTGAAGAAGGCGTCAGTTAAATTATGAAGAATCATTGCAGAAACTTGTTCATACTAAAATGTCCATAGCGTGAACAGGGCAGTGACAAGCGGTATAATTTCAGAAATAGTACCTGTAACTTCTGCGACAGTCACACCAGCGGCTGCTGCAGCATTTAGATCAATGTGATCAGAACCAATACCAGCTGTCAAAAGAAGCTTTAAGTTCTTTGCCTTCTTGATCCTCTCTGCTGTCACATAGGCAGGGTGGAAAGGCGTAGAAATCAAAACATGCGCATCAGGTATGTGCTTTTCAAGTTCTGCAAAGGAAATTAATTGTGTAAGTTTAGTCCGCAGTGGGTTACAATTCTCAAATGTAAAAGCAAGCAAGCAATACACTGATTTGGACGATCCATGGTAGCAAGAAGTAGGAAAGGGAAGGCATCCTAGAAAATTAATAGATTGGATTGTGGATTAAACAACCACCCAACTTCAATTGTGAATAACCAGAAGTCATTTATGACTTGTTCGACAAGATATATATTCTGTAAATCTCACTTTTTGAAGCAGCACATACGATACCATCTAGATTGATTATTATTCAGGATATGAGGAACAAAAAGAAGTCTAGGACATAAACTATTCATCCATATCAATAACAACAACAGATAACACGATTTTATATCCCAAGGGGTGGGTGGCTCTTCACGGGAGCAAATCTCATTGAATACCTTGGGGTTACCAGCTGGTATTTCAGCTAGCAGTTGGTTACTACCCTCGTCGTCCATCCAGAAAAAAATGGGGAAGAGGGAGGAAATCTGCAGGGGGCTAGCAAGATGCTTGGAACGCCTAAACTGTGGGACAATATTTTTCAGGACCCGAAAAAGAAAGATGACTCCAGGTGATGTGGAGTTGGAGTATGATGTTACTAGGTACCATATAATTATACCTCCCTCCCAGGTCAAAGACATATGAGTTGAGTTAGAAGGCCGTCTCAGGTTTCTAGGGAAACTGTTTTTCAAGAAGATTCTACAATACAAGAATCAGCATAGATGGTGCCCTGTCCAGCAGTCAAAGAAACTCTACCAAGCAAAACCCTGCTGATACACATTTAGCATTAGCTCTAAATCTTTTTCTGTGCTTTTGATGGCTAGTAACTACAGTAAGACAAATGAGACCTGCTAACAATTAGACCACAGTTTATTCATTTATTACGAAGTCTGGTGTACATAGCTTGATGATGAGACCTGCTAACAATTAGACCACAGTTTATTCATTTATTAAGAAGTCTGGTGTACATAGCTTGATGATGAGTGTGTCCTAGCACTCTAGTGTTAGCAGATAAAAAATCGCAATTCCAAATCAGTTATCATGATTTAAAGTTTCACGGGGCCAATTCGACAGCACAGTACATGTAGCCTAGTAGGGAATTTAAATTCCATGTTATCACCTCACCAACACAGAGAACACATATAGCCTAGCGGTATACATGGATACAGAAAGAAACAGGGCATTTGGGGGCTTCTAACAGTTTAAAGAAAGAGATGGCGTTTAGCACAGCTCCCTTCAAGCGTTACCAGATGCATAATCAAGGAAAATTCGGGGAGGCCAAGTTTTGGGCAAGGATAAGGAAAAAATTCGGGACAAAATTGGAGAGTAGAACAAAAATATAAAGATATACACGTATATATTTTGATGAAAATATATAAGCAATGGTGAGTGCGACAACATGACCTCCCTTCAGTCTCTTTCACAGAAATTAATCACCCAGTAGAGGAGCAATGAACCCAGCAGAGGTAAAAATAACCTAAATTGGGCTGGATGAGGGTTTTTATTACACAAGTTTCATTCAGTCAACTAAGTCATACTCATACTCAGAGGTCAAACTCGTGTTGACCGTCAAACTCTGTCAACAAACAAGTTACAAGTTGGAAAATCAAACTCTGTGTCAACAACCAAGTTTGACTCAGACAAGTTGGAAAAATACATTTGCCTGAAACTCGGATAATGGCAGGTTCAAGCCACGATCCTGGTAACACTGGTTCAAACTTTCCCTTCTATGTTCTGAACCTACAGATCCCCTGCGCAACTTCTATGCATATGTTCGATGATGTTAAATTAAGTTCAAAAAGACACATTAATTTTCTATGTTCTGAACCTACAGATCCCCTGCGCAACTTCTATACATATGTTCGATGATCTTAAATTAAGAAGTTCAAAAAAACGCATTAATTTTATTTTATTTTGCAAAAGTGATAATTTAGACATAACAACAAAAGAAATCACTGCTAACTTACCACAGTCAGGACCTTCCTTGTCATCTGTCACAATGTACTGGTGACCATTAGATTCCAACCATTCTCGTATGCCCAAAGCATTCTCGACACACCCGAGAAAGTTTGGATTGAGCGAAGCATATTCATTGGCTTTATAAAAGACTCCAACAATTTTATTACTTCCTGCAGGTGCCTGAAACATAATAAGAGTATATAAATTAGAAAAATAGGAAACAGAGAATGTAAGAAAATATATAATCTTGTTTTGTTAATGAGAGTAATAACTGAAACTTGACACTGCCTTCTCCGGGTAAACCAGCCTACTTATACTTGTATCTCTAAGTATCTCAGACCTTCCTACGTGGCAAGCAAGCATCATCTTACCCAACTTCAATCCCGACAAAAAAAGAAGCGAGGGTGATCGATCATCACTTACATGCAATTCTCTGACAGAAGAGACTGGGGAGCAGATTGGCCTTCTACTCGCAGCTCGGAATGCAGATATAACAGATCTCCTGCTCGCCATGACGACTAGAAACACAAAGAAGAGAAATTTAGCAGGTCAGCCAGTACAGTATGGTAGCAATGGCGAATGGATGAATTTGGCCCCAGGGGTTGGTTGCCTTAAATATGTGGTGATTTCTGGTTTCAATTCAATTTGCGAGTGAGTCTCCAGATGATGAGACGTATAGGACACCATCAGCTTACATTAGTTAGATTGTGGATTTCTTCTGCATTACCGACAGATCCTGTAATCTTACAAGAATACAGATTTTTTATTATTATTTTACATGATTTTTTATTATTATTTTACATTTTTGCTGGACATAATAACCCCCACCTACTACACACGCATTTTCATTCCACATTTAAAATATGGTCACATGTCATTTTATAGTTAATCATTTAATTTTAAAGTCCTGGTTTTAATCAAACACTATATAACTAGTATTTTAATTATTTTATATTTTGAAAGTTTTTTTTAATTATTCTATATTTTGAAAGTTTTTTTTGGATATATTTTCTAGTCAAATTTATTCCAATCATAAGTTTGATATCTAAATTGGCTTCTTGTCCAATGAAGGGTTACTTTTATGATTGGTTAACTAAATTTGATATCTAAATTGGCTTCTTGTCCAATGAATGGTTACTTTTATGATTGGTTAACTAAATTGACTTCTAGTCATATGAATGGTTAATTTTATAATTGTTCAACTAAATTGGCTCCTTGTCATATGAATGGTTAATTGGCTTCTTGTCATATGAATGGTTAATTGGCTTCTTGTCATATGAATGGTTAGATTCATTCACCTTCACTTACTTTCTAGTGAAACTTTTAGATAATGACAAGTTTGAAAATTCAAACAAAATTTGTCCCTTTTATTTTTATTAAATTTGTTTTTTCTCTTAATTAACTAATTTATTATGTATATATATATAATTTATTTATTTTAATTTCCATTTATTTATTTATAATTATTTAATTAATTAATTATTTAATTAATTAATTATTTATTTTATTTCTTCCTTAATTAAGGAAGATTTTTTTAGGTATTTTTTTAATTTCCTATAATATAATATATTAATCAATCAATTCAAGTAACTAATTAAATATTTATTAGTATAATTTTGACTTTTTGAATGTTTATAACATAATATATTTGACCATTTCAAATAAGATATTTATTTTTATGTTAATTTTTTAATATATTGACGTATTCTCTTATCAAATGTTCAGAGATGTTTAATTAAAATATTTTATTCCCCTAATAGCTGGATGCATCTCTGCTATTTAAACAAGTTGATAGATTGATTTTTTAACCTTTGTCACGAAGATGAACCATATCTCTACTATTTAAACAAGTTGATAGATTGATTTTTTCAACTTTGTCATGAGGATGAGCCACGTTAATTGGTTCGAAATGTCGACCAACAACTTGAAATGTGATTAATCCGAAAGACTTTATCAAAATCATTATGGATTACAAAAGTCTAAAATCAAACAATATTTTCATCAAAGGTTATTTTTGGTATAAATAAAGGAGAAAGAAAAATAAGCTAGGTTAGTGATTTTCTTAATATATACATATATATATATATATATATATATATATATATATATATATTTTTTTATGGAATTGGTAAATTGAAAAATAACTATTTTATAACTAAGTAATATTTAAATGAAATTAATAGAGTCATAAATTTATTTTTATTTTTTTAATTTAATAATATCTTATTTTCTAATTTTTATTATAGTTTATGTTTCCAAGTTATTTCTATTATTTATTTATTTATTTATTTTAAAGCCTTTTTATTTGGTCACTCGCGATGAACCACACTTGTTGGTTCGAAAAGCGTTGGCCAAAAATTTCTCTTATGTAATTACTACCGAAAACCTTTGTTGAAATCAATTAATATTTATATAATGCAATTTATAGGAATAAGTTAATTAATAGTGATAATTCAATTCTTTTTAAATTTAATAATTTTTTTGGTTGAAAGTTACAATTACAATTAGATTGTTCATTAAAAATAATAATATTTTAAAATTATCTCCATTATTAAAAAATTAAATAAATTAATATAAAATTATATTTTATTTAAAAAATTTAATAAACTAAAATGAATTTCAATTTTTATTTGCATTATAAAAATTAATTTTCTTTATTTTTTTATTGGTATAAATTAATATGCTCTTTTAACATAAATTTCAAAGTCAAAATATCATTATAAAGATTATAATGATTTAGAGATGTTTTTCTTAAAATTTATAGAGTAGAGAAATAAAATTATACTGTACACTTTTTCAATCATGTAAAATTCATATTGATGTAGATTAGTGTGTCGATTTAATATAAATTTAAAAGCTATACAATATCAAAATTTAAATAGTGTGTATGATTTTAGTATACACATCTTAGATCTTAATTTCAAAATACCTATTACAATATCACTTTTTCAACTTTTTAATCCATGAAAGTTTGTTTCTTTTGTAAGCTAAAATGTATATTTCAAACTTTAAGAAAGAACACTATAATATCTTTTGTTGTTGTCTTGGTTTGCAACTAGGGAAACCATACTAGTGATAGAACCATAGTTTTTGCGACATCCAAACATAAAGAGTTTTAAGATTGAACAAAATAATCAAAGATTGTAGTAGAGGTGACTCTAGATATCTCGAATTAAACTCTAGCTTAAAACGCAAAGCAGAACATAAGACACTAAAACAACTTGGCTGATAAGAACCTATCATTTAGACTGAGAAATGTATGAGGCATTTACAACAATTGGCTATTTACCGCTACCAAAAGAGAACCTTGGATTTGAGGGAATGCCCAAGTGAACTTCCACCCACCCTAGCTTATTGCGCAAATTCTTCATAGTATGTTGTAGCTCATCTAGCATTAAGAGGATATCCTCTTTGACTTTGTTTCAGTCAAGCACGACTCAACCAAGGAGGAGTTGTAGATGCTAGTAGATATCAACCGTCTCCATGTATTGACTGTAGCACCCCCTGGTGTGTCCAATATCAAGTACTTAGTTAACATTCTCCATCAGCACACATGATTCTGTTAACCAATCTCTCTCCCCAATAATTTCACATTTAACCTAGGGAATTTCCTCGTATATTTCTTGAGGATTGTTAACTTGATATCTTTGAGTTGAGCTCTTTGCCCATGAGATCCACCATGTTCTTAAAAGAATGTTCCCCCCGCCTACTCCGAGCACATTTGCATGGTTTTGCAGCCAAAGATTCAATGAGAGACGAAGGACTTGCACAGGTGAGAGCTTCATGAACAACCAAAGATAAGGAAAGGGAGGGACAAGACAAAATCGAGTAGTAGAGACAAGGAAACCTAACCAGAGGGGGCATGAAGTGGTGAGAGTAATTTTCAGTAGGACTATTGAGGAGAACAATTTATTGAAATGGTTCAAACTTTGGGTCAATAGGAGAGTCAAAGGATAGATCAGAGACTAAGGGAAAACCCTTACTAAGAGAAAGCTAAACAAAAGTGGCTAGTTTTGGTGGACACGCGAAGGAGAGAGTCATCCATTAGCATAAAAAATAGAGGACAATGTTATATGGGAGGATTCCCTTAGAGAAATTATCTAAGATAGGAAACCAGTGCCCCTCTTCAAACTCTAGAAAACTAATAGAACTAGGAGAACTATAGGAAACTAAAGGAAAATTCCAACCTAGAGTGAGTAGAGAGTGAGTTGTAATCTATAGAGGTTACAAAGAATAAGGGGGCAAGCCATAATAAAAGGAACCTAAAACATTGAAATATGTAGCATACCTGGAGAGAACTACATGAATAACAAGATGAACAGATGTTGATTTGTGTAGCTTGGGAGGTATTCCAAGCCCTAGTGGTCGAGGGTTGGAGGTCAAAGCACCATAAGTAGGCTTGTGGGCTTAGAACCCAAGCTTGGGGTTTTGCACCCATCAAGATTTGGATCAAAACCATGATGAATTTGAGCTTGAGAAAATTTCAGGTGATAGAGCTTGGCAAGTCGATTCCAACGCTTGAAAGATCACTCAAATCGGAGCTCTAGAAACGAAGTTATGAATATTTGAAGTTGACAAATTAATTATGGACAACCAAAGTCATATAGGATTGGTGAATTTGTCCAAGAAACATGTCTCTTCAAATGAATTCGTGCAACTCTATTTATGGTTATATATAGAGGTGGAGAGGAGTCATTCTAATCATCCATTTGGTGCAACACAAGGCAAGAAAGATAGCTATGAAATTTCCCTAGCCGCAACAAGAGAGGGAGGCTCTAAGATAGCATGGAGGAGGTCTGAGCTCCTTGATGGAGGCTGAGTGAGCTGCTCGAGCAGTGGTTTGTTTTTGGGTCACTTTGGTGGAGGTCGAGAGGTTGTCTTGGAGGCCACAAGCTATTCTTGAGAGCCGAAGGCATAAGGTGTTGTTTTGTGGGGTTAGTCCCTTTGATAGGCCTTCCCCAACAAGGGATAGGCTTGTTGTAGTAAGTCGTAGTGCCCATTACACCCACAGGTATGTGTTAAGGCCAACAAGGAGGGCGTAAGGCCTAGTTGTGATTGTTGGGGTGTGACAAGACAACGTGGGGTTTAGGAGTGTTGGAGAAGGGTGACCACAACCTTGGGAGGGTTGTTGTAGCTAATGCGTGAGGGCTGGTAGGATTGTCATTGATGCCCTAACTAGTCCATGAATGCAGCAGTCAAGGAGATCACAAACAATGAGAAAAGGTATGATATTTGTGACATTTCTTGTAGGTGTTGGATCCTAGTTTAGGATCAGATTTGGATCGTGTTAAGGAAACCTGTGGAAGTTAATGAGGAGAGGGCGGATCTCATGATTATATTCCCTAGACTAGTGATAGTTTCCACATTGATTGGGCAACAAACTTGGAGCTAGAGTTTGTCGTTTATTGGGTCAAAGTGTTTAATTTTGTGTGGATTAGTTGATGGGCAGCTTGAGGAGGCCTTAGGAGTTGCTTGGAGGAGCCAACGTGGATTTTTGGGAGGCCTACCAAGTAGCCAAGGTGACGGCAGACACATCAGATGGGAAGGCAAGAGGATAGCAGCAAGGTGTGTTGTACATGGACCCGTGTATGATGGATTAATGGTATCCTAGGCGAGGACATATTGATGGTGCCTATATTTGTGCAATAGCTCCTCTATTGCAGAGAAAACAGTGGATTGGTGGAGTCTGTGGGAAGCCGTGTGTAAGGGTCTCCTAGGTGTGGGGATGCCCTAACTAGGTGCAGATGCTACTGTGTGGACTTGGTCACTCATGGAATGTTAGAGGGCAGCGTGAGAGTGGACCAAGTGTGGATGAGATTGGGAACTTATGGTTTGCTAGAGGACACGTGATAGTGTCCAAGTTGGAGCCCGATGAGCAACACCTTGATGGACACAAGTAGTTGTGAGAGAGGCAGTTGTTGATCTCAAGGGTTGACGAACCAGAGGAGCAGTTGTGGAGCATGAGACTTGTGTGTGGAGAAGGACTTTTACAACAGATGATGGGAATTCCTCCTAGCCCATGTTCATTGTGGGAGATGGACATATTGTAGTGATAGGTGGCATCCCTCCGTGCCCTATGTTGGTCTTCATCGAAGCAGCGCAGGAAGACCATAGTGGGTTGAAGTCCCTATGTAGCTGAGAAGCAGCAGTGGGAAGATTGAGAGTTGTTCACAAGTGGAGCTGTGAACAACTCGACATGAGTCTCAATGTGTTGTGGCCTTGATGGATGAAGGCACAACTAGAGAGCAGATTGGATAGCTTAGATTCAGTGGCCAAATGGACTTGGAGCATTGATAGAGGTAGGAGCTGCAGATCGGAAGCCGAAGGACCGAGAAGGTACAGGGTACGACCAAGGGGAGTTGTGAAGTCGACTACATCAGCCAGATGATCAGAGTATCTTGTTGAGGGCAGATTGGTTCTCGATGGACTAACACCAAGCCCCAGTTTTGTATCTCTTACTAAGGGCCATTATCCCTGGTACGGGAGCCCTAGACTGTTGTATTATATGTTGTTAATATAACGAAGTTGGGTTGAAAAATTAAAAAGTTTTCTATGTTCTGCACATGTGTGATTTATTGCTTTACATTTCCGATCTACAAAGTAGTTTATGGTTGAGATTCTTGGTTTGGTAGTGGCAGTGAATTTAAGACTCTAACCTAGACCCAAGATCATGGAAATTCAACATGGTATCAGAGTGTATCTGAGATACTTTGAGGGACAGTGAATCAGAGTGTGCACAATGAAGCAACTCAGAGGGAGTTGTGGGTATCTGAATCATGGAGTAGAGGGTTCAGCCCAATAAATGGAGATGTGGTCTAGATAGAATACATGATGAGATGGGCTGGGAGTTATGCTAGATTGGTGGTGAACCTGGTGCACTTCAGTATATTGTGTGGCAATTTGTAGATCGTGGACTTTCTATGTATTTTCATGGATGGTTGGGACAGTTCGAGGGTTTCTTTGGCATGGATGAGATCAAGTTGATGGAGATGTCTTCATGTGATGGACTATAGATTGGCAAGCTAGCGTCTTCATCGGCTCATGATGTTGCATATCCAATATTGGTGGGATTTGCACGAGTAGCATTTGATCCAGGAGGATGAGTGTTTGCAGGACTGTGTCAGTGGAGATCGTGTAGACTTAAAGGGAGTCTAGCCTCAGAGGGAGAAGCCCTATGGAGGTTTGTGATCTTCAGGTTCAGATGTGATGAGGCGGAGGCACTATCGAGATTGTCAGATTCATTATACAAGGTATATTGCAGTGATGGATGCCAAATGGGCTAGTGTCATCATTGGATGATGATGGTTACTTCCTAGTCTTGGAAGTACATCGCTCACCAAGAGGGAGGGTTGATTTTTGTAGCTTGGGAAGTACTCCAAGCCCTAGTGGTCAAGGGTTGGAGGTCAAAGCTCCACAAGTAGGCTTGTGGGCTTAGAACCCAAGCTTGGGGTTTTCACCCATCAGGATTTGGGTCAAAACCATGATGAATTTTATCTTAAGAAAATGTGAGGTGATAGAGCTTGGCGATCTGATTCCAATGCTCCAAAGATCACTCAAATCGAAGCTCTAGAAATAAAGTTATGAATTTTTGAAGTTGAAAAATTAATTATGGACAACCAAAGTCATGTAGGCTTGGTGAATTTGTCCAAAATACACGACTCTTCAAATGAATTCGTGTAGCCCTCTTTATGTGAATATATAGGGGTGGAGAGGAGTCATTCTAATCTTCTAGTTGGTGTAACACAAGGCAAGAAAGATAACTCTGAAATTGCCCTAGCTGCAGCAAGAGAGGGAGGCTTTAAGAGATTGTGGAGGTCTGAGCTCCTTAATGGAGGCCAAGTGAGTTGTTGGAGTAGCAGTTTGTTTTTGGGTCACTTTGGTGGAGGCCAAGAGGTTTTCTTAGAGGCCGCAAGCTATTCTTAAGGGTCGAAGGCATAAGGTGTTGTTTTGTGGGGTTAGACCCTTGGAAAGGGCTTCCGCAACAATGGATAGGCTTGTTGTAGCAAACCGCAGTCCCTAATACACCCATAGGTCTATGTTAAGGCTAGTAAGGAGGGCGTAAGCTCTGGTTGTGATTGTTGGGGTATGACAAGAAAACGTGGGGTTTAGGAGTGCTGGAGAAGGGTGACCACAACCTTGGGAGGGTTGTTGTAGATGATGTGTGAGGGATGGTAGGACTGTCATTGATGCCCTAACTAGTTCATGAATGTAGCAATCAAGGAGACCACAACGAATGAGCAACGGTATGATATTTATGACATTTCTTTTAGGTGTTGGATCCTAGTTTAGGATCATATTTGGATCATGTTAAGGTATCTAGTGGAATTTAATGAGGAGAGGAAAGATCTCATGATTAGATGCCCTAGATTAGTGATTGTTTCCATAGTGATTGGGACGCAAAATTGGAGCGAGAGTTTGTTGTGTATTGGGTCAAATTGTGACTTTTGTGTGGATCAATTGATGGGTAGCTTGAGGATGCCTTATGAGTTGCTTGGAGGAGACAACGTCGATTGTTGGGAGGCTTACGGAGTAGCCAAGGTGAAAGCAGGCACATTAGATCGAAAGGGAAGAGGACAACAACAAGGTGTGTTGCAGATGGACCTGTGTATGATGGATTGATGGTGTCCTATGCGAGGACATATTAATGGTGGCTAGATTTAAACAATAGCTCCTCTATTGCAGAGAAAACAATATCTCATCTGTTGCAGATGGACCCGTGTATGATGGATTGATGGTGTCCTATGCGAGGACATATTAATGGTGGCTAAATTTAAACAATAGCTCCTCTATTGCAGAGAAAACAATATCTCATCTGTTGCAGATGGACCCGTGTATGATGGATTGATGGTGTCCTATGCGAGGACATATTAATGGTGGCTAGATTTAAACAATAGGTCCTCTATTGCAAAGAAAACAATGGATTGGTGGAGTTTGTGGGTAGTTGTGTGTAAGGGTCTCCTAGGTGTGGACATGCCCTAACTAGGTTCAGATGTTATAGCATAGACTTGGTCAATCGTGGACTATTGGAGGGCAGTGTGAGGGTGGACCAAGTGTGGATGAGATTGGGCACTTATGGTTTGTCGGAGGACAACATGATAGTGTCCAATTTGGAGCCTGGTGAGAAAAACTTTGATTGAAAAAGGTAGTTGCGAGAGAGGCAATTGTTGAGCTCAAGGGTTGAGAAACCAGAGGAGCAGTTGTGGAGCCCGAGACTTGTGTGTCGAGAAGGACTTCTACAACAGATGATGGGAAGTCCTCCTAGCCCATGTTCATTGTGGGAGATTGACATCTTGCAGTGATAGGTGGCATCCCTCCATGCTCTATGTTGGTCTTCATCAGAGCAACACAAGAAGACCATACTGGGCTGAAGGCCCTAAGTAGATGGGGAGCAGTAGTGGGCAGATTGAGAGTTTTTCACAAGTGGAGCTATGAAAAAATCAACAGGAGTCTCGATGAGTTGTGGCCTTTGTGGACGAAGTCACAACTAGCGAGTAGATTGGATAACCGAGATTCAGTTGTTAGATGGACTTGGAGCACTGATAGAGGTTGGAGCTACAGATCAAAATCCGAAGGACCGGTCAGATACAGGGTATGACCTAGGGGAGCTGTGAAGTCGACTACATCAACTAGATGGTCAGATCATCTTGTTGCAGGCAGATTGGTTGTTGATGGACTAACACCAAGCCCCAGGTTTGTATCTTTTACTAAGGGCCATTATTTATGGTATGGAAGCCCTAGACTGTTGCATTATATGTTGTTAATATAACGAAGTTGGGTTGAAAAAAAAAAAAAATCTATGTTCTATGCATGTGTGATTTATTGCTTTACATTTCCGCTGTGCAAAGTAGTTTATGGTTGAGATTATTGGTTTTGTAGCGTCAGTGCTTTTAATACTCTAACCTAGACCCAATATCATGGAAATTCAACAACACAAAGGCATGAAGCCATGAAAATCGATAATGTGCCTTCCTCCCAAGTATTATGATTACAAATTTCTTAAAGTATTATGATTACAAATACTAAATTTCCTCCTCCTTCCTCCCCCTTGAAATGGTGAAATTATTCCTATTTATACATGAGTTGCTTTGAGAAGAGGAGAAGAAACTAATAAATTTAGATCCACTTTTCTCTCAAGAAGGTACAACAAATTTTCTATAATTAGGAGATAATTATATATATTAATCCTCTCGCAAATCTCTAATATATTTGATAGGAAATCTTATCAAAACTTTGATGATTCTTCTCCATTGAATGTGCTTGAATAGTTATCTTCATATCTTCCTCAAATTTTCAAGAGTTGAAGAGGAAATTCAAATTTGAGTCTAAGTGGTCAAATAGGAATTTGTTGAAGTCTTCAAATATGCCTATAAACATCATAAACCTCATCTCACTTTTAGATATAAGTGAAAACATGTTATTTTTCTAATATATAATCATAAACTCACTCAAAATACTAAAAAAAATGTTTTGGAAAATAATAAGTCAACCCATATATAACCATAAAAATGCTCTTAATGCTAGCTTACAGAGCAATGGAACATGCTTAAAACTAAAGGAAAAAAGGGTGAAAAAGATGAACTTTTGGTGAGCCAACAGAAGGAAAGGTGAATGTCCCCACTAACTTTAAATCACTGGTTGAGCGTAACAAGAAGGCAACCAATGCAAAGTGAATCATCATTGATTCAGTGAAGGACCATTTGACTGCTTACATGGCAAAGGAAAACCACTCGAGCTCTTGACATCTAGAAGATTCAATCTTGCATTTATTTTATCTACAGAATTTGTTAATGTTGTATTTTATGTCAGTACATGTGATGGGATTTCAAGCCTATTCGCCAAATATTTTATTTCTTCTTTCTGACATTATGTTGTTTTCTTAATTAGCTAGCATATCTTTTAGATTTGAGAAATTCAAAATCTTGCATTCATTTAACACTATATCAAAAATTGCGGAAGACCTAGCTAGTAAGTATGTTTTGTTAGTTTTCAAATCTTTTGAAAACTATTTGAAGGAAACAAGAAGTGAGTTTCATCCAATAAGGTATGAATCTTCTCCACTAAGAAACTTCTTTATGCTTCCTAACCCTTCTCTTGGAAGTGAAAGCGTGCATAACTAAAACAAGGGACTAGGAATCTTCATGGATCTATGCCCTTGGAGATTGTTGATCCCTTCCCAATATTTTGGACACCCTGGGTACTTCACTATAAGTTTGTCTAATGCAGGTTTTGTACTAGAAGATGATTGGTCACAAGTATGGGTCATTTCTTGAGAAAATTGACATAGTTTTGGAATACTTAATGATAGAGATTTATTTATCGCAGATAACAAGATTGGTGGTTTTTGTTTGGACACATGGGTGAGCATTTGGTGTTTGATATTATAATACTTATCTTCCCACGTATTTAAATATGAAATCTTGGTCTATTCAAAGGTGAGTAGTTGGGCTTACTTAGACTTATCATTTTTTTTTTACGCTATGTAGTCTTGATGTGGTTTGCATTGAATTTTTTAAAGGTGGGATTATATCATTCCCAAAGCGAGCAATCACCATAGATTTCAACTAGATAATGAAAGGATTTATGACATGTCAAAGCTAGTATGGAGAATATAAGCCTTTAATAAATCATATATGTATGGATCATCGAGAGAGGAAGAACACTTCAATAATATTGTGGCAAAAGCAAGTTCATCATGAACATGGAATAAAATCCTCCAACCAAGGCATCAGTGAAGTTATTGTGACAGGGATCGATCACATAGCATAAGGAGGACACTTCTGACAAGTGGGTCGAGGTTGAACTTGATAGCTCCTATACAAGCATATTGGTACTTTTATTTTTTTTCCCAGTCTGTTATATCTCAATCTAATATATTGGTATTTATAGGGTCTTCTAAAGGGGAGAAATGAATGTCTACATATTGGATTTTAATTCTACTATCTTAGTCTATACATGTCTTCTAGATGTATTAGGGGAAGTTTGCAATGCTCAGTAGAAACATTTTTGTTAACTGATATTAAATGTGTAATAGAATTTGTTGAATCTAATGAAGAATCATGTTGTTTGAATATAAATGTCACTAGAATACCATTTGAAGAAATTTCAATAAAGTTTATTGTGTCCATATAGGGACCCATGTTGATCATTTAAAGAAAAGCATATATAGTAAAAAAATATAATAGGTAATGGATTTAAATGTCAAAACATGTCAATCTTTGGCTTAAAATACCAAAAATCATGCCTCATGTCCTAGTATCAAATACTTTTCATAAATTTTAACAACGAATATGATCCAGGTGGATGTTGGTGGCCACCCACCTATCCCATTTGGACCCCCGCAATTGTCTCTTTCAGTTTTTTACAGTTTCCTAAATTGTAGCACAGTTTACTATTTTTAGCAGTTTTTTAGGTCCTGAACTTCCAGAGCTGTTTTGAGGCCCTAAACGATGTTTTTGGGAAATTTGGGGGCAACATTGGTCCATGGTCTAAACCAATGTTGCCCTTCCCAAAGTGGTAGTGCTTGGATTGATCTTTCTAACGAGCTATCGTACGTGTCAAACGGAGATCGTATGCCAAAGTTACGACCCCGGGAAATTGATGTACCAATTTACCCAAACGAGAACCACAATTTGGTGTTTCATCTTCTAGGGTTAGATTTTGGGATGTGAAGGGTTTTCCATTGTTTCTCAACAATAAATAGGCCTTCGAGCCTCATTGTAACATAGTTCAGAGGCATGTAGCCACCACATCTCTTCTCAGAGATAAGCTACCATCACCCTAGTTGGTTTATTTCCATTACTATTTGTAAGCATATTTCAGTATTTTACATTAATGAAATGAAGTATTATTTCCGTTGCATCTATGTGTTTATGGTTATCTCTGTAATTTGTTGCGTTCTTGTTTAAGTCCGGATCAGTGGTATCAGAGCGGTCTGCTTTTTCTATGTTTTTCTTTGCATGTCCCCAACGAGGTTGGGATATAAGGAGTTAGGGCTTGAACTGGTCGAACCTTTGCAAGACCAGCCTCGCAAATCTCGAGGACCTCCCATGGCGGATGAGAAGAAAGACAAGGGGGCAGGAGATCCTATCAAAATCTTGCTCGAAGAAGCCCTCGAGCAACAAAGGAACACGATTATGGATAGCTTTGCGCAGATTCTTCAGCGGCTACCCAGAGGCGACGCATCGGCTTCCAACAGCTACTCTGGAAACGCCACACCCTTCAAGGTACAAGTTAATTTTGAAATCCCCATCTTCGAGGGTCAAATAGACGCAGATGCCGTAGATAAATGGTTAAATCTGCTAGAAGGGTATTTTTCTGTTCATGAATTTTCGAGTCGGGAAAAGATTGTTTGCGCTCTTCTCAAAGCAACCCCCCACGTCAAGGACTGGTGGGAAACCTACTGCGAGCAGAAGGATGAAAGCACAGGCTCACTATTTTCAACCGCACCCACTTGGGATTCATTTCGGGATGCCGTCAAGGAGTAGTACTACCCTGTCAAAAGCTATGAGGACAAATACATCAAATGGACCACGCTGCGGCAGGGACGGGACCAAGATGTGCCTGAGTTCACCAACATTTTTCATACCCTTCGCACACAGTTGGGTATCAAAGATTCCGAGCTACATCTGGTACTCAAATACCGCGGCTGCCTACACAGATACATCCAGGAAGAGATTGAGTTCTTGAACATCTCCTCACTCGGCACAACATACCGATATGCTGTCAAAATCGAGCAAAAGTTCAAATAGAAGAAGTGAGACTTTGGATCTGCAAATCCAAAGCCTAAAGGACAAAGCCAAGACGGGGTGACCCAAGACAACCCCTCGAAGCTACAAGAAAAGAACAACACCACGAAGCCGAAGAAAGACACAGGAAAGTGGTGTAAGTTCCAAAAGAGTCCCACTCATAACACAAGTGAGTGTCGGACCAAGCAGTCGTTGGTGGCCGAGTTGAAGGGTTCCGAATCAGATGCATGTTCCGACCCTGAGCCAGAACCCGACAAGGGGAATGGCAAAGGGAAGCAGATCATTGATGCGGATCCCAGTGCCACTGTTGCCATCGCCAAGATCCAGAAGAATGAACCCAAAGATCCAGAGGAGGGGGAACGTCTTTTCCACTCATAGATGTGGGTGAAGGGTTCGATTATGAAATTCATTGTCGACAGTGGTAGCCAAAAGAACCTCATTTCAGCAGAGGTCGTAAAGCGGTTAGGCCTACCGACTACACCACACCCACAGCCGTACAGTATTGGGTGGCTTCATGAAGGACGAGATCTAAAAGTTCGCCAACAGTGTCGCCTTCCCTACAGCATCAAGCCCTTCACAGATGAGGTATTGTGTGATGTTACACCTCTGGATGTTTGTGATGTGCTATTAGGCCAGCCATACTTGTGGAGGCGACATGCTGTGTAAGAGTCAAGGCCTCGTGCTGTCATTATTTCTTTGAATAATTCATTATACAGGATACCGGACGTAGCCCCACCTACCGCCACCTCTTTGATCATTGCTAAGAAAGGCAACAAGCTCATCTCCCAGACTAGGAAATTCATTTTCTGTCTAATTCGTTCCCAAAGTAAGGGGAATATTGTTGCTACATCCATGACCCCTGCGAAGGGTTCCTCCACGCAGCAGCAACAGAAAAGGGACACGGTCATGACAAAGCACAGGAACAACTTCTCCTCACCCATAGGGGTACCACACAAGTTTCAGGTGGGCAACAAAGTCTGGTTGCATCGACAGAAAGAACGCCTTACTAGAACCCATCAGAAGCTCAGACCACTCTGACATGGTCCTTACAATAGTACCAAGGCTGTGGGGAACAATGCTTTGGAGCACATCATTCCTCCATTCCTTCACCTGCACCAAGTGTTCAATGTGGATTGTCGTCGACCATGCTTCCCACCATTACTGGACACATCAGAGACTGCAGGACAAGTTCAACAGATGGAAGAACTCAACACAATGGGGACCATTGCTTCCTAAGGGGGGAGGAATGATCCAGGTGGATGTTGGTGGCCACCGTCTATCCCATTTGGACCCCTGCAATTGTCTCTTTCATTTTTTCAGTTTCCTAGATTGTAGCATAGTTTACTATTTTTAGCAGTTTTTCGGGTCCTGAACTTCCGGAGATGTTTTGAGGCCCTAAATGATAAGGAGGGAAAGGATAAACAATAAAAGCAATTCACTTAGAACACAAAACCTTTGGCCAAAGTTGATGATCTTACTTCTACATTGAAAACAATCTTCTCCATGGTTTTGTGCTTTTCCTCTAACACCATTTTTGGTATTGAGTGATATGTGGAAAGTAGAGCTTTCAAACACATGGAAACAAATAAATCCACATTATTCATAATGGAAGAACAAGATTATGGCACGCAAGTGAAGATTGTTGATGATGTGACATACTTGATGATAAGGACGGGTTTTGTCTCATTTTTTGACATGCCATCATGGGAAGTTATTGAACTACATAATGTATATGTATTGTTTTATCCTAGGTTAATAAATAACCTTATTTCAAAATATCATTTCACATATCTCAAGTGTCATTGATTTTGATGATTAACAAGTAATCATAAAAAAAATGTAGCCAGATCCTAGTCGAGTATCAACCAAAAAAGTGCACCAAGGTTTCTTTTACACATTGTTTGCAAATATGATCAAACATGGAGCTTTGGTGCATAGCTATGACACTCTAAGTGAATTATGGTAGAAACATCACTTTCCTTATGGAGTTTTCTCTCTTGAAGAACATGGGATTTCAAGATTTAGAAGACAATAATGTTCAAGGAATGTACACTCTACACGCCCACTAATGATGAATTTTCAAGAAATGAGCATAAATCAAGAAAGGTTCTTGATCTAATCTATTCTTATGTGTGAGAGCCTGTGCCATCAAATTTTTTAATAGGAAACATCTATTATGTTTCATTTATTGATAACTCATCTATAAAAACCTAGATTAATTTCATGAAGACTAAGGATGACATTTTAGATGGGTAAGAAGATGAAAATGTTGAGATCTTGCAATTAAGGAGAGTACACCTACAATGAGTTTGGTTCTTTTTGTCAAGAAGGGATAGAGGTAGTTCACATTACAAGGTAACCTACAACAAAGTTAGGCTACAAAGTGGAAGAACAAGGCCATCATATAGACAAAATGAGGGCTCTACTTCATATTGTAAATCTACCCCTTTATCCTTGGGGAAAGGCATGTAATACTATTTTCTACATTCTAAACATGTGTCCTAACAAATTTTGAAGTATGAAACCCCAAAGGAAGCTTTCATTTGTGAGAAACAATAGATATCACAATTTCATGTTTTGGTTGTAAAGTGCATATTCATATCCTTGATGTGAAGATAAATAAATTGAAACCCTCTACTATGAAGGGTATTCTTTTCGGTTAATATGAGTCTTTCAAGGCTTAAAGAGTTTGCCTTCCATCACAATAAAACACAATAGTTCAATTAAATGCCAATTTTGATGAGGGTGTTTAGTCCTCGTCTCAAGAGCCGCAAGAAATGTAGAGAAAGATAAGATTGTTTTCCCAAATGTTGATCCAAAAAAACAAAAAAAATCAAATTCAAATCAACAAGATTCCAAAGATTGAATCAATTTCTCTTTACCTTCCGTTGCAAAGGAGCATAAGTGGAAAACATTGAATGAGGCAAGAGAGCAAGTTGGAGATCAAAAAAATCCGTTTCAACTAAGTCATCCTCCTAAGAAGTTTCCCAATTATTTTTCATTGATATTTGTCAGGTGATTTATATGTTTTTCAAGTGATTTATTACCTATTTCCATCACTGCAATTGGAAAATTAACTTGATTTAACAAATAGGGACATAATTTAGAAATTTAAAACACAAAAAATCAATTCATTGTCCTTTAATTGCCTCTAAGAATGACAAAAGAAATACCAAAGAACAAAAATACAGTGACATTCTTTTATTATAAAAGTATAATGTTCTTTCTGAATATGAGAGAAATGTTTGATGATGGGAATTCCATGTCCATTATTGACATTGGGAAGGAAAAATGAACAAGAGTTGAAGAAATGTAACTAGCCTCCAATGTGTCCACTTGCAGAAGCATCAATAATTGCTTGAGCATCCATGATGGACCCCTTGAGCACTAATCACAATCAATACACCCTTCTTTATCTTATTTATTTTCTCCTTGTTAAACATTCCCCTATTGCAACCAAAAGGGAAAGAGAAACAATAATTAGGTTTTTGTTCACAAGTTCTATAAAATATAGGTTTTATTGACATTGCATTCTCTCTGACTGAATAATAGGAGAGATTATTTATCAATTTGTGATAATGCACCTAGTTTTGTCAGAACGAGGCATATTAATGACAACTACATCACGTTTAGGTATCATTTCTTCAAGATATGTCTCCAATGTTGCCCCAATTTCCTTTTCTGATTCGGGTCCAATTAAAAGACGATTGTGGTAAAGAAGCTTACAATTCAAGGGTTATATAATGAAACCACAAAGGAACACAATTCAACATGTAATGTTTATTATTAGATTGAAAATTTGAAACAAACAACATGCATAAGGATTATCACCGATATTTGAAAAGTTTACAACATGAAGTAAGTCATAATAATACCTTCAAATTATTAAGTAGTTATTTCTCAATATGCCCTACACTAATAATACCAATATTTTTCCCTTCTAGATCATATGACCTGTAAGAAATTGTTGCCACTTTCCAATCACCCTCAACAATTTTCTTATGATTAGGACATGTTTTGTCTCATTATTTGACATGCCACCATGGGAAGTTCTTGAGATACATAATGTATTATTTGATCCTAGGTTAACAAAGAACCTTCTTTCAAATCCTTGTTTCACATATCTCAAGTGTGTCATTGATTTTAATGATTAACAATTAATCATTCAAAAAACGTAGCCAGATCCTAGTTGAGTATGGACCAAAAAAGTGCATCGGGGTGTCCTTTACACTCAAACATGGAGCTTTGGATCATAACAATGAAACTCTAAGTGAAATATGGCACAAAGATCACTTGAACTATGGATTTTTCACTCTTGAAGAACATGCGATTTCAATATTGAGAAGACAAGGGTGTGCAAGGAATGTACACTTTGTGCACCTACTAATGACGAATTTTCAACAAATGGGCATAGATCAAGAAGGGTTTTTGATCTAATCTATTCATATGTGTGAGGACCTATGTCATCATTTTTTTAATAGGAAACATCTATTATGTTTCATTTATTGATGACTCTTGTATAAAAATATAGATTACTTTAATGAACACCAAGGATGAAGTCTCAAATGGGTAAGAAGATGAAAATTGTTATATCTTGCAATGAAGGAGAGTACACCTTCAATGATTTTGGATCTTTTTGTCAAGAAGAGATGGAGGTGGTCCAGATTACATGGTAACCTACAACAAAGTTGGGCTACAAAGTGGAAGAACAAGGCCATCATATAGACACAACCAAGGCTCTACTTCATATTGTAAATCTACCCATCTATCTTTGGGCAAAGGCTTGTAATATTGTTATCTGCATTCTAAACATGTGGCATCATAGGGATTGAAGGATGAAACCCTAGAGGAAGCTTCATTTGTGAGAAACCATTGATATCATAATTTCATGCTTTTGGTTGTGAAGTGTATATCCATATCCTTGATGTGAAGATAACTAATTGAAACTCTCTATTATGAAGGGTATTATTGTTGGTTAAGACAAGTCTTCCAAGGCTTATAGAGTCTACATTCCATCACAATAAAACACAATAATGCATTGAAATGCAAATTTTGATGAGGATGTTTGGTCCTCATCTCAGGAGCAGAAAGAAAATGTAGAGCAAGATAAGCTTGTTGTCCCAAATGTTGATCCACAAAAATAAAACATTTCAAATTCAAATCAACAATATTCCAAATATCAAATCAATTCCTTTTTACCTTTGATTGCAAAGGAGCATAAGTGGAAAACATTGAAGGAGGAAAGTGAGCAAGTTGGATATCAAAAAAATCATTTTCAACTAAGTCACCCTCCTAAGAAGTTTCCCAACTATTTTGCGTTCATGTTTGTCAAGTGATTTATATATCTAAATCTTATTATCATCAATTATCAATTCGGATTTCGTAAACTTGTGAAATGAAAACATACATGCAAAATTAAATCATTTGTAACATTTATCTACTTTAATTAAACATACTTTCATAAAGGAAACACTCTAAAATAAATTCAAAAACTAACTAATCCACTCTTGGTGATGATTATGTACTTAAGCTCCAATCATGATATTGGGACCTTGTTGTCATGCATATCTAGAACTTTCCATCTTTCCATAAATCATCAATTCGTTGTTGGTAAGTTAGGATAAAAATTGAATAACATTGCAGAAAAAAAGACACCCCACATGTGTTGGCATTATGATTCTGGTATGGCTCTATGTTACAGATGTTGTACTTGATGGCAACACCCGTGGCAATGCTCTGATCAGGCTCTCAAAATGTTGAAAATTAAGAAGTACGCAGGAGAACAGTTCAGAAGATGCATACACGCAGGTACACCGTGAAGGGACCGCGGCCAGACACGCAGGACACCCGTTCAGGAGGTGCGTACCCCAGTTTCACTTACTTCAAGGCAGAGAAGCGCGTTCACGTGGGGTTTCCTATGTTTGGCCCGTGGTATTTAGCCAGCCACTCTTGATTCTATGGTTTTGGCCCGTGGTATTGTTTTATATTATTATTATTATTGAGCCCCATGTTTTTGGGCCCCTTGTATTGGTTATCTATGGTATTGATCCATGATTTTAGGAAGAGCTTGCCTATATAAAGCAAAGGAGATCAGTTGGCTAAGTATCTTTTGCAAATTGAATATCTTGAGATCTGAAATATTGGGTTATTGTTTTAAAAGCTTAATCTATATGAAAGTAAAGTTGAAAGCGAATCTGTGAAGGGTGATCTCTCGAGCGCATGATCAGATCTGGGCATCTGACTAACTGTGGCACACTGGTGGACTGCCAATTCGGCCCTAATCAGAAGTACGCAGGTGATTAACGGTACAGGTGCGTGGGTACGGAGCGCAGAAACAGGAGAGTTGCGTGGGTACGCAGAGTAGAAGAAGGGGCACTGCGTGGGTACGCAGAGCAGAAGAAGGAGAACTGCGTGGGTATGCAGCGCGACAAAGGTTCAGGTGCGTACGCACAGTAAAAGTACGCGGCGCGATAGTATCTTTGAGTGCGTGGCTTCAATAACAGTACGCGGCGCGATAGTGTCTCTGGGTGCGTACCTACAGTAACAGTACGCAACGCGATTAAAGAAGCAGTGCGTGGGTACGCGGTGCAGCAGAAGGCTCTCTGCGGGTATACGCATGGAAGCAGAAGGTGGAGTGCGTAGCGACGCAGGCCAAAGAAAGAAAAACTGCGTATCTGTCTTAAGATCTTTTGTTGACTAAATTTTTCTGTTGATAAGGTGTTCTGGGTTAGTTCTGTTATTGTTGATCTGGTTACTGCAGTTGACTGTGTAATTTACATGTACTTGATGATCATTTGATGCTTATGGATCCAGTTTGAAAATTTATGAAAAGTGGTCCTTGTAAGAAAAGAAGTAGGGGGTTGTAGCTCCCTTCCAGGAAAGACTGAAAAACGAGAGAGAGTTGTAGTTCTCTGCAGGTTGCAGCCTGTGTACTGGTAAAGGATTGCACCAATACAAAATCATTGTAAAAGGAGTTTCTAATTTGAAAGAAGATAGAGACATATTGCAGCAGGTGGTTTTCACCCACATTGGGTTTCCACCTTATATCTGGTGTTCTTTGGTGTGACTATCTGTTTTTCTTGTTCATGCTCATTATTTTATGGTACTGATATGCAAAAATAATTCAAAGTATAAATAAGGAAGATTTGTTAAAAGAACTTGATAATATTGATTCACCCCCCCCCCCCCCCCCCCCCTCTCAGTATTATTTCCAACAACATGTATCAATGAAATCAACTTGCATGAATGAAAGTCCACCATGTTCTCATGGAGTGAGTTCCTTCTAAGAATTTATGGTAGAAAACTTAAATTATAACATCATAAACTTAAATTAAAGCATGCTACTTATAAAACTAGAAAATAACAATCTATGTAACAAGAAATATCAAGAAGTTTTATTCAGTCCATTATAAGTTGAACATATGCTCCGAAAATTCTCCCCTTCAGAATAGATAATGCATTCTTATTTATATAAAAACTAATATAACCAATAATATATTCAGATCCAATCTCTCCTAGATCCACAACTTTCTCATGTGGTTACAATCACTTGCCAATAATTAGCAAATCAACAATATCTCCAAAAATATCCAAGATATTTGATAACAAATCTTATCCAAAGCTCCAAGATTGTTTCCATATAACGATCATCCCAAACCCTCATTAAATCTGTAATGGTTGAAAAGAAAATTTGAATATAGAGCTAAGTAATAAAAATTTGCATTATTGGAGACTCAAAGAGAAGGGAAAGCATATATATATTTTTAATAGTTAATCATAAATTCACTTAAAATACTCAAATAAATTGATTGGAACATATGGAGCCTAATCTCACATATAAACAATAAATTGGTCTTAATACAAGGCTATGGACAAGCAGAATGATTCAAAGCGAAGGAAAATGTTGGTAAAATGATGTGAGATAATGGTAATTTTCGTGACTTGACAATGTCTTTAAATATTGATGGAAAGCATTCTAATTTTGAGCTGGCTAATTCAAAAAAAGTGTGGTGAGGTGCCATATGAAGGAATATCACTCCATTTTGTAGAACAATGATTGAGAAATTGTGCCAAGACCAAATTGGAAGTTAGTGATTGAATCTAAGTGAGTGCACAAGTTGAAGCATGCAATAGACAAGAAAATCAATGTCAACTATCAAACGAGAACTATACCAAGTACCTATTTTTTTGAGGTAGAAAAAAATCAATCGCTTTTGAAAAATGTTGATTCAAAATACACCTTTTTTTTAGCATATTTTTTACACTTTAAATTTTCTTATGTATCAAGTATGAACATTTTCTTTTAAATGCCAATGATTTTCATGCTAATTTTGAAAAGCGTTGATGAAGCATCAACCTCATTTTTTAGAGGGTTTATTTTTGACATTTTAAATTTTCTAATGTATTAGGTGTGGTTAAATTATTTTTAATTTTGGTAATTTTCATGTGGATTTTGAAAAGCATCAACATTTTTTAAGGCATATTTTTGACACACTAAATTTTCATATGTTCTAAGTATGCACAATTGTTTATTAAATGTTGATTATTTAACCAATTTTCAAGTTGTCTAATTCCCAGACAAAAAAAATAAAAACATTAAAACATTGACAAAAGAAAAAAAATAGAAACACACACACACATTTAAAAAATAATAATAAATAAATAAAAATACAAGAAAATATTTAAAAAAGCATAATTTAAGGAAAAAAAACCAAAAATAAATATATATATATATATATGATAATTTAACAAAAAAAAATTAAAAATATAATAAAAGCATTAAAAAAAAACTTAAAATTAAACATTGAAATAAAGATTAATAAAAAATTAATTAATTAATTAAAAATAATTAAAAACATTAAAAAATAAACATTTAAGAAACCCAAAATTTCTAATTAAAAAAAAATAAATCGCCCACCAAGCCCAACGGGCCCCTTTGGTGGCAGGGTTGATTCTCGGAATTAGCCCTGCCACCCTCGGGGCCCGTTGGGTTGTGGGAGTGGGTGGGGTGCAACTCCCTCCCTCCTCGCCAACCCCCATGGCCATATGAGCCTCAGGTGTCACGCCCCTATCCTGGCGGTAGTCTTTCAACTGCACACAGGCAGGTGCGACATCACTACACTTTTTCTTTTCACCAATACTAGAGTGTATGAACTACACCTAACTCCAACACTTAACCAATTTTCCAATTCTTCAAGTGTTAACAATCATGCAACGAAATAACATTTACTTCAATTAACATTAAGTATCTTCATTTATCAGTATGTGGCAGAAATAAATATTCATACAAGTATATGCAATTATACTTGGGAGGGGAAACTCCCGTAAAGTCTGCTTGTATCAATAATATAACAATAATGTACAAAAACATAAAATTACAAGTTTTTACAATAGCCTTGTGCTACCAACTTCCTTAGCCTGCACAATCCCCCAATATGCCGTGTCACAACCTCACAACTACCATCTACTTGTTTCCCACACAAATATGAGGAAACTCCAAGTTTCCTTGCCTCAGACAAATTCTGAAAAATCGTTGTCACCCTGGTCATTCAGCCCTTCCAACCATGTCGTGCAGCCCTTGGTCATAAACCAATTAGCCACCATGTAATAAAAGTGGTCAAGTATCAACTCAACCCATGCCCAAGTGCTACCACCAAGGCATCCTTATCGCTACAACTCCATCAACCCCAAAGTGTCTCATCTCAATCACATCCATCAAGTCACTCCCTCTGAAAACACCCCATAAATGTGCACAAAGTATGCATCCCATATTGCATCAAAGTTAGGTACACCACTGACCTCAGCTCCTCAATGAATCAAATACTCCAAGACCATCATAATATGAAGCCTCCACCAGCTGCAACTATCTCAAGTCATCATGAACTCCTATGAATCATCTCCATACAACATCTCGGAAAGCATACATGTCTTGGTCTCAAATTTCATTGCAATATGCCTCTGCCCTCCATGTAGTATGGATACTCCCATAGTCTGCACACAAATCTAATTAGTCCATGGCCTTGTTGTACAAAAGTGCAAAACATCCCCATCGAATCATCTATAAAATCTCTCCACGTCGCATCGGCAAGTCTGTCCGCACAACACCCCTGCCTTGGCACTCCTCATTGGATGCCCATAAGTGACATCTATATAAGTGATCCTGCATAATGTTTGTCATGCTTCATCTATCCAACTTGATGTCCATGACTCAAGCTACCCATGTTTTCTAACTAAGCAGATTCATCACAACATCGGTCATCTCATCTTAGTTCTCAATCAAGTTTAGTGCCATTGGTCACTCAAACCACATATATCATCATGTCACATCACCGGTCCCTTCCATCATTGTTGCCTCCCCACTAAAGGTCCACCAAGACTTTCACTTGGTCACAACCATGAAGAAATCCACCCAAGTGTCATATCATCATAACTCTAGTGTGCCCTTTCTCCAATTTTCCATGAGTCATGCCAAGATCTTATCCAATTCTCCATATGGTTAAAGCATGACCCATCCTCAGCAATGATCATCATCTTCCTCCCTTATCATGAGCATTTGCACCCCATGCCATGAGGTTGCAAACTACTCCAACAAGCTCTACAACAATCAATGTTCCTTGATTTTCTGCATAATTTCTCATCATAGACATCCATGGTAAGGTTGTCCATTGCATCAAAAAACTGTTTTTTCCCTTCCCTACATATGTCCCATCTTCCAAAAGCTCCAATGAAACATAAGTAAAAAAAATACTTACTCCATCATCAGGCTTCTCCATGTGAGTGCCTTCATCCATCAATGTCTGCAATATGTATGATCCTGGTCCAACCTGAGTAATCAAAGGTGCCTCAAGTTCTTCCTCCATCGTTGTCACATCTGCAACATCCTCATACATTATGGCTTCTTCTTCTTCATCGCAAACTACAGCTACATCCTGCTCCATTTCCCAACCAAGTCGAAGAAGCTCTTCTTTAACATTCCTTTCCAAGACAACAAGTTCATCTTGAATCTGTGGGTTCTCTTCTTTCATACGATTCAACATGTATAAGGTAAGCAAGAGCCTCCCTTGGCATTCCTCCCAACTTGGGATGTCTTTTCGTTCATCTTGTCCCAAGCACAATGCTTCGCCACTGCTAAACCTGTCACACTTGGTCCAATCCCAAGTATTCAAGCTTCAATACCAACTCCAACCCTGTTGTTGTATCTCTGCTTCAAATCTTCAATCTGTAAAGCCCCGTGGAAAGAGGGCTCTGATACCACATGTCACACCCCTATCCTGGTGGAAGTATTTTAACCACACATAGGCAGATGCGGCACCACTACACTTTTTCTTTTCACCAATACTAGAGTGTATGGACTACGCCCAATTCCAACACTTTACCAATTTTCCAATTCTTCAAGTGTTAAAAATCATGCATCAAAATAACATTTACTTCAATTACATTCTTCATCTTCATTTATCCGTATGCAGTGGAAATCAACATTCATACAAGTATACACAATTATACTTGGGAGGGGAGACTCCTGTAAAGTATGCCCGTATCAGTAATATAACAGTAATGTACAAAAACATACAATTACAAGTTCTTACAACAGTCTTGTGCTGGAAACTGCCTTGGCCTACACAATCCACCAATATTCCATGTCACAACCTCACAACTGTTAGCTGCTTGTTGCCCACACAAATATGAAGAAACCCTAAGTTTCCTTGTGTTAGGCCCCTATACTACTAGTGCAACCCCTTATTGTTATTAGTACAACCCCCTTATTATATTGATGTACCCATGTAGTGCCCATATTGTTACTCTTGTGCCCCATAGAAGCCCACTATTGTTATTATTGTGCACTTACATTATTATTGTTATGTCGGCTCTGATTATGTTAAGCCCCCTTAGACTCCTATATATAGAAAAGAGGTATTTTCATTTGTATCATCCAAGAATTGTTCATTTATGTAATGTAAAGGAGGTTTCCCCCTCGAAGAGGTTGAATTCTAAGGCATTGATCTATCTTTTCTTGAGTTGGTTTCATAACATTTGGTATCAGAGCTTTGGATTTTAGGGTTTTGCTGCTCCAAACAGGTCATCGTGGCATTTTCGCTATAAATTTTTTTTCTGTGACGTTTCAGAAGTCGCAAAAAAAACCCATTTGAGAAGAAATCGCGCTGAACCTTGGGTCCGAATTCCAGATCTTTTCGCATGATATTTTCGGAGATATGATCTGAGGAAGTTGGTCTTTTTGCAGACTCCTGAATTACACTCAAAACAGGTGACCTGGAGAAAAGCGTCATAACTTTCTTTTTGAGCATCGGATTGAAATTTCGTAAGAAGGTACAGAAAGAGGACGGACTGTAGTTTTATTTTATATATTTTTCAGAGCCAAAGGTTGAAACACTGACACGTGGCACTTCATACAAGTTTTCTCTTCTGGAAAGGTCTATAATCAGGTCATCTTGGGAGATTGTGCATAACCCTTTCTTGGAGAATCCAATTTGGATCAGACTGGTGGCACTGGAAAGAGGACACAGAGGGCTACTACAAGTAGTAATTTCAGAACTTAAATATCTGAAATTACAGAGTTATAGTCGTTGCAAGATCGAGATCGTAAAATCAAGAAAAAGCAAGATGAGGAAGTTTGATGGCAAGGATCCGGTAAATTGGATACTTTAGATGGAGCAATATTTTGATCTACATGGTGTACCACTGTTACAAAAGGTATGTATTGCATCTTCATATTTAGAACAGGATCAACTTTTATGGTATAAAGGGCTTTGTTCTCGTAAACAACTTGTTACGTGGTCAATTCTCACGGAGGAAATGATAGCACATTATGAGGATACAAAGAGCAACACCTTCTTTAGAGCAACCCCACAACAATTGGAAAGAGTAAAAGAGCTTTGTGACATATTGGAAAGTAAAATTATGGCAACAAGGAAGTCTACCCCTCACAACTATAAAGATGGAAGTGTTGTTTCTCCAAGCCTTCCAGAACCTATAAGGGTTACACCACAACAATTGGAAGAAAAAAGAGAAAAAGGGCTTTGTTACAATTGTGATAGCAAATGCACTAAAGGTCATAAGTGTGCCGGGAAGAAATTATTTTACATAGAGTATGAAGAGGAGGAAGAAAATGATCAAGAAACATCAAAAGAAGAGGATATATGCCAGGACTCAACCCCAGAGAAAGAAGAAAAGAATCAGACCATATCTTGTAAACTATTAGCAAGAAAGACCACTCCTCAGACTCTCAAGATAGAAGGACATATAAAGAAGAAAAAGGTGAAAGAAGTGAAATATCATGTCAAGAAAGAAGAAATGAATCCAACCATATCTTGTAATTCATTGGTCGAAATTACTACTCCTCAAACTATCAAGCTAGAAGGACATATCAAGAAGAAAAATGTTCAAGAAGTGAAAGATCACATCGAGCATCAAGAAATGAATCCGACCATATCTTGTAAAGGATTGGAAGAAATTACCACTCCTCAAACTCTAAAGATAGAAGGACATATCAAGAATAAAAAGGTTCAAGCAATGAAAGATCACATTGAGCATCAACAACAAGTTCTCCAACTTTTAAAGGATAACGCCACTTTGGTGCAAAATCAAATGAAACAACAGGTAGATCAACATCATAGAGAAAAATGTTTTGATGTAGGTGATTGGGTATTTTTGCCGCTACATATAAATAAAACTATTTATGAGAAGGAAATGTGGGCAATACTACATGCACTTAACAAATGGCGACCTTACCGAATGGGAAGACTCTTCAAGGATGAGGATGTGGAAGCATTTTTTTGTGCTATTTCTATTATCCAACCAGATTGGATAAACGAAGCAAGGGATGAATGGAAGAAGGACAAAGAAGTATGGCCACTTATTCAAAAGTTGAGAAATATTCCAATGCAAACAATATTGCTAGAAATTGAAGAGGAAGGAAAAATCATATTGGAACCTAGATTAGTCACAGAAACAAGAACCCGACAGCTACGAAATCGATCAATTTCAAAGTATCACATCAAGTGGAAGAACTTACCTGCTGAAGATTCCACATGGGAGGACAAGAATTTTATACAGAAGCATCAAGAACTACTCAAGCATTGAGGACAACGCTTTTTGAAGGAGAGGGGCATGTTAGGCCCCTATACTACTAGTGCAACCCCTTATTGTTATTAGTACAACCCCCTTATTATATTGATGTACCCATGTAGTGCCCATATAATTACTCTTGTGCCCCATAGAAGCCCACTATTGTTATTATTGTGCCCTTACATTATTATTGTTATGTCGGCTCTGATTATGTTAAGCCCCCTTAGACTCCTATATATAGAAAGGAGGTATTTTCATTTGTATCATCCAAGAATTGCTCATTTATGTAATGTAAAGGAGGTTTCCCCCTCGAAGAAGCTGAATTCTAAGGCATTGATCTATCTTTTCTATCTTTTCTTGAGCTGGTTTCATAACACCTTGCCTCAAACAAATTCTGGAAAATCATTGTCACCCTGGTCGTTCAGCCCTACCGACTGTGTCGTGTAGCCCTACCCATCGTGTCGTGCAACCCTACCCACTGTGTCATTCAACTTGACTCGCACCCTCATGCAGCTCTACTTGTCGTTCAAACTGGCCTAGGTTGGGTCGCCCTATGGCGCCATCGGATGGTGTAACAAACCCGGGTCAGGTTGCCCTGCAGCACCCTCAGGTCGTGCAACGTTTCCGGGTCGAGTCATGTTGTATGGGTCGGTTCACCCTCATGCAGAACTGCCCAACCATTCATCTCATCCCTTCAACTTCCATTTTGCATTGTGTGTTGTTTTCTTTCCTCATTATTGTTTTTTGGTGATGCCACTGCCCATATATATGTTGACTCGGTCATTGTTGGGGGCTCGACGATGTCAAGTTGACCCATGACCCACACCTTTCCCACATACTCTTACTTCGGCCCTCACCCATCTCGTCAACCCATCGTTCACGGCTGCCCATTGTGTTGGCCCATCGCCCAACAACTCCGCCTTACACCAACTCATCACACACGCCCAATACTTAGACATTTTTGTGTTGGTTCTCCTCTGTCTCATTGGTTGAGTGTGCTCGCGCTGGTGTGCCCACCACACCTCGTCGGTTATGTGCACCCATTTGTTCGTTGGTTATGTGTGCGCCCGCCCAGCTCGTTGGTTAAACGTGCTCGTCGGCTTGTCCACTAGCTCGTCAGTTAAACATGCCCATGTTGGGTGCCAAACTCATCCAGTTAAACACGCTCGTCGACTTGTCTGCTAGCTCATTGGTTAAACATGCCCATGTTGGGCACCCAACTCATCCAAGTGCGACGGTGATGACTCTAGGGCATGACATCCTCCCCCACCAGAATTCATTGTTATCCCTACCAATCCGCCTACTCTCGTTAACTCAACATCATACTCAACAATCTCTTTCCTCCATCTCCACCGTGAATCCTCTGTCTCCCAACTACTCTTCTCCAATGTGTTCTTCCATTTAAAAAATAAGTCTTGTCATGTTGTGTTCCCAACACCCATAGTTTGAACATCCAAAATATTCTCTAGAACAAGGTGTGACCTGTCCACAATCATGGTTGGTCCTCTCGGTGGTTTTGTCCTCTTAGGATGATGTGCATCAAGTTGACATCTCTTAAGTTGACTCATGGAACACAGGATGTTTTGAACGCATTTGGTTCAGAAGCTCCAACTCATAGGAAACCTCTCCATCTTGCTTCTTTACCTAGAATGGCCCTTCATACTTCCTCGTCAAAGATCTTGCAGTCTCTTTCGGTGGTTGAAACTGATATTTGGTGATCCTCAGAAAAACCATATCCCCAACACTGAAGTGTGTGTCCCGTCTATCCTTATCTGCCCATTTCTTCATCCTCCTTGTAGCTTCGTGCAAGTGCACCCATGCTCACTCCAAGGTATCCTCCCATGCTGTCAAGAATATCTTCGTATGTGGACTCCTGATAAATCCCCTCGATAGCATGGTCTGTGGAGCAACTAGCACCTGTCCATCCACCAACTCAAATGGACTATACCCTATTGCGGAACCCTTCTGCATATTGTAGCTAAACTAAGCCACATCCAAGAGTTTAGGCCAATCCTTTTGATCAGTTTTTACATAATGTCTCAAATAGTCCTCCAATAGTCCATTAATCCATTTATTTTTCCCATCTCTCTACGGATGGTAACTCGAAATCTACAGTAAATACGTCCTAACCAACTTGAACAAAGTGGTCCAAAATCTGCCTGTAAAGCACGGATCTCAATTTGATACAATACTCAATGACATTCCCCAATACTTCACAACATGTTTTAAGAATAACTCAGTAGTCTTCTCAGCTCCACATGCTATCTTTGTCGGAATGAAGACGACATACTTAGAGAAATGATCGACCACAACCATAACTCATTTATACCCATGTACCTGCAGTAACTGAGTGATGAAGTCCATCGAAACACTCATCCATGGTATCTATGGAATCGGTAAAGGTTACAAAAATCCTCCATGCCTATGGTTACCTGATTTGTCCTGTTGACAAATGATGCACATATGCACATACTCCTCTACATCCTCCCACATCTTCTCCCAAAAGAATCTTCTCTCCAACAATGCCAAAGAACGACACTACCCTAAGTGGCCAGCCCATGGAGAATCATGGCACTCCTTCAAGAGGTGCCTCCTAAGTCTCGATGACTTGGGAATGTAAATTCAGTTCCCAAAGAACAAGAGTCCATCTCGTAGAAAAAACCTCTATGTCTTTCCTTCCTTCACCTACTTCAAGATGTTATGTGCTTGAGTATCTGTCTCAATGCTCGCTTAAATTCTATTCTCCATCTCATCGATTATCTGTACTTGACTCCTACTTCGTTTTGCCTGGTCTTCTTCCTCCTCAAGTGTGCTGACTGTCCCTTCCTGCTAAGGGAATCTGCAATTGCATTGAGTCTACCCAGTCTATACTCAATAGTCATGTAGAACTATGCCAAGAAGTCTTGCCAACGATCTTGCTTCGATGCTAGCTTTGGTTGTGATGCAATATCTCGCTGCAACGTTGTTAGTCTTGACAACAAAAGGATTCCCAATCAAGTAAGGCCTCCATACCTGTAAATTGTGGATGATTGCAATCATCTCCTTCTCATGAACTAGATATTGATGTTCCCTATCCTGCAACTTTCGACTCTCATATGCCATCGATGCCCATCCAATATATGACCCCCTCCTATTGAAAAATCTGAAGCATCTGTGTGCACCTCAAATGGTCTCTCGAATTGAGGTAACTTCAGTATCGATTTTGTAGCCATCCTCTTCTTTAAGTCTTCAAATGTTGTACGACACTCCATCCAATTCCATCACTTTTCCTTCTTCAAAAGGTCTATCAGTGGCGATGTCACTTTGGAGCACCCATCTACAAACTTTCGTTTGTAGTTAATCATCCCCAGAAACATCCTCATATCATGGAAATTCTTTGGTTCGGCCCAATACTCTATCGCTTTCACTTTGCTTGGATCCATCCTTATGTGCCCTTGTCCCACAATGTGTCCAAGGAATGGAATCTCAGTCTGGGAAAACATACACTTTGACTTCTTCAAGTACAGTTGACTCTTCTTCAGTTCCTCAAACACCAAAGCCAAGTGTTTCTTATGATCCTCCTTGTTATCACTGTATATCATTATATCATCCAAGTATACTACTATGAACATATCCAAATATGTACGTAGAACATCATTCATCAAAGTGAAAAACGTAGCAGGATCGTTAGACAACCCAAAAGGCATAAAAAGGAATTCAAAAATTCCATACCTTGTCACAATCGTAATTTTCTTCTCATCTCCTTCGGCTATCCACACCTGATAATATCCATGCCTCAAGTCTAGCTTGGAAAACACTCGGGCCTTCGCAAGCTTGTCGAAGCAATCTGAAGTAAGTGGAAAAGGATATATGTTCTTTATTGTTTTCTTGTTAAGTGTGCGATAATCATAGCACATCCATAGCTCATTCATATCCTTCTTTCGCTGGAACAATACTGGAGCACCATATGGGGACCTTGAATCTCATATGAAACCTGCATCAGCCAAATCCTTCAACTTTCATTTCAACTCCTCCAATTCTGGCCCTGATAAATGATAAGGAGTTTTCGCCGGAGGTTCCTTCCCTGGCTCTAGCTCAATTATATGGTCCAATTCATGCCTCGGTGGAAGTGCCTTTGGTAGCTCATCAGGCATCAAATCTGCATATTTATCCAATACATCGGAAATCTTAACTGGAACAAGCATCCCCACTCCATCATCACTGTCAACTCCCCTGATTAATGTCGCATATGTCTCAACATCTGAATCCTGCAATGCCTTCCTCAAGCTTAGTGCAGAAACATGTTGCACCTTCACTTCTGTCCTTTTCTTATGAGTTGGAAACGTCCAAGTTCGTGAGCCTCCAATCAACATAACCTCATCACAAAATGGGACAATAATCACATTATTTCGCTTCAAAAAATCTTGATCCAATATCATGTCAAAGTCATTCATTTCCATCACCGTGAAGTCTAATCAACCCTGTTAGTCTCCAATTCAAATTGGCACTTCATCTGCCAACCTTGACACTTTATCCTTCGAGTTCACTGCCTTGACTTACACATTATTTGAAACAATTTGTAGCCCAAATTCTCTTTCCAACCTTGTCATCATAAGGTTGTGTGTGGCACCCGTGTCCACCAAATATTAGATAGTTTTTCCATGAAATTCCAAGTCAAGAAACCCCAAACTATGTATCGAAGATTTCTTTTCAAAAACTTCAAACTGCATACATACCTGGTCTCTGCATTTTATTGTTGTACTAGCTCTGATACCATCTGTCATGGCCCCAATTCTTTTTTCTTGAATTGAGCTACATGCGACAATGACTAAATGACTCAACACATTGGTTTCTTTTACATTTTCTGGACTACGCCTACTTACTTCATAATTCACCATTATTAACCAATTAAGTGCGGAATTACTTAAATAAATAGTCACAGCATCATCATAGATGCAAGAGACACATTTTTCATATAATAATTTAGTTTATACAAAATCTATAATTTACAATTTTCTTAGGGAGACAAACTCTACCTATTTTCATAAAATACACACAATTCTCGGAGAGTTCCTCGGGCAGCCTACTGCATGACCCGATCGCAACTGCCTGATTCATCTCATCCCAAACCCTGGGTGCTCGGCCCACCCATCGTGTGGTCCCACTTGTCTACCTATGGCTTGTCCACCATGTAGCCCATCATGTAGATCTGCCCTGCTCGCCCGTGCAGACCCACCTTGCGATTATTGTTCCCCTGTCTGCCCTTACTCGGAGTTGCGCCGGGTCGACCCGCCCTTCTGCAGTCACCCATGCCCACTCGGCCTACGTTCAGAGTTGACTGACCCGCGGGCTCATTCCTGTAGCTTGTCCATTTGACTTCCCTTTTGCATTTTGTGTTGTTCACTTGCCTTGTTGTTTTGTGGTGATGCCTCCACCCATATATATTTTTAGTCAGTCGTGGTTTGAGGCTTGGCTATTTCAAGCTGACCCATGACCCACGCCTTTCCCACATACTCTTACGTCGACCCTCACCCATCTCACCGGCCCGTTGTTCACGTCTACTCATCATGTCGGCCCGTCACCCAATAACTCTGCCTATAAACCAACTCGTCGGGTGTGACCAACACTTAGTCATTTTTGTGTTGCCTCTTCTCTGTCTCATTGGTTTAGTGCATTCACTCTGGCTCGTCAATTAAACGTGCCCACCATAACTCATCGGTTATGTGTGCACCTGCCCAGCTCATCGATTAAGCGCATTGATTGACTCATCTGCTAGTTCATCAGTTAAATGCTCTCATGTTGGGTGCTTGACTTGTCCAAGTGAAACGTTGATGACTCGAGGGCCTAACACCGGTGGTGGCAGGGTTGATTCTGAGAATCAAACCTGCCACTCCTGGGGCTCGTCGAGTCGCGAGGGTGGGTGGGGAGGGAGTTGAGTGAGCTCCTCCCCGCCCACCTTTGCGGCCCAACAGGCCCAAGGTGTCACACCCCTATCCCGATGGTAGTCTTTCAACCACACACAAGCAGGTGCATCATCGTTACACCCTTTTTTTTCACCAATACTTGAATGTACGGACTACACCTAACTCTCAACACTTAGTCAATTTTCCACTTCTTCAAGTATTATATTGCAATGGAAATAAACATTCAATTATACTTCATCATTTCATCAATATATATGCACAACGGATAAAATATACAATACTCAATGGGAGGGAAAACTCTGAATATTGAAGTCTGCCCAAATAATATACAAGTTCAATTTACAATATAATTTACAACAGTCATGTTGCCAACATGACTAGCACACTTAAATTTACAAGTGTTTGTAGTTTTACCAATTGTGTCATGCACGGTCCACCCAACTTCGGCCTACTCGGCACTGCCTTGCCTCTGCACATCGTAATGGTCTACCCACGCCCTGCACTTCACCACTTAGCTTGGTTCACTTCGGCACATGCCCGTCGTAATGGTCTACTCGCACCCTGCACTTCACCACTTAGCTTGGTTCACTTCGGCACATGCCCGTCATAATGGTCTACTCGCACCCTGAACTTCACCACTTAGCTTGGTTCACTTCGGCACATGCCTATTCCCAACACTTCACAACTCATCTCGGTTCTGGTCCTCCTCCACACTCTGCTGCAACTATGTTCACACCTGTCTAAGCACGTTCAACACTTCGGGTTGCCCGCGGGTCAAGCCATCTTTCCAATCATGTCGCCCTTCGATTCGGGTCGCTCACCATGTTGGGTCGCCCGTCGGGTTAGGTCTAAATGCCCTACGATGCCCTCAAGTCAGGTCTGCATGTCGCAGTCTACCCACCAGTCTATAAACATCCGCTCGCCTGCCAGTTTTTCAACTTGTCCTGGCCATCGATTCGCCCAAGAAACCCCGAACTTCCAACTCAACTAACTTCGACCCTCGCTTCTTCTCGTCCTCCCGTTTCCATTCGTCTTTCTTCCTCTTGTTCTGCACTCAATTCTTGAATGTGTTGATGCTTGCTCGCCTTCAAGTTCTCACATGCACCTCTTACTTATAAGTGTGCCATCACACATAATTCAACCAAGGGAAATGACCCTTCACCCATGTGTGGGTCGGCCCAACACAATATAATCAAGTCGGCCTCCACTCTTTATCACATCGTCTTACCCATCGTTGTACACCCAACCTGTCTATAAACTCGGCCTTCGCCACACTTCGGCCAACTCGTTGCACTCTCAGGTTGCGGGTCGCATAGGTCACCCATCTCTCCCTCCACCATCACATGACCTCTGCATGTCTGACAGGGAGCTCTTCAGTCTCACCCGTCTCTTTTAACCAACGCGCTCTCATCGCACATCCACCCAAGTCATTTAGTACAGGCATCGGTCACACATGGGCACTCCTGACTTAACTCGGTCGTGGTTAACCAAATTTCCACCTATCGTCGCACAATTTGCCTGAGTAGTCTGCACAGGCGCTCATCACATGTGAGTGCGCCCGCTTCAACTCGTGGGCCTGACACTAAGTGGCACACCCCTATCCCGGTAAGAGCCTTTCAACCACACATAGGTAGGTGTAGCACCACTACACTTTTTCTTTTCACCAATACTAGAGTGTATGGATTACTCCTACTTATCAACACTTTGCCAATTTTCCAATTATTCAAGTGTTAACAATCATGTAGCGGAATAACATTCATCGTCTTCATTTATAAGTATGTTGTGGAAATCAACTTTCATACAAGTATACACAATAATACTTGGGAGGGGCAACTCTCGTAAAGTCTGCTCGTATCAGTAATATAATAGTAATGTACAAAAATATACAATTACAAGTTTTACAATAGTCTTGTGTTGCCAACTGCCTTGGCCTGCACAATCCACCAAAAGTGTTGTGTCACAACCTCACAATTTCCAACTGCTTGTTTCCCACACAAATATGAGGAAACCCCAAGTTTCCTTACCTCGGAAAAATTCTGAAAAATCGTGGTCACCTTGGTCATTCAACAATACCCATCGTGTTGTGCAGCCTTGCCCAGCATCATTCAACCTGACTCGCATCCTCATATAGCTCTGCCCGTCATTCAAACTAGCCTGGGTCAGGTCACCCTGCGGTGCCATCGAGTCGTGTAGCAGACCCGGTTAGGTCGCCCTGCGACACTCTCAGGTGGTCCGACACTGTAGGGTCAGGTCACCGAGTCATGTCGTCCGGGTCGAGTCGTCGGGTCGAGTTCAGACCTGCCTACCCATTCTATACCCGCGCCCACTGTGACTTGCACCTATGCTGCTGGTTTTGTGGCTCGTTTGCCCATCCACTCTTTTGTCCGCCATTTCGCTCATCCTCCTTATGCCTCCCAAACATATGAACTCCCAAATGCTTGTTCCTTATGCTTGGTTGATCGTTGATTAATTCTTTGGAGTGTTTCCAACTCTCCAATATATATATATATATATATATATATATATATATATATATGCATGCACTCGTGTGGATGGAGGGGGATCTGCCTCCAAGACGACCTTCCCAAATTGCCTATCACACCCCTAAACTTCACGTCGGCCCGCCCTCACATGTCAGCCCAAGGGTCCACTCACTCATTCATCCGCCCATATAAGCTATCCACCACACTCTTCCATACTTAGTCATTTTTTGCTCTTCTTCAGTTTTTCGACACTCGTTCAACTTGTCCGTTGCGTCCACCCAACCAATCATTGTTGCTCAAAACTAAAACGCCAACTCATCGAAAATAACCGCTTTGCATGACTCATCACACATAAACGAGTTCGAGTGCTTGTCACACATGTGGGCACTCCCAACTCAACTCGTGGGCATGACATACTCCCCCACTCTAAATAATGTTGTCATCCTCGACAACTCCATCATACATCACCGCAAAGTGTCACTAGCTTCAACATCTCCAAAATTTCCATGTTGTCCACCTCTGCTCAATCGTCGCATGACCCATCAAGGATCATGACTCCATGAATGGGAAAGTCTCCTCAATCCATGATCATCAACCACATTTGTCATAATCTCCACATGATTCCCTACCATGCATGGTTAGTGCCTCCAACTCAAGCTACATGTTATCACTGCAACATATATCGTGTCGACCCCATCATGTATCGTCATCATGTGAACTGCTGCCATAATCCTCCAACTCAACTCAAACACATCTCAATACACTTCTAGCACCCATGACTCGAACTAGTTGGGTAGCTAATCCAACTATCATGCTCAAACCATGATAATGCAACTCCTCATGCCATCATTAATCATTTCTCTCAGCATCCGTCAAAGCATCAACTCGATCAAGAATCCATCCCATCTCTATTAAAGTGTAAGTAAGTCATGCCTAGGTCCATGAAATGGTCTCCATCTCATCTCTAACATGATTTCCATGATGTTGGTGTCAATGTGTTGCATATTAATCAGTCACATCTATCCAAACATCATCATCCATGTGTGTGAGGTCCATCTCCTCAAAATGAAGAGATCCTCTCATCAAACCAAGGCTCAATGTGCCATATCTAGGTCCATGAAGCAACCCCCATCTCTTGTGAAATATGTTAACCATCAAACCTATCAAGGGGGAAAGTCTACACCTACCTCATCATCCATGTGTTGACCATGGTCATAAACCAATCAGCCACCATGTCTATCAAAGTGGTTAAGTCTCATCAACTCAACCCATGCCCAAGTGCTACCACCAAGGCATCCTCATTGTTGTAACACCATCAACTCCAAAGTGTCTCGTCTTGATCGCATCCATCAAGTCTCTCCCCATGAAGACATCCCATAAATGTGCCCAAAGGTATGCATCACATTCAGGTACACCTCTAACCTCATCTCCTGAATGAATCATATACTCCAAGACCACCATAACATGAAGTCTCCAATGGATGCAACTCTCTAAGTCATCATGATCTCCCATGAATCATATCCATCCAACATCTTGGCAAGCATACATTTCTCGGTCTCTAATACCTCTTCAAGATGCCTCTGCACTCCATGTGGTATGCATACTCTCATAGTATGCTCACAACTCCAACTAGTCCATGGTCTTGTTGTACAAAAGTGCACAACATCCCCATCGGTTCATCTGTAAAATGTCTCCATGTAGAATCAACAAGTCCATCCGCACAACATCCATGTCTTGGCACTCCTCCTTGGATGCCCATAAGCGACATCTCTATAAGTGCTACTACATAATGTCTCTGCATAGTGTCTTCCATGCTCCATCTATCCAACACGATGTCCATGACTCAAGCTTCAAACATTGTCTAACTAAGTAGACTCATTACAACATCGGTCATCTCATCCTAGTCCTCAATCAGGTTTAGTGCCCTTGGTCACTCAAACCACATATATCATCATATCATATGTCACATCACAGGTTCCTTCCATCATCGTTGCCTCCCCCACTAAAGGTCCACCAAGAATGCCTCTTGGTCTCAGCCATGAAGAAGTCCACCCAAGTATCATATCATCATAACTCTGGTGTGCCCTCTCTCCAATCTGTACATGAGTCATGTCGGTGTTATAGACATTTTTGTGCCTTACAACTCCAAGCATGAAATTTCCATAAACCAAGGGCTCCTAAGTCCCTAAAAGTGTTGTTCTAACCCCTAAAGGAACAAGGTCAACAAATTACAGCTTCTCCCAGAAGTTCTCCACCAGAAACTGCTCAGAATAAGTCAAAACAGGATCATTTCAGCTGCTCCACTGGGTAAGTGTGTTGCATAGCACCTAAATCCACTGGCTAGGTGCGTTGCAACGCACCTAAATGCACTATGAGGGTGCGTTGGGTGAGAAATGACAAATGGCAGTGTCATTCCGCGAGGTGGAGAGACAATGGAAGCTTCCAGAATCTTCTCCTATGACACTTGCCTCACTGAATTCGACCAAGGATGAGTAAGAGGCCTTCAGTCTCCAAGTGGAAGCAAGAACTAACAAAGAGAAGACACTAATCAAATCACAAGCTGACTCATCCTCACACACATCTATATATGGATCCCTCATCCCAGAGATCCAGGGGCTGGAATTTTGCACATTGTAAGGAATTGCTGTTGGTTTTGAGACAAACATCAGAGAATTGGGTGATCTATGCTTTGTTGGAGGTGAAGAGGGGCTTCTTTGCTGGGAGGTTGATGCTGGGTCAGGAATCATCGATTGTAACTCCTCCTGGATCTTCTTGTTTATCAATAAAAACTATTTGAGTTTCTCCTCCATGCTTTTGTATCATTGATGCTTGTTACATTTGTATGGTTAACTTAAATCTAATCCTAAGTTGTTTATGAATATAGATCCATGTCTTTGTATAGTTTTCCTCTTCTGTGATCTTACAGGTACTTGGTGAAGCTGGGCAAGTAAGGGAGCAGGTAGCTGGAAGCTGTCAAAGAAGAGAGGGATTGAATCAAAGGATTAGCGCAAGACACAGGTTGGTTCTTTCTATTCCTCTCTATCTATAGTTCATAAAGGAAATACAAAAGTAGTTTTCTCTGTTTGTTTCTAAGGCAGCTGTCACACCTTAGTGGGATACAGCAGTTCTAAATAGACACTTTTCCTGGTAACAGAATGGCGACTCCGCTGGGGAGAATGTCTAATTAGTTTGTTTGTGTATCTCTTATTGTTTGTTTCGTAAACTTATAAGTAGCATTCGAACTGCATTTGCCATAACAAATGCAAAGTAGACATCTGATGCTTCAATCCATTCACTGGATCTGTTTATGATTTGAACAGCTGATTCACAGACTATCTGATTGCCCTTGTGATAGCTCTTAGACCCTCCTTAGATCTATCCCTGATTATGCATTACTGATTGCTTTTACTCGGCCAAAAACCAAAGACTAAACTGCAAACTGTGACCCAGAACCCAGACAGATTCTCGTTTCTAGCCCAGCGCAGGTACTGTGAAGAGATCCTGCATTTCAACGCACTTCCCGAAAGGGCAACCTGCGCTGCAATGCAGTTTCTCTGTGTTACAGGTGTGCTGATCAGACTAGCCTTGTACAGCTGAGGTTCTTGTGCTTCATTCTTTCCAGTTTTGTTTCTGAAATTTGCAGCCTGTGATCAGTATATGACTGTTTAAAACCCCTTTTCCTTACTGTTATTCCGCCTCCATTGTACAAAAGAATTGTAGATGTTTTTGTGTGTTTGTTGAGTCGTTTACAGTTTTCCATTGCAAAAGTAGAATAATCGTACTGTCATCCTTTGATTTAGATCTGTCCCCAGTGTCGATTTCGATCATAGGAGAAAGTTTAATTGATGTTGATGGTCGATTATACTTTTACTATTGCCTTTGGTCTGAATTTTTGATTTTCTAGTGTCAAAATGAGTATTCATTTCAAAATCGTAAAGTGTCGTAATCATCTCTATCTTTTGATTTCGAAAAGAAGCTTGTTTGTGTTTGTCGCTTGAAAGCAAATTCAGATTTGTACATCAACTTTCTTTTTAGCATCAATACTAAGAAAGTGGAAAACAAATACATGCATGTGCATTTGCATATAGACAGTCTGTTTGGCTTGATTTAGGAAAGTGCATTTACAGTGTTCTCTTTGCTCTTTGTGAAAAGATTGTGTCTTTCTTTTCCCCTAGTAGCTAGGATTTTCATTGCAGAAAAGAGATAAAAGTTTGTTTATCATCTTTAGATTGCATTTTAGGAATTACATCTACATCTCGTGGTGAACCCAAAAGGCAAACTTCATAAGCAAGATCAACTTAAAATAAATTCAATGAATCTAACAATTCTTTGCAACTTAATGCACAACATTTAGAGGTCTAGGCTAGAGACGTATTCCAGCGTCGTAAAGCCTGGTAATTGTTGTCCTCACTGATGGTTGGGTGTTTCCTCCACTTTGAGATGATAAGTGCCAGTACGGACTTGTGCTCCCAAGTACCGTCGAGTATATTTTGGGAGACCCCTATAGGCTTAAATCCTTTATCCATAGGAAGCCGTGTCTGCCGTCTTATCGATCGCAATGCACTAAACACAGCATTCGGGAAGATTGACTGCCATACCGTAAAAATTATTCTACAGTTTTGCGATTGGTTTGGTACTCCATCTACCTAGACCTCCAGAGCAGTCCCTTTTGTTCCTTTTCAGACTCCTTAACGGAAAAGGTCCATCTGAGCACTTGTCACTTCAGGCTCATTAAAAATCGAAGGAGACTAGAGCCATCTTTTGTTTTTTCTCGACTCTTAAAAACTGAAAAAACAAGTTGTGTCAAAGCGTATAAAAAATTTATTTTAAACGGAATATTCATTACCCTTTCCTATGTTTATCTTGGGTTGAGAAAATGGAGTCTACCAACCAAGGAATTCCCCTTGGTGGAAATCCTAGTCCCTTCTCCTCTTGGGGAGATGTTGGTGCGCCCCATATGGCCACATTGTCGCTTCCAGGGTTGATGATTGGTTTGCCTGTATGGCTCTTATCAACCTCTGTCATTCAGAACACCACTATTTCTGAACAATCGAATCAACAATTAGACGAGTCCAGAGTTGCCCACCAGCCTTCTACTTCCTCTAATTCTTCCTCTCCTCCTTCCTCTTCGCTTGATGGGGCTGGTAAAGCCAAAGGTCAAGTTCCTAAGGAGAAGAAGGAAAAGAAGAAGAAAGAGAAGAAGAAGAAAGAGCCAAAGGCGAATGGGGGAAAACGAGTGTTGTCTAACGAAAATCCACACACTGCACCGACCAGGCCTAATTCGCCATGTGTCATTTGCAAAGGAGACCACTTTCACAGAGATTGTCCTTACATCCCTCAGATATTAAGGGACTGGTCTCCTCTTTTGCACAACCCGGTGTCGTCAACCTCTGATGATCATGTTGAAAGCACACCATCAACTAGTGAAAGTGAAGCCCCAGGACAAAAAGGGAAATGTAGATTTCCTTGTAAACTGTGCGAAGGCGATCATGCCATCCACCGTTGTCCCTTCTTAGACGAAGCTAAAAGAGTTTTGGATGATCGTCCGGTTCAACTTCCTCCTGGATATAAAAAACTCTTGCCGAGTCTGTCATTAGTTGAAAATTCGGCTGGCCCGCCCAGGTCGTCGGCTGAAGCACCTATCATTGAAGATAAACCATCCGGATCCATACCAGACGAAAGTCAAAAGGTCGAGATGGCAGTTGACCCGGTCTTGCCTTCAGAGGTTTTTTCTTCAGATGATACAGTCACTGAAGAGAACAAGGATGACACCGTCCAAATTCTCTTCATAAACACAGACTCCGACGAACATGGGGGCAATTTACCCGTTCCTTTACTGCAAGAAGGAAGTTCGTCAGAGCTGTACCCGGCCGTCTATTCGGTCCCACCTCCAAGCAACCTAGTTGTCTCCTTCGATTGGAATCACCTAGGCAGACCCCGTTTACCAGCAAGCGTACCATTCTGAATCATCGTTCAAATATATAGAATGGTTATGGCTGGTACCATCATAGATGAGGGGGCTTCTGTGAGTATCCTTTCCTCAACTGCTTGGAAAGCGCTTGGTTCGCCATCGCTTTTGCCTGAGATGAGAAATCTGACGGGCTTTGATAAAGGAACCAGTTGACCTTTAGGGATCCTTCCCAATGTGCCCATAACATTGAGAAGGAAAACAGTTCGCATGAACGTAATGGTAGTTCAAGGACCCCTGGATTACAATCTACTCCTTGGACGAGGCTATATTTATTGCATGGGGGCAATTGTCTCCTCACTCTTTAGAGTAATGTGTTTTCCGCACGAAGGAAGAGTGGTCAAGCTCGTGGACCAGCTTTCATTTCCCGGATCATACAGAGCAAAGAGTCATATACCATCCCTGAATGGTATTTTCACGCAAGAAATGTCTTAATCTCCAGTCCGTCCTCCCGATGAGCGCGAGTAATTCGGAGGGATATGACTGAAACCCAGGGGGCATGCATCGTGGTCTGCTTCGGCAGGACAACTTCGAGTATAGGGTAGGTTTCCGCGGGAGAATATGACTAGTCTGTACCCCCGTCCGTGATTGGAAGAGGGGGTTATTCTAGAACAAGATTCTCTTGTCAAAGTTATGTGAGTTGGCGAGCGCCGCCACTCGCCTTTGTTTATTTTGATAGACATTGCCAAAGAAGTGTTTTGTTTGCGCGATGAATAGAACAATCTTTGGGTAACCTGTAAGAGGTAGGCCTCTCTCGGTAAAACAAATGTTTTGGCGGATAGAAGTAGAGGTACCCTTGAAACTCTGTTTTATACCTGGGGGCATGCAAACCTTTTGGAGTGCAAGAAAAGAGCGATTATTTATCTGTTTTTTGGATTAGTCGTTTCCTAACTTGCATAAAGAAAGGATGTGGGGCAAAACTCTAAAAGTTTTCGTTTTTATATGAGACATTCTTATCATACGACTGGATTAATCGAGCAGTGTTACCGCAAGGTTCAAGCTCGTTAAAAAATAAACCCGCACCGAGCAAATGTTTCCACCCGCGTTTAAGCTCGTTAAAAAATGAACTATTCCCCTGTAAATAACCACCGTGAATGTAGTACTTCAGCCATTAAAGCCTTGGTCGTGTTTGCACCGTCACCTCCACTTTTTCATTGGTCGATCATTCACCTCTACTTGATTGTTTACCCATTTTGAGGAACAGCTGCGAAGTGTGATTTCACTAGCCATCCTTGTAACACTGCCGTGATTGGAAAATTCCAAACCTTACCTGGAATCAGCCGCTACCCATTTTATCACTCGTTCCTCAAAAGACGAGTCTTCTTTAAGCTCTTTTCAACCGACTCGTAAAATATGAAAAGATTGCCGAGTTCTTGGCCTTCCAGATCGTTAAAGGGACAAGAAGTGCTATCCCTCATCTAGATTTTAATCTTTTCGGACCTGAGGGATTATTGCACAAAAAGATCGAGAGCTTGTTTTGTTTGGCTTGTTAAAACTATCGAAAATTCATCCCTTCTGTATTGTTTTATACTTTTTCGGACTTAAGGGATTAGATGACGAAAAAGGAATTTTGGAGTTACCTTTACGTACCTTTTCAGACTCTCTAAAAATGAAAAGGAACAAGTTATCTTTGTCGTTAAACTCGTTAAAAAGATTAATAGCGACAAACTTGTCTTTAGACGAGAACGAGTTTCACTATCGCTAGGCTCGTTAAAAAATAGCGATGGGTTTGCCCGAAGGGAAAATTATAGAACAAGCATATGTTATCCTCCTCAAGATTGAAAAAAATAAAGAGGTATTGGTCAGAAATGACTGGGGAAAAATTGGGAAGAAAACTCAAAGAATCTTTATTGGTAGCAAGTCGCTCTTAAACATGACACTTCCACTCCGTGTCCGAGTCGGGTTGGGTTGTTTCATTCACCGGTCACATCGCCATGGTCACACCATACCATCCACATTTGGGGTTAATGCTACCAATCCATCACATCAGTGTCGCCGACATGTTCAAGAGAAGTCATCTAGAAAGGCCACCTGTGTCCCACCCATTACCATACATTATACTCCATTCTTTCATGACCGCCACCCTGAACCGTATATCATCAGATCGTTTTCACCTCCATCAAAATCATTTGCTCCGTTCCGTGTCATTGATGTGGGATTCATTAAAGCCCTCCTATGATGGATCACTTCTTGTCGACATCAGCTCATTATCCAAGAAGTTGGTCTAGGAACACCCCATTTAGTACTTTGAAGCTTGCATGCCTCAATGGCAAGTTTCTCACTTCCGGCGACAGGTTCACATCAATGACCTTCGACTGAAAGATTTTGCGTGGTGTTCGACTGTTGAGCCTCAAACCTGCACTCCTTTACACATCCTCTCAGCCTCCTTTTCCTGTTCATTTCCTTCTTTTGCCACTCATTCCCTCCATCAAATTGCTCAAATCATTGTATTTTAGGACTTTTTACATGGTTTGCTAATTATGCTAATCACTGTTGTTGGTTTAGAATTTTGGTTCAAAGTGCTGCGTTTCCGCAGCTCACACAGGGTTTCCGCAGCTGATCCCGGTTTCCGCAGCCAACCCCGGATTCCGCAGCTGTTTTCTTAAATGGTATGTTCCAGGTGTCCTCCGGGAAGAAGAGCCACATGGGCAAGTTCGTGGAACCAAGGACATGGTGTGTGTCCCTCCAGCTCACCCAAACTGGTCATAAAAACCCGTAGTCAACGCAGAGGCAAATCCGGTCAACAGAGGTCATTGGCGGTGGCACGGCTCTGCGTGTTCTGTTTTGGAGCACGTGAAGAACAGGTGGCACCTTCTTCAGCCACGAAGACAGTGGGAAACAAGAATCCAACAGCGGATTGAATGCCCACAACGACCGTTGCCTAAATCCGAGGACGCAGCCAGATTACGTGTTTTTACACAGCTGCTTGAATAGCTGAAGTTTCGTTAAGTTAGTTTGCTTTCTTCTGTATAAATAAAGCGTCTTTGAACGCTGGATAGTTAGTCGTGTTTTGTAATTGTTTTGAGCTCCCCACTGTACTTTTAAACTTGTTATCAATACATGAGAAGATTGTTCTGTTTCTAAGCGTGTAACTGCTCTTTGGATTGGCTGAAGTAGGCAGAGGGCCCCTGTTTGCTGCAGCCTCTGTATAGTAGTTTAATTTCTTGTATTTCGTTTTCTGATTTTATGTATAATAGCTGTACATATGTATCTTTATTTGCTGCATTTTTATTTCTTTTTCAACATGTATAATAGCTCTATATAAACTTTGAATTCTGCTGATTTACATTTCTGCACTTTTGTTCATGACTGATCAGTGTGTTATGCAGGTTTCTTAGGCGAGCCCGGGATAGTTTTCTTGCTTTTCTTTTTACAACTAGTGGCATGTGTGATCATCTTGTCTAGGCTGCTGACCTTTACTTTTCTGCAGTTTGATTTTCATTAGTTTTATTCCTTCAACTTGCACTTTACTTTCTGCTCAGTAGTTATCAAGTTGTTCATCTATTGATGGTTCTTTTTCTATAATCAACTAACTTTATTGGAGCCAAAATATCATTTAGTGCAGCTTGGTTTATTTTGCTTTAAGACTCACATTACTGACCTGTTCATAACTGTTCTCACATCATTAAGAAGAGGTTAAATAGTGTGATTTGTCTCACTTAGATTTCACATTGATTAGATTTTGTAAAGTAGTGTAAAGTAGTTGTTCTTGCTTTTAATTGAGTTAATATAGATTTCATTTTCGTTTTCATCAACAGCAGAGATACTGGGCCGATGCCATTAGTCTTTTATTTGATTTCAAGCTTTAATTTTATTTCAGTTATTGTTCAAGCTTTCTTTTAGAATACTCTTTAAGTTTCAAGAAATCACTTAGAAATCATCACAATCACACACATTCACTCGCTTTATTTCATCTCCATCACATCACATTAGGAAAGATACAATCAAAAACAAACTAAAAAGATAAAAACGACAAAAGATTAAGAAAACAGTTACCTAAGTACATATAGTACACCTCACTTCATCAGCTTACGAGCCCCGGGTTGACATTTAAAAGTTGCAATTTAGACATCACTAAATTGACCAAACATTTTGGCGCCGTTGCCGGGGAAGTGAAATTAGGTAGCCAATTCTTAAAAAAAAAAAAACAACAAGAAAATTTCGAGGAAGGAAAATTAATAACCTCTCAAAGTATGCTCTCCTCTTGCACCTAGAGTGACCTGGAGGATTAGAAAAGAGAAATTTATTGGTTTAATAGTTTCTTGAGTGTGCTCTCTTCTTGCACCTAGAGTGACCTGGAAGATCATAAAGAGAACTATTACCCCGACTTGAAGAAAAATAAAAAAATGACATGCATAGAGTAAGAGATTCTAGGGGAAGGTTTTTAGCTAGAGCCAAGAGTTCGATTTTTACAAGTCCATCTACTTCAAGGAATAGACAAGAGACACCTCCGTCATCTCCAACTTACACTCCTAGCCCTAGGATTCCTGGAATTCAAGAGGCAATAGTTGACTCTCCCACACCATCTATCGAATCTGAATCAGACAGGGACCCTTCTCTTCCTTCCATAGGAGGACAAATTGTAATTGAAGAAGTAGAATCATCTGAAGAAGAGGGAGAAATTCCTTCTCGTTCACCCTTAGTAGAGGAACCGGAAAACTCTAAAGTCTCCGGGGAGACTACCATGACAGAAGAAGGAGCACCTAGATTTGGTAGAGGTAGAGGTAGAGGAGTAGGAGGAGGAGGAAACAATGGAGGAGGTCGAGGTAACATTGGGGGAAATAGGGATGGAGATAAATCATTCGGATTTCCTATAGTCGATGAGGACTCCCGAGCCACCATGAAAAACATCTCACCATCTGTCCTCCCAAACTTCCATGGGATGAGGAATGAAGACCCTGAAACATTTCTATTTGAGTTTGAAGTCGTTTGTCGAACTTATGACTATCTGGAAGACTCTCAAAAACTCAAACTGTTTCCTTCAACATTGAAAGGAGCAACCTTGAAGTGGTTCATGGGATTACTCACTCAGTCCATTAGGTCTTGGAATGATATGAAACAGACATTTTTGGATAGGTACCTGGACTGTTGTATGCCCACCAATCAAAAGGATGAGGTATTTAAAATGATGCAAAAAGAAGATGAAAATTTGGAGGATTTTCTTGAAAGATTTCAATACAACTTGAAAAGAGCAAAAATGAACAACTTAGATGAGGAGACCTTAAAAGCCCTTCTACTGAAAGCCATTAGAGATGAATGGATAGATATTTTGAACATGATGGGAAAGGGAGATATATCTCAACTTTCACTCAATGATATAGCAGAACTATGTGTCCATCTCTCAAGGGGGAAGTCTAAAACTCAGAAAGGGCCTAGAGATCCTTCTCTCATCAGAGCAAACAAATCTGCAACTGGATCGGTAAGTGGAGCTGAGATTGGCAATATGCTTGATGAATTTAAAACTGATATCTTAGGAAGTCTTAGTGAACAATTAGACACCCTTAAGGTTCACAATAAGCAGAAAGCAGAAGTTGAGGCTTTGGCCATCTTTTGCCCAAAGTGTAGAAAGAAACATGCTCTAAGGGAATGTCCCTTGGATGCAAAAGTTGTAGAGACATGTGTAATTTGTTCAGAGAATCATGAGACCAAGGATTGTCCTTCAATCCCTGGGCTCAAAGCTGTCTTTCAAGAAGATCCAAATACACTCGAATCTCTATGTTTTGTTGCAAGGAGACCTTGGCAGGGGCAACAAAATCAAGGGTTTAACAACTTTATGAATTTTCAACCCCCACCAAATTGGAATCCTTGGCAACAACCTTGGTCCCAACCTCAAAATCCTTTTCAATCATGGATACAAGGTATGCAAAATCCTTGTGGGAGATTTGCTCAATTTTACCAATATCCTCCATATTTTCAAAACCAATAAGCTCCACAACTTCCAAATCAAAATCCACGACTATCATTGCCATTTCAACAACAACAACCTTCTCAACAGAATCCAAATTCTCAACTCTTGCTTCCATTCCAACAGAAGTCAAATCAACTTCCTTCTCAGCCATTGCCAAACCCCAATAATAAAAATCCTCAAAATGCTTACATGTTGGAAGGTCAACCATTTCCTACCTATATGATTGTTCCTCTCAATGAAGTACAACTCAGATCAGGTAGAGTCTTAGATAAGCCTTCTATTAATGATCAAAAGCAAAGCATTTTTGAGGAAGAATCTCTTGAAGCCAATAAGGGTTCTGAAGCATCTCTTCAAAACCCAAACACTCAAAAAGAAAAAGAAAAAGAATTAACCCCCACAACTCCCATAGTTGAGCAACCTGCATCTTTATCCACACCTCCTTTTCCTGAAAGATTACAAATTGACAAAGGAGTGGAAAAACAAATTTGGTTGCCTGACTATAATGTTCTAGATGAATTGAAGAATGTCTGTATCAAGATTCCCTTGTTACAAGCCATTAAGGAAATTCCTATTCTAGCAAAAACAATAAAGGAGTTGAGCCTTAAAATACCAAGAAGGAAACCAAGAGATACCAGAAGGATCCACCTGGTAGGAAAAATTGCAGATATCATGATGGGAATAATTTCTATGCAGAAATATGTAGACCCTGGTAGTCCAATTGTCAAAACACATATCAATGGGGTAGAAATACCAAATACTTTGATTGATTTAGGGGCTGCTATTAACATTATGAGTAGACAGACTATGGAACAGCTAAAACTTCCTAATCTTCTTTTTACACCTACTTTATTGCAATTGGCAGATCGATCAATTATTAAACCAGATGGTGTATTAGAAGACATTCCAGTCTCCCTAGACTCTTGGGAATATCCAGTGGATTTCATGATTTTAACTCCCAAGAGTAATCTTGGAGGACATCCTCTTATTTTAGGAAGACCTTGGCTAGCCACAGCTGATGCTTTCATAAGTTGTAGGTCTGGGGATATGTATATTTCTGATGGTAATTCGACAAAGAAATTCAATCTGTATCCTCCAGCAAAAGCAATTACAGAAATAGGGGATAATGAGTGGATTGATGATGAAGATACTATACAACCTGTCTTTACCATTTCTGAGGTTAGTGAAGATAGTCAAATTCTGAACACATTAGAAAATTTTGAACCATCTTCAAAAGATGACTCCACACAATTTCAGTTGGATTCTGACATTGAGTGTCTATCATCTAGACAAATGTCTCTTTTCTCTATGGAAGAGTTTGGTAGTTCTGCCATTGAGATTTTTCCAGGAAAAACATTGAATATTAACAAAAACTTGGAAAAATCACAACAAGGGGAGCTAACCAAAATCTTGCAAAAACATTCTACTGCATTTGCATGGGAGTATACCGATATGAAAGGTATTGACCCTAAGACTTGCATTCATCACATCTACATTGAGGAAAACAGTAAACCAATCAGACAACCTCAAAGAAGGATGAATCCAAACCTTAGGGAGATAGTGAAAGAAGAGCTCCAAAAGTTACTTAATGTAAACTTCATTTACCCCATTTCAGATAGCCGATGGGTTTCCCCTTTGGTTATAGTACCTAAAAAGAATGGTAAATGGAGAGTTTACATTGATTACAAGGAATTAAACAAAGCAACTTTGAAGGATCACTTTCCTTTACCCTTTATTGATCAAGTACTAGATACTTTAGCAGGCAAAAAGTACTTCTCATTTTTGGATGGTTTTAGTGGTTACAATCAAATTCAGGTAGCACCTGAAGATCAGGACAAGACCACATTTACCTGTCCATGGGGAACTTTTGCTTACCGAGTACTTCCTTTTGGATTATGTAATGCACCCGCAACATTTCAAAGGGCAGTATTAGGAATCTTTTCTGATCTAATTCATGATTGTGTAGAGGTCTATATGGATGATTTTACAGTTTATGGCAATTCATTTGAAGAGGCATTAGAAAATTTGGAAAAAGTCCTTATAAGATGTAAGGAAACAAATCTTTCATTAAGTCATGAAAAATGCTTTATGATGTTTACTGAAGGGATTGTTTTAGGACATCATATTTCAGGAGATGGAATTAAAGTTGATAGATCAAAAGTTGAAGTCATCTCCAAGTTACCTATTCCAAATTGTCAAAAAGATGTTAGAAGTTTTCTTGGGTTTACTGGATATTATAGAAGATTTATTGAAAACTTCACCAAGATAGCATCTTCGCTCTTCAAATTACTTACAAAACACTGTGAATTCAAGTGGGATCCTAACTGTCAATCTGCATTTGAAACTCTAAAAACAAGAATATCTGAAGCACCCATTCTGAGAGGGCCAAATTGGAAACTTCCTTTCCATATTTCTACAGATGCTTCAGATACAGCTCTAGGAGCTGTGTTGGGTCAAAAGGATTTAGTTCCTTATGCCATTTATTACACCAGTAAAAATTTGACTCCCACTGAGTTAAATTATACTGTGACTGAAAAAGAGTTCTTAGCCGTTGTTCATGCAATTAACAAGTTTAGACATTACATAACTGGCTATGAAACTTTTGTCCATACTGATCATTCTACAATTAGATATCTCATGAACAAACCTGTTACTAATGGCAGAGTCACAAGATGGCTTTTACTTTTACAAGAATTCAATATTACTGTGTTAGATAGACCAGGAAAACAAAATACAGTAGATGATTTCTTGTCTAGAATAAAAAATACTAACGAAGATTCTCCCGTAGAGGATAAGTTTCCAGATGAATATCTGTTTGCAGTAACTACTAAAACTCCTTGGTATGCAGATATTGCTAACTATTTGGTTACAGGGAAGCTACCTCCACACTTATTTCCTAATGAGAAAAGGAAAATCATTCAGGAGAGCTCCAAGTATTCATGGATTTCTAATGAATTGTTCAAAACAGGGCTAGATTGTGTGATCAGAAGATGTGTTTGGGAAGATGAAATGCCTGACATCCTTAAGGCATGCCATGATGAACCATGCGGTGGACACTTTGCTGACAAGAGGACGGCCTATAAAATCCTTTCTTTAGGATATTATTGGCCTTCTCTCTTCAAAGATGCAAAACAATATGTTAGAAGGTGTGACAGCTGCCAAAGAGTTGGGAGACCAACTCTTTCAAATGAAATGCCATTACAGCCATAGGTACTCATCGAACCCTTTGAGAAATGGGCTTTAGATTTTGTTGGACCTATTAATCCACCATCTAAACAAAAGAAGTATATATTGGTTTGCACTGATTATGTTACTAAATGGGTAGAAGCCAAGGCATTGCCTTCTGCCACTGAAAATTCAGTTGTTCAATTTCTTTTTGAGGATATTTTTACTCGTTTTGGTGTCCCAAGAGAAATTGTGACAGATCAGGGAAGTCAATTTACCTCTAACTTGATGGAGAAGCTGATGGAAGAATACAAAATCAAGCATAGAAAATCTACTCCATACCATCCGCAAGCAAATGGTCAAGTGGAATCCACAAACAAAGTTCTTGAGAGCATCATCACCAAAACTGTTCATCTCCACAGAAGAGATTGGGCAGAAAGGCTTCCTGAAGCCTTATGGGCCTATAGAACTACATGGAGGAACACAACATGACATTCTCCCTATGAAATTGTTTATGGGAAAGAAGTCTTGCTCCCCATTGAGTTCCAAGTCAAGACCTTCAAGATGGCATTTCAGTTGGGGATGTGTCTATCAGAAGCCCAAAAGCACAGAATGGAGCAGCTGAATGAGCTAGATGAAATAAGACAAGATGCAATTTTAAGGACCGATCTAGTTCAGTACCAAAGAACTAAGTGGCATGACAGATATATCAAAGAGAAGAAGTTTCAAAAGGGATATTGGGCGTTACTGTTTGATTCAAAGTTTAAAGACTTCAAAGGAAAATTTCAAACTCATTGGCTTGGGCCATATGAGATTGATGAAGTCTTTAGCAATGGAGCAGTTCGAGTCAAGACTATTGATGAGTTTCAAACTCCTCTCATTGTGAATGGCCATCGATTGAAAATTTATCATAAGCCACTCTCAAAAGAGGACTTTGTCAAAATGTTTCAAGATAATTCTGCAATGAGACTGGTGGAGAAGAATTCTTCTCCTCCATCAGCCTAGTCTTTGTTTCTTTCTAAAAAAAAAAAAAAAAAAAAAGTGTATAAGCCTGAAAACCAATCTCAGATTGGCGGTCTTATACAGAAAATATGGAGTGAAAATCAGGGACACCTGACAATCTATATTTTCCAAAAAAAAAATTCTCTTTCTCTCCATCTTCACTCCACCTCACTTGTCATTTCCATCTTCACCTCCATCTCATCTTCATCTCCATTCCATTTCCATTTCATTCCATTCCATTAATAAAAGTCCCTCTCAGGACTATTTCATTCAGTTAGTTGTTTTTCTAACTAAATTTGTGCAGCAAAAAGGGGAGTTGTCTTAGTTTCCGCAGCTGGGAACCGTTTCCGCAGCTTGCACCAGTTTCCGCAGCTCGAAATGATTCCGCAGCCAGCACACTCTGTCTCTACAGCAGCACTCTATTTTCAAAATTCACAGTCAGAGGTATCATCATCACCAAGAATAGCAAGGATATGAGGCATCTGCAAGATAAAAAAACAATAATGGATCAGCAACCTTAATCAACAAATGGCAAACTTATGAAGGTATGATCAAAATATTTTCCAAACAACAATTTAATGTCATGTTATGCATAGTTATTAAATCGTGGACAGAGCCACTAAATGCTCAGCAAGATCATCCCACTCCTCCTCCACAATAATCCACCTCATACCTTTCTAACGGTTCCATAATCACTCTTAATTCAAACTCGAAATGGGGTTGCGCTTTCATTTATTGGTCGTACCTCCGTGACGTAACCCAATGTACCACGGCTCTCCTTACCGTCATTTCTGCAGCCAATGTTGAGACGTGTGCGTAAGTCACCCGACTCTAAAGGATTCGGTCGTTATTCCGTTCACTTATCACTCCATCTCCGCATGCATCGAACTCATTTCTCGTATTGTCTTCTACTCTCCCGTACTCACACCATTTCCACTTCCATTTCCGCTGCAAACTCCACAGCTCTGTTCTCTGTTCAAACCCCGATTACTGTTCTGCAATACGCCTTGCATTACGTTACGGCTACTCCACTCACAGTCGTAATCCACCTATTCTTCCCGTGAGCATCCTCCTTGAGCATCCACACAGTCAAAGCTTCAGCCGAAGTTGAGAGCCGAAGATGGGGAAGCTTCTTAGAGTTGAACCTGAGGGTCCGAAATATTTAGAAGGGTATCCACAGATGAAGGAAGCATTAAAGAAAGCACAGTGGCTGAAGTTTATTCAGAAATTCATAGGGTATAATAAGGAGGTAACGAAGGCATTTGCTCGATCCTTCAATGGAAATATCGTGGAAGTAGGGGACCTGAAATTCACAATAACAGAGAACACCATAGCAACAGCAACCAGTCTACCTCAAAAGGGAGACAGATGGTTTAAGAACAGAGGGCTGGAAGACCAAGGATGGAAAGACATGCTTAAGAACCCAGGTATGGATACTTCAATATTCACTAAAGGGATTCCTGTGCATGTAATTAAGGAAGAATGGACTGCATTGTTGTTACTTGTTCAAAAGTTTATCACATGTGAGGGCCGCTTTGGCACTATGTATATGTACCATGCAAGAATTATGATGAATTTCATGGAAGGCCATGCCCTCAATTTACCCTACTTTCTGTTAGCAAGCCTAAAGAAAATGAGTTTCACTGTCCAAAAGAATGTAGGCCATATTGAATCCCACTTGTATCATCACGGGTTCATTAAAATTCTCATAGAAGAGCAATTGAAAAGTAACAAGGATACATGGGAAAAGTTTCTAATCAGAAACCATTTCCAAGAGGTGACTGAAGCCTCTAGCAGTTCCCCTAGAGTCCCAAAAAGAAGTAGGAGAAGAGAAAGAGGTGCTGCAGCCCAAGATCTTCCTACAGAAGAAACTGAGGAAACTGCTCAAGAAGAAGAAAAGGGAGATAAAACTAAGAAACAGAAAAAGGATAAAGGGAAAACAATTGTTCAAGAATCATATCCATCACCTGAACCGTCAGTAGAAGAAGACTCTCAAACCTTGGCTGATAGACTAGTACAACTCCAAGCTACTACCCTCTCAAAGAAGAAACAGAAAGAAAAACAGAGTAGTCAGCAAAAGAGCACTAGTGTACAAGTGAGAAGAAGCGGTAGACTTAAAGAAAAAATGAGTGTGACTAAAGAAAAACAATCACATTTCATTGATTTGGGAGAAGGCACACCTGAAAAGACTCCAACTCAGCTAATCATTGAGCCAAGTCCTCCACGAGAGGAAAGTCCCTTTCAGCAGGAAAGAGAAAACAGTCCTCAAGAATTTGAGTTCAGGCCGAGAAGAACACCTGAAACTGACCCTGACCAGCAGGAGGCATACAATTATTTGGAGACCTTGGAGCAATCAGTTGCAGGTCCAAGCACTATATTGCCTCTTGATGAACAGGTCCAATCTTTAAAACAGGAGGTGTTTGAGCTAGAAGTCCTGAACCGACATATTAAACAAGAAAACGAAGCATTGAAAGAACAAAGCAAGGTGGACAAGATTGTCCATGACAATACCATGCTTCACTTAGGAATGTGGCAGAAGAAGAATAGAAAGTTGAACAAAAATTGTAAGAAGCTGAGCAGGGCACTGATCAATTTGAAATTCAGGTGTTTAGTCAAGAAACCGAGGACCATTTTGGCATCAAGGAGAAAGAGAAGAAGGTTGGATGTTTTGGCAGAAGCATCTGAGCACATGAATTGAAAATAATGACAAAGTTTTGGTTGCATGAGGACATGAAACACCTTCACAGTGGGGGTATGTTGAGCCTCAAACCTGCACTCCTTTACACATCCTCTCAGCCTCCTTTTCCTATTCATTTCCTTCTTTTGCCACTCATTCCCTCCATCAAATTACTCAAATCATTGTATTTTAGGAATTTTTACATGGTTTGCTAATTATGCTAATGACTGTTGTTGGTTTAGAATTTTGGTTCAAAGTGCTGCGTTTCCGCAGCTCACACAGGGTTTCCGCAGCTGATCCCAGTTTCCGAAGCCAAATCCGGATTCCGCAGCTGTTTTCTTAAATGGTATGTTCCAGGTGTCCTCCGGGAAGAAGAGCCACATGGGCAAGTTCATGGAACCAAGGACATGGTGTGTGTCCCTCCAGCTCACCCAAACTGGTCATAAAAACCCGTAGTCAACGCAGAGGCAAATCCGGTCAACAGAGGTCATTGGCGGTGGCACGGCTCTACGTGTTCTGTTTTGGAGCATGTGAAGAACAGGTGGCACCTTCTTCAGCCACGAAGACAGTGGGAAACAAGAATCCAACAGCGGATTGAATTCCCACAACGACCGTTGCCTAAATCCGAGGACGCAGCCAGATTACGTGTTTTTACACAGCTGCTTGAATAGCTGAAGTTTCGTTAAGTTAGTTTTCTTTCCTCTGTATAAATAAAGCGTCTTTGAACGCTGGATAGTTAGTCATTTTTTAGTCGTGTTTTGTAATTGTTTTGAGCTCCCCACTGTACTTTTAAACTTGTTATCAATACATGAGAAGACTGTTCTGTTTCTAAGCGTGTAACTGCTCTTTGGATTGGCTGAAGTAGGCAGAGGGCCCCTGTTTGCTGCAGCCTCTGTATAGTAGTTTAATTTCTTGTATTTCGTTTTCTGATTTTATGTATAATAGCTGTACATATGTCTCTTTATTTGCTACATCTTTATTTCTTTTTCAACATGTATAATAGCTGTATATAAACTTTGAATTCTGCTGATTTACATTTCTGCACTTTTGTTCATGACTGATCAGTGTGTTATGCAGGTTTCTTAGGCGAGCTCGGGATAGTTTTCTTGATTTTCTTTTTACAACTAGTGGCATGTGTGATCATCTTGTCTAGGCTGCTGACCTTTACTTTTCTGCAGTTTGATTTTCATTAGTTTGATTCCTTCAACTTGCACTTTACTTTCTACTCAGTAGTTATCAAGTTGTTCATCTATTGATGGTTCTTTTTCTATAATCAACTAACTTTATTGGAGCCAAAATATCATTTAGTGCAGCTTGGTTTATTTTGCTTTAAGACTCACATTACTGAACTGTTCATAACTGTTCTCACATCATTAAGAAGAGGTTAAATAGTGTGATTTGTCTCACTTAGATTTCACATTGATTAGATTTTGTAAAGTAGTGTAAAGTAGTTGTTCTTGCTTTTAATTGAGTTAATCTAGATTTCATTTTCGTTTTCATCAACAGCAGAGATACTGGGCCGATGCCATTAGTCTTTTATTTGATTTCAAGCTTTAATTTTATTTCAGTTATTGTTCAAGCTTTCTTTTAGAATACTCTTTAAGTTTCAAGAAATCACTTAGGAATCATCACAATCACAGACATTCACTCGCTTTATTTCATCTCCATCACATCACGTTAGGAAAGATACAATCAAAAACAAACTAAAAAGATAAAAACGACAAAAGATTAAGAAAACACTTACCTAAGTACATATAGTACACCTCACTTAATCAGCTTACGAGCCCCAGGTTGACATTTAAAAGTTGCAATTTAGACATCACTAAATTGACCAAACATCGACGCCAAGTCCTTTATTCACACCACGTGAATTGTACTGCAGTACCTTGAGGATCATTATCATTATCGGTGATTCCTCTCGCGCTTGTTAACAATTTACATCATTGACTGGTAATCAAGCGATGTCTTTCCATGTTCGACTTCAAAAAATTTCTCACATGGATCGACTTGTACTTCGAGTGAAGATTGGACGAGATTGAAGACCCCGGATCTAGTTTCATCCATCCGGGCTGCGATATATATTCAGGGAAATAAAGACATTAAAATGTACAACATTGCAGCATAGATAATCATCCTACCAAAAGGATGATGGCTCTATCAGAATCATCAGTCTACAATTAGACGATTGTCTGTCCTATGTACATGAAAATGAATTTATAAAGTTGAGCATGGGAATGCCCGCCTCAGCTAGATCATGAAAATAGTATGAAGATAATGTATTGTATTGTATCTTATTACAGGTCTCCTCCCAGCATTGAAATAACTTCGGATCCTCATAATAAAGCATTTCACCCGATTAACGGCCTCATACTTTAGGGGGCAACTGTTATAGACATTTTTGTGCCTTACAACTCCAAGCATGAAATGTCCATAAACCAAGGGCTCCTAAGTCCCTAAAAGTGTTGTTCTAACCCCTAAAGGAACAAGGTCAACAAATTACAGCTTCTCCCAGAAGTTATCCACCAGAAACTGCTTAGAATAAGTCAAAATAGGATTATTTCAGCTTCTCCATTGGGTAAGTGTGTTGCATAGTACCTAAATCCACTGGCTAGGTGTGTTGCAACGCACCTAAATGCACTATGAGGGTGCGTTGGGCGAGAAATGACAAATGGCAGTGCCATTCCGTGAGGTGGAGAGACAATGGAAGCTTCCAGAATCTTCTCCTATGACACTTGCCTCACTGAATTCGACCAAGGATGAGTAAGAGGCCTTCAGTCTCCAAGTGGAAGAAAGAACTGACAGAGAGAAGACACTAATCAAATCACAAGCTGACTCATCCTCCTTACACACATCTATATATGGATCCCTCATCCCAGAGATCCAGGGGCTGGAATTTTGTACATTGTAAGGATTTGCTATTGGTTTTGAGACAAACATCAGAGAATTGGGTGATCTATGCTTTGTTGGAGGTGAAGAGGGGTTTCTTTGCTGGGAGGTTGATGCTGGGTCAAGAATCATCGGTTGTAACTCCTCCTGGATCTTCTTGTTTATCAATAAAAACTATTTGAGTTTCTCCTCCATGCTTTTGTATCATTGATGCTTGTTACATTTGTATGGTTAACTTAAATCTGATCCTAAGTTGTTTATGAATATAGATCCATGTCTTTGTATAGTTTTCCTCTTCTGTGATCTTACAGGTACTTGGTGAAGCTGGGCAAGTAAGGGAGCAGGTAGCTGGAAGCTGTCAAAGAAGAGATGGATTGAATCAAAGGATTAGCACAAGACACAGGTTGGTTCTTTCTATTCCTCTCTATCTATAGTTCATAAAGGAAATACAAAAGTAGTTTTCTCTGTTTGTTTCTAAGGCAGCTGTCACACCTTAGTGGGATAGAGCAGTTCTAAATAGACACTTTTCCCGGTAACAGTCGGGCACTTAGCCAATTCTCCATATGGCTAAAGCATGACCCATCCTTTGCAATGATCATCATGTTCCTCCCTTGTCACGAGAATTTGCACCTCCTGCCATGAGGTCGCAAACTGCCCAACAAGCTCTGCAACAATCAATGCTCCTTGCTTCTCCACACAAGGTCTCATCATATACATCCATGGTAAGGTTGTCCATCATTGGCAAAGTATTTTTTCCCTTCCTTGCATATGGGCCATCCTCCAAATGCTCCAATGAAACACAAGTAATAGCAATACTTACTTCATCATGAGGCTCATCCATGTGAGTTCCTTCATCCATCAATGTTTGCAATATGTATGATCCAGGTCCAAGTTGAGAAGTCAAAGGTGCCTCAAGTTCTTCCTCCATCATTTTCACATCTTCAACATCCTCTTCTTCATATATCACGACTTCTTCTTCTGCATCGCAATCTGCAGCTACATCCTGCTCCACTGCCCAACCAAGTCGAAGAAGATCTTCTTTAACATTCCTTTCCAAGACCTCAAGTTCATCTCGAATCTATGGGTTCTCTTCTTTCATATGCCTCAACCTGTATAAGTTTAGCAAGAGCCTCCCTTTGCATTCTTCCCAACTTGCCATGTCCTATCGTTTAGCTTGGACCAAGCACAATGCTTCACCTCTACTAAACCTATCACACTTGGTCCAAAATCAAAGTGTTCAAGCTTCAATACAACTTGCAACCCTATCATTGTATCTCTACTTCAAATATTCAATCTATAAAAGCCCTATGGAAAGAGGGCTCTGATACCATCTGTGATGCCCCTATCTTGGTGGTAGTCTTCCAACCGCACATGGCAGGTGCAGCACCGCTACACTTTTTCTTTTCACCAATACTAGAGTGTATGGACTACACCTACTTCTCAACACTTAGCCAATTTTCCAATTCTTCAAGTGTTAACAATCATGCAGCGGAATAACATTCATCATATTCATTTATCAGTATGTAGCAGAAATTAACATTCATACAAGTATACACAATTATACTTGGGAAGAGAAACTCCCGTAAAGTCTGCCCGTATCAGTAATATAACAATAATATACAAAAATATACAATTACAAGTTTTACAACAGTCTCTTGCTGCCAATTTCCTTGGCCTGCACAATCCACCAAAATTGTTGTGTCACAACCTCACAACTACCAACTACTTTTTGCCCACACAAATATGAGGAAACCCCAAGTTTCCTTGCCTCATACAAATTCTGAAAAATCGTTGTAACCTTGGTCATTCAGCCCTACCAACTATGTCGTGAAACCCTGCCCACAATCATTTAGCCTGACTCACACCCTCGTGCAGCTCTTCCCGTCGTTCAGACTGGCTCGGGTTAGGTCGCCCTGTGACGCCCTCGGGTCGTGCAACGTTGTCGGGTCGAGTCGCAGGGTCGTTTCGTCCGGGTTGGGTTTCCCACCTCATGCAGACCTGCCCACCCATTCTGCACCCATGCCCGTCGTGACCTGCACCTCTGCCCATCGATTCTGCAGCTCATCTGCCTATCCCCTCTTCCATCCTATAGTTTGCTCGTCCTCCTTATGCCTCCCAAACATACAAACTCCCAAATGTTTGTTCCTTATGCTTGCTTGATCATTGATTGATTCATTGGTGTTTCCAACTCTCTAATATATATATGTGTATGTGTGTGTGTGTGTGTGTGTGTGCATTCATGCATATGGAGGGGCATCGATCTCCAAACCGACCTACCCAACTCGCCCATTGCACCCCTAAACTTCATGTCAGCTCACCCTCACACGTCGTCCCACCAAGTCCACTCGCCGACTAAATGACTCCAACCATTATTTTCCTTTACGTTTTCCAAACTATGCCTACTTAATTATTCATTCATCATTATTAAATAGTTAAGTGCTGAATCACTTAACAAAACAGTCACAACATAACATCAATGTAAGAGACACACCATTTCTTCAATAATTCGTCTTTATATAAAAATATGCAATTTTTACAATTTTCGGGGAGACTATGTCTCAACCCATTTCATAAAACTTTACAAGTTCGGTGCGCTGCCCGGTCAATCGGCCCTGCTGCACAACCCGACTGTAACTGCACCACCGCTTAGCGTTACCCAGCCTTCGGCGCTCAGCCCACCGCATCGTGTGGCCCACATAGTTCACCTGGGACCCAACTCGCAAACCCAATGTGTAAACCCATCTTGTAGTCCCACCCGCCTATGCCTCCGCTCACTCGTTGTCCGCCCTGCGCTCACCCGAAACAGGCGTCGGGTTGGCCTGCCCAACTTGCAGCCACCCAAATTGTTGTTTGGCTACATTATTCCTGCCTGACCCATAGGCTCATATGTTGCACCTGTTCACCCTTTTCGTACTGTTTCATTTGTGAGTTCGATTGAATTCCTTTTGGTTATGCCACCACTCTCCATAGATATGGTTGCTCAGATTTGGAAGGGGCTCGGCCTTCACTAAGTCGACCCACCCTTTCCACAACTTGTGCCCCTCCGTATGTTATCATGTCGGCCCAACCACATGTTTAACACAGCGGCCCACCAATCTCCATGACCATCGCCTATAACTTCCGCTTGCACACATTTGCCCAACACTTAGCCGATTTCAGTGCTACCCATGTTGGCTTTCCCCAACGCGCCCTCAAGCTCGTCGAATAAGTGCACTCACCCATCTCATCGGTCCAATGCACCCACCTTAGCTCATCAATTAAACACGACCATATGCTTGTTGGTTAGGTGCGCGCCCACCCAGCTTGTCGGTTAAACATGCCCGTCAGCTTGTCCGCTAGCTCGTCGGTTAAATGTGCCTGAGTTGGGCACCTGGCTCATCCAAGTGCGACAGTGATGACTCAGGGGTCCTCCTCCACATGTTGCTGCAACTCGGGTCACATTTTTCTGCACCTGTTCAACACTATGAGTCACTCATGGGTCGAGTTGTCATGTCGGTCGTGTCGCCCACCGGGTCGGGTCGCTCACCAGGTCAGGTTGCCCGCTGGGTCGGGTCTACGATACCTGCGATACCCTCAGGTCGGGTCGCCCGCTGGGTCGGGTCTATGCATTGCGGTCTGCCCACTGGTTTGCAAACTTTTGCTCGCCCGTCGGTTCTACAACTTGCCCTGTTCTCCGATTCACCCAGGAAACCCCGAACTTCCAACTCAGCTAACTTCAACCCTTACTTCTACTTGTCCACCCGTTGCCTTGCATCTCTCTTCCTCTTGTTATGCGCTCAATACTTGAATGCATTGATTCTTTCTTGCCTTCAAGTTCTCACACGCACCTCTTACTTATATTTGTGTCATCACACATAATTCAGCCAAAGGACACGACCCTTCACCCTTGTGTGGGTTGGCCCAACACAATATAATCAGGTCAGCCTCCACTCTTTAACACATCATCCTACCCATCGTCGCACATCGAGCCAATCTATAAACTCGACCTTTGTCACACTTCAACTAACTCATTGCACGTCCATGTCGCACAGGTCACCCATGTCGCCCTCCACCGTTACACAATCTCCAAATGTCTCGTCAGGCACTCACCCGTCGCTATGGTCATGCGCATGCCCGTCTCTTTTAACCGATATGCTCTCATCACACATCCGATCGAGTCACGTAGTACGGGCACACGTCACACTTGGGCACGCCTGACTTAACTCAGTCACGTTTAACCGAATTTCCACCCGTTGTTGCACAATGTGTCCAAGTTGGTCTGCATGGGTGCTCATCACACATGAGTGTGCCCGATTCAATTCGTGGGCCTATTACTAAGTGTCAAGCTCGCGAGTTGCGGATGCGAAGTGCAACAAGTTGGATGGGCGCTCCCGATTAAACACGACGAGTCGGTGGGTGCGACGAGTCGGCGAGCGGGCGCGTTGGTTACGACAATGGGATGAGTTGGGGTGGTCGGTTAAAGGCACCCAGGGCAAGAGCGGGACAAGCCAACGAAGGAGTCGAAAAACTGAAAGTCGAGAATTTGGCTAAGTATGGAAAACTTTGCAAAGGAAAACTTATATCGTGCGAGTTCAACATGTGGACCTGGCGGGGCGACAGTATGGGCGAGCCGACATGTTATGTGGGCGAGTTGGCCAAATTGACAGGTTGGCCTGGGTAGGCTGACCCATGAATCATCAATGGCAGAGTGTATATATAGGCAGGCGTTTGGATGGAGAAAGGCAATCATTCAAGTCTTGGAAGTTCAAAATATGCGAGCTCAAGGGTGAAGGGTGACTAGAAGGTTGGGTGCATAAGGCTAGTGGCAAGGTGCAGGCAGGCAACCTAACCGAAGCACTGAGCTGGGTGAACAGAACGCAGGGTTCAATGAGTTGCAAGTTGGGCAGGTGACGCACGACAGGTGCGATTCACGAAAGGCGAACCGACGAGTCGGACGAGGGGTAGGCGACCTGTGGAGGGCGCGCTGCACGCCGACGAGTTGGGATGAATGGATGGTCTATGGTTGGGCAATTCTACGGTGCAGGTGTGACAGAATCAGCGGGCAAGACTGAGGTTAGCAATGCGGGTGAATAAGTCTGCGGTAGAGCAGGGCGAGCGGGCGAGCTACAATCGGGTGGGCACAAGGAGTTCGAATGAGTGCTAAACGATCGGTGAGTTTTGTTGAACAGTCGGGTGAACTGCGGGTGAGTTTTAGGTGGGCAACACACCGTGGGAAAACCTGGATGAACAGGCGAGCTCGGTTGAAGGATACAATGACGGTTGAACCGATTGGCATGATGAGTGGCACGAAGGGCGGCCCAGGGGTGGGAACCTCTACCCGGTGAGTTGGACGACCCGACCCGACCTGGTGAAGTATGGGCACTCCTGAACGGGTGTTCAGGTAGGCTACATGCTTGCAGGCTGAGTTGCGTATTTTGGCAGATTTTGAGAGAAGTTGGGGTTCCTCTCCAAGGATTGTTATTGTATATTTTGAAGAATTATCATTATTATTGTGGGAAGACTCATCTTTAGGGAGTTGCCCCTCCAGTTAGATATTGTATGCATTGTGCATATGTGTAAAATGATGATGATGATGAAAGATTTTTAACTGAATGTTTCCATTGTGTTATGAATGTTAATACTTAGAAAGTGAAAAATAAAGTAAGTATGGAATGTTAGGTGTAGTCCACACTTGAAAGTGTTGTTGAAAAGAAATCAAGTGGTGGTATCGCACCTCTTATGAGCAGTTAAATGACTACCGCCAGGATAGGGGCGTGAAAAGTGGTATCAGAGCTCCATTTTATGCGGGTTTTGGTGATTCAGAATTGCAGGTGTTGTCAAGTGTTGATTGGATTGAACAATTTGCAGAAGTGTGTCTCTACACTTCAATGAAAATAGACGACGAAGGCTTTTGATCGGTTTACGATCTATACCAGAGTACAAAGAAAGAGGATGGATGATATGGCAGAAGAACCTCAAGTGATGACATGTGAATCTGGTAGGGATGTCGGAGATGCTTTCTTGGATAGGGTGTTGGATCGAATGGAGGAGCTAGCTTCTGACATGGCTTCGATGAAGGCTGATAATGTTGAAATTCAACATGGCTATTCGAAGGTGAAAGGGGAGCTTGAAGAGCTCAAGGTCTGATACAATTATATTGAATGGAAGTATATACAAATAGAAAAAGAAGTTAAAGAGATCGGTGAAGCAAGAGATCAACATTTGACTGAAATCTTGAAATTGCAAAAATATCTTGAAGATGCCTGGAATGAGATTGCGGTTTTGAAGAAGTTTGTTGGGCACAACTCAGTTGGAGGAGTGGATCATGTGAAAGTCAAGGAACCAGATTCTTATGACGAGAAGAGGAGTGAAAAAACTCTTGGTAACTTTCTATGCGACATGGACCAATACTTGGAGCATTTGGGGATGTTCGATGAGGAAACCAAAGTCAACGTAGCTGCTCAATTCTTGACGAAGGATGCTAAGATTTGGTGACAAAGGAGGCTAGACCAGATTGCCAATGGCAATGCTGCAGAAATCACTTCGTGGGAAGAAATGAAGAAGGCTTTGTAAACTCATTTTAGTCCACAAGATGAAACATGGGATGCAAGGATGAATATAAAGTATATAAAGTAAATAGGGAGTCTACAAGCTTATCAATGAGAGTTCTCAAGTGTAGTTTTGGAACTTCCAGACATGGCAGAGAGGGAAAAGGTGTTCAATTTTATCATAGGGTTGAAGCCTTGGGCACACAATGACGTGAAGAGGAAAAAGATAAAAACACTTGAAGAAGAATTTGTTGTTGTCGATCGCTTGGTAGAACACTATGATGAGGGAATTGAAGAAAAGAAGAAAAATACTGACAAACAAAAAGAAAATTCTACAAAGGAGGAGCCTTTGAGGTCGCATGATAAGGCAAAGATGAAGAAACCATTGAAGTTTTGGATATGTGAGGAACCACATATGGTGAAGAATCGTCCTTCAAGACCAAAAGTGGCGGCGATAGCACAATCCAATGCGAAGAAGAAAGAGGAAACTTTTGTTGGGGTCATGCAGATTCTAGGAGCTGCGGTGGCTATGGAAGCAGTCTCACGAAGAGATCCGGAAAGAAACAAGTTAGAGTATGTCGAGATGAAAGTTGGGAGTGGTGATGTACTCACTATGGTGGATAGTGGGAAAACTCACAACTTTATGAGCGAGGATACTATGAGAAGGATTGGACTAAAGTTTGTACCGGTGCAGGCACAAATGAAGGCAGTGAATTCTCCTCCAGATTTTGTGATTAGTGTGGCTAAGAAAGTGGATGTGACACTTGGTGAATGGACAAGGAAGGTCAATTTCACTGTGGTCTAGATAGATGACTATGAAACTGTACTGGGAACAGAGTTTATGAAACAATGTGAAGCTATGATAGTTCCCTATATGAAGAAATTGTATATTTACAACGGACGAGAAGATGTACGTATCAGTGTTCCGACCGTGGGAGTTATAAAGACCAAGTGTAAACTGACAGCGATGAATATGGAGAATGAAAAGTGGGATGAAGAGGTCTATAAGCGGTTGTCTATTGTAGAGACAAAGCTTATGGAACAGTCACAAGTAATCAGGGCATTGTCTAATAGAATCTTGGATCTATCAAGGAGGCTAGAGGTAGTGGAGGATGATGATGACGATGAGGATGTTAGACCGAATGTTCAAACGGAGGATCGGGAAGCATACTTGTAGAGATTAGAAGTGGAGGATCATGATAGGTGGATTGAGTTGATTAGTGAGGGAGAGCCTTCAGGCTCTGATCCCTCCTTATCTTCTTAGGCTATCATGGAGATGAGGCTCATTGTTAGCTGCTCATGGCAGTGAGTCTCCAACATTTTGAGCAGGCATCTAGGGGTGAGATGACACAGATTGACAGGTAGCATGCAGTGGAGAGTCATGATGATGTAGGGGCATGAGTTCTTATGGAGGCGATGCATGGTTGGATTAGCTACCCAACTAGTCACCGACATGAGGGGTACCAGCACATGATTCCTTGCAGAGTTTGGCATATCTATGGCATGAGGCAGGTCGAGAGGTGGACACATCTGGATTACCCATACACACATTTGTGTGGTTTGACAGTCTTGGTGATGGTGGTTGCCGGGATGTGGAGAGAGAGAGAGTTGTCGAGGACGACAACCATTTAGAGTGGTGTAGTATGTCAAGCCCACGAGTTGCGGATGCAATGTGCGACGAGTTGGTTGGGCGCTCCCGGTTAAACGTGACAAGTCAGCGAGCGGGCGCGTTGGTTGCGACATTTCGTTGCAACGATGGGATGAGTTAGAGGAGAGTGACAAGCTGGGGCGGTTGGTTAAAGGTGCCCGGGGCACGAGCATGACAAGCCAACAAAGGAGTCGAAAAACCAAAAGTCGAGAATTTGGCTAAGTATGGCAAACTTCACAAAGGCAAACTTATATCGTGTGAGTTCGGCATGTGGACCCGACGGGGCAATGGTATGGGCGAGCCGACGTGAAGGATGGCCAAGCCGACATGTTATGTGGGCGAGTTGCCCAAATTGACAAGTCAGCCTAGGTAGGCCGACCCATGAACCATCCATGGCGGAGCGTATATATAGGTGGGTTTTTGGATGGAGAAAGGAAATCATTCAAGTCTTGGAAGTTCAACATAGGTGAGCTCAAGGGTGAAGGGTGAGCTAGAAGGTTGGGTGCATAAGGCGAGTGGCAAGGTGCAGGCGGGAAACCTGATCGAAGCACTGAGTCGGATGAACAGAACGCAGGTTTCAGTGAGCTACAGGTTGGGCAGGCGACCCGCGATGGGCGTGCTACACGACGGGCGAATTAGCAAGTCGGACAAAGGGCAGGTGACCCACAGAGGGCGAGCTTCACGCCAACAAGTTGGGCTGAATGGCCGGTCTTCGGTTGAGCTGTTCTGCGGTGCGGGTGTGACAGAACCAGCGGGGGAGTTTGTGGTTATCGCAACGAGCAGACAAGTTTGCGGTAGAGCAGGGCGAGCGGGCGAGCTACAGTCAGGTGGGCACACGGAGTTCGAGTGAGCATTGAACGATTGGTGAGTTTTGTTGAACGGTCGGGTGAACTACGGGTGAGCATCGAGCGAGTGACACGTCGTGGGTAGACCTGAACGAACAGGCGAGTTCGGTTGAATGATATGACGACGGTTGAACCGGTTGGCACGACCAGCGGTGCGGAGGGCAGCCCGGGGGTGGGCACCTCTGCCCGATGAGTTAGGCGACCCAACCCAGTGAAGGGTGGGCGCTCCTGAACAGGTGTTCAGGTAGGCTGCACGGTTGCAGGACAAGTTGTGTATTTTGGAAGATTTTGAGAGAAGGAAGTTAGGGTTCCTCTCCAAGGACTGTTATTGTATATTTTGAAGAATTATCATTATTATTGTGGGCAGACTCATCTTCAGGGAGTTTCCCCTCCCGTTAAATATTGTATTCATTGTGCATATGTGTAAAATGATAATGATGATGAAAGATGTTTAATTGAATGTTTCCGTTGTGTTATGAATGTTAATACTTAGAAAGTGAAAAATAAACTAAGTATGGAATGTTAGGCGTAGTCCACACTTGAAAGTATTGTTGAAAAGAAATCAGGTGGTGGTGTCGCACCTCTTATGAGTGGTTGAAAGACTACCACCAGGATAGGGGCGTGACACTAAGGGTGGCAAGGTCGATTCCGAGAATCGATCCTACCACCCCTAGGGCTCGTTGGGTAGTGGGGTGGCAACTTTAATTTTATTTTTTTGTAATTAATTTTATTTTTAATTTTTTTCAATTTTTTTTAATATCTTCATTTTTAAAGTTTTTTTAAACATTTTTATTACTTTTTATGTTTTTTTTTTTTAATGTTTTTTTTATTTCATTCTTTTTTATATTTAAATTATCTAATATTGTTATTTTTTTTTCTTAGATTAAGTTCTTTTGGAAAACATTTTCTTTTATTTTATATATATATATATATATATATATTTATTTATTTATTTTATCATTTATAAGTTAATTTTGTTTTTTTCTACATTTTTGTTTTACTTTTTTTTTGTGCTTAAGTATATAATTTTTTATATTTGTTTATTTTTTTGCCATGTTTTTAATTTTTTCATATTTTAATATATATTTTTATTTACTTTTTATTATTTTTTAAAATTTTTGTGTTTTTTTGTTTTAGTTTTTTTTCTCAACGTTTTAATTTTTGTTTTTCATACTTTATTTTATTTATTTATTAATATATATTTTTATTTACTTGCTATTATTTTTAATCTTTTTGTCTTTTTTTGTTTTTATTATTTTGAATGTTTTAATTTTTATTTCCTTTTGTATTTTTCATTTTTATTTATTTACGTATTTATTTGTTATTTTGTTATATTTTATTTTTGCCTGTAGGGTCTGTGTTGATCCTCGACTAGCAACCTCATCCCATTATGTGTCAATTTGATAGTTGATTTTACGCTCGTTCGCCCATTGGTTCGACTACCCGCACTCGTTCGCAGCTCGCCCTTTCACATCAGAAATCTTGGCTTAGCCGCTTTGGCCCTCTGTCTACCTGCGCCTTCACCTAGACTTATCACCCTTCTCTTTGCTCGTACAAGTGCCTTGTATTGCTCGAACTTGCTTGAGATGACTTCTTGCTTTTCACCAAATCATTCACCCCTTCTTATACATGTCGCCCAAGTGATGAGTGGGTCATCCTACCTCCAAGATGACCACTTGTTCCACCCAAGTCGCCCATCAACACATCGGCCCAACCGGGTTCAGGTCCACCTCGACACGTCAGTTCACCCAAGTGTTCTCCTCCACACGTTGGCCCAACCTCCGGTCGCCTGATCATATAAATTCTCCACGGTGCCTCCATAATTAGCCAAATTACTTTTCAGTTTTTCGACTCTCATGTGGCTCATCCACGCGCGCTCACTCAGGCGCCCGACACATGGGTCACCTCAGTGCGCTCATCCAACTTCTCTACATCGTTGCACAACCACTGAGGCGAATTTAACTGAACTCTCCCACTCATCGCATATCGTCAGGCAAGCTTGCCAGTTGCCTTTAACCGAACTGTGCGACCGTCGCATAAAACCGACTCATCACACATAACCGAAGATGGCTTTTACCCATCGCATAAAACCGACTCGGGCTCTCGTCGCACTCATGGCGCACCCAACTCGTCTCTGGCTACTGACATCCTCCACCACTCTAAAATTTTTGTCACCCTCGACAACACCATCTCAACAACCACCATCGCTAAGACTGTAAGTATGGGTACTCAAATGTATGCACCTATGACCTGCCTCATGCCATCGATATGCCAAACCTTGCAAGAAAATCATGTGCTAGATCCCCTCGTGTTGGTGACTATTTGGGTAGCTAATCCAATTGTACATCGCCTCCATAAGAATACATGCTCCCTATATCATCATGGCTCATCTTTGCATCCTTATGCCAATCATGTTCATCTCACCCCAAATGTATTCTCAAAACATAGGAGACTCACTTCCATGAGCAGCTAACAATGAGCCTCATCCCCATGTCAGTCTAAGAAGAGAGGCAGGAAGTGGAGGGTGAAGGCTCTCCCTCTTCCTCAGCTAATAGCTCAATCCATCTGTTTGGATCTTCCTCCTCCAATCTCTACATGTATGCTTCTCGACTCTCCATATGAACATCAGGTCTAGCATCTCCATCTCCTTCCACTACCTCTAGTATGCTTAATTGATCCAAGATACTATCAAAGAATTCTCTAATCACCTGTGACTGCTCCATAAGTTTTGCCTATGTACAAGAAAACCTCTTATAGAATTCTTCATCTCACTTGACTTCCTCCACATTCATCGTTGTCAATTTACATTCGGTTGTCGTAGCCCCTATGGTTGGTACACCAATAGAATCATCATCACGCCCATCGTAAATGTACAACTTCTTCAAGTGTGGTACCATCATAGCTTCAAATTGTTTCATAAATTCCATACCTAGTACAGATTCATAGTCATCTATCCACACAATTGTGAAGTCGACTTTCCCAGTCCATTCACCTATGCTCACATCCACTTTTTTTACTATACCAATCATTGAATCTGGTGGAGAATTCACTGCTTTCAACTACGCTTGAGCTGGTATAAACCTCAAACCAATATTCCTTGCAGTTTCTTCTCTCATGAAGTTATGAGTTGCACCACTATCCACCATAGTCAGTACAGTGCCTTGCCCAATCTTCATCTCTACATATTCCAACTTGTTCCTTTTAGGATCCCATCATGAGACTACTTTTGTAGATACTGCAGCTCCCATAATTTGCATCACTCCAACAGATGGTTCTTCTTTCTTCTTCTTCACATCGACTTGTGCTACTGCTGCCACTTTTGGTCTTAAAGGACAATTCTTCACCGTGTGTGGTTCTTCACAAATCCAACACTTCAGAGGCTTCTTCGTCTTTGACTTTTCATTCAATCTCGAAGGCTATTCTTTCGTAGTCTTCTCTTTCAGCTTAGCTGTCTTCTTCTTTCCTTCTTCGGTTCCTTCATTGTAATGTTCTACCAAGCGATCAACCGCTGCAAATTCTTCCTCTAGTGCCTTGATCTTCTGCCTCTTCACCTCATTGTGTGCCCAAGGTTTCAATCCTATGATGAAATTGAACACCTTTTCCTTTTCCACCATATTAGGTAACTCCAAGATCGCACTCAAGAACTCTCGTTGATATGCTTGTAGACTTCTTGTTTGCTTCATGTACTTAATCTTCATCCTTGCATCCTAAGTCTCATATTGTGGGATAAAATGAGTCTGCAAATCTTTCTTCATGTTGTCCCAAGAAGAGATTTCCTCAGCATCACCATTGGAAATCAGGTCCATCTTTCTTCACCACCACATCTTAGCATCTTTTGTCAAGAATTGAACAGCTACCTTGACTTTGGCCTCATCATTAGGTATACCCAAACACTCCAAGTATTGCTTCATATCCCATAAGAAATTTCCAAGAGCATTCGCACTCCTCATCCCATCATAAGCTTTAGGTTCCTTGACCTTCACATGGGCAACTCCTCCAATAGATCCTTGCCCAACTGCTTTCGCCAAAATAGCTATCTCATTTCGAGCATTGCCAAGTTCCTTCTGCAACTTTGAGATTTCATCCAAACCTTGATTTCCCGTAGTTCCAATGTCCTTGACTTCTCTCTTTGTTTGTTTATACAACCATTCTGTATACTCATATCGGATTTTGAGGTCTTCAAATTCTTCCTTCAACTTCGTGTACCCATCCCGAAATTCAATATTTTCGGCCTTCATCGAAGCCACTTCGGAAGCTAATTCCTCCATCTTGTCCAATACTCTATGCATGAAAACTATCTCGGCATCCTAGTTAGGTTCCCTCGTCATAACTTGAGGTTCTTCCACTTGATCAGCCATCAACTTCGCTTGTGATCTAGTAAAGACCATACACTTCTATATCATTCAACTTGGCCCTTCACTTGCCCATGTCGAACCTTCCAAAGCCCTGTGAAAATTCTGATATCAACCGTTTTCAAGAGATATGAATTGTTACGAAGTATCTATCTTACTTCGTTTTCCAAATTCGGCTCTGATACCAACTGTCACACCCCAATCTTGGCAGTGGTCTTTCAACCGCACATAGGCAAGTGCGGCACCGCTACCTAATTTCTTTTCACCAATACTTATGAGTATGAAATACGCCTAACCAATCAACACTTAGTTATTTTCTTCAATTCTTCTAAGCATTATAATTACACAACAGAAATAAACATTCACATAGTCATCATATCATTCATATGTATGCACAACAAAAATACTTTCTTTTAATGGGAGGGGCAACTCCCAAGTATAGAGTTTGCCCCATAATATAATAGTTCAATAATCTTACAAGTACAAGTACAATTCAGCCTTTGCTAAAAAATCCAAATTTCCCTTCAACAAAGCTTCCCAAGTCACAACTTGCAACTTGCCAAAATCGCAGTTTACCTACTTCCCGTGTAGGGTCGCCCACCTCACCGGGTCAGGTCGCCCTTCGTTCAGCAGTGCCCACCACAACTTGTTGTCGTGCAGGTCGGGTCGCTCATTTAGTAGCGCCCACCCATAACTCGTCATCGTGCAGGGTCGCCCAACTCGTTGTGCAGAACCGCCCAGCCGGTCGTGTCATTCAGCAACGTCCAGCCTGTCGTACAGAACCACCCAACCGGTCGTGTCGTTCAGTAGCGCCCTGCTTGTCATGCAAAACTGCCCAGCCTGGTTGTGTCGTTCAGCAACACCCGCAAGTCTGTTTGCCCAGCTTAGTCGGGTCGCTCGTTCAGCAGCGCCCACCGCAACTCGTGCACCCATTTCCTCCTACCTGCGCCCTTCACAAACCGTCTGCCCGTTCGCCCGCTAGTTCGGCTCACCCAAGTGTTCTCCTCCACACGTCAGCCCAACCTCTGGTCGCCTCATCATATAAACTTACCATGGTGCCTCCATACTTAGCCGAATTACTTTTCATTTTTTGACTCTCATGTGGCTCATCCACGCGCTTTCACCCGGGTGCTCGACACACGAGTCACCTCGGCGTGCTCGTCCAACTCTTTCGCACCGTCGCACATCCACCAGGGCACATTTAACCAAATTCTCCCACTCATCGAATATTTTCAGGTGCGCTCCCCCGTCGCCTTTAACCGAACCATGTGACCATCGCATAAAGTTGAACATAACCGAAGATGGCTTCTCCCCGTCACATAAAACCAACTCGAGCGGTCGTCACACTCATGGTGCGCCCAACTCGTCTCGGGGGCCTGACATTAAGGGTGGCATGATCGATTTTGAGAATCGGTCCTACCACCCCTAGGGCTCATTGGGTAACAGGGAAACGAATTTTATTTTATTTTTTTAGTTAATTTTTTTAATTATTTTCAAAAAAAAATAATGTCTTCTTTTTAAAGTTTTTTTTGAATGGTTTTATGTTAGACCCCTATACTACTAGTGTAACCCCTTATTGTTATTAGTACAAACCCCTTATTATATTGTTGTACCCATGTAGTCCCCATATTGTTACTATCGTGCCCCATAGAAGCCCACTATTTTTATTATTGTGCCCTTACATTATTATTGTTATGTCGGCTCTGATTATATTATGACCCCTTAGACTCCTATATATAGAAAGGAGGTCTTGTCATTTGTATCATCCAAGAATTGTTCATTTGTGTAATGTAAAGGAGGTTGCCCCCTCGAATAGGCTAAATTCTAAGGCGTTCAACTATCTTTTCTATCTTTTCGTGAGCTGGTTTCATAACATTTGGTACCAGAGCTCTAGATTCTAGGGTTTCGCTACTCCAAACAGGTCATCATGGAATTTTCTCTATAACGTTTTCGCTAAGAAGTTTCAGAAGCTAAAAAGAAAACCCATTTGAGAAGAAATCAATCTAAACCTCGCGCCCAAATTTTAGATCTTGGCTCGTTATATTTTCGGATATATGATCTGAGGAAGTTAGGGTTTTTGCAGACTCCCGAATTACATCTTAAACAAGTGACCGTGGGAAAATCGTCATAACTTTCTCTCTGAGCATCAGATTGAAATTTTGTAAGAAGTTATAGAAAGAGGACGGACTGTAGTTTTTTGTGTGTAGTTTTCAGACTCGAAGGTCAAAAAAGTGACACGTGGCACATCATACAAGTTCGCTATTCTGAAAAGGTGTATAATCAAGTCATCTTGGAAGATTGTGCATAACTCTTCCTTGGAGAATCCAATTTGGATCAGACTGGTGGCATTGGAAAGAGGACACAGAGGGCTACTTCAGGTCACAATTTCAGAATTGGAAGAGCTGAAATTACAGATTTATAGTCATTTCAAGATTAAGCTCCTGAAATCAAGAAAAAGCGATATGAGGAAGTTTGATGGAAAGGATCCAGTAAATTGGATACTACAGATGGAGCAATATTTTGATCTACATGGTGTACCACTGTTACAAAAGGTATGTATTGCATCTTCATATTTAGAACTGGATCAATTTTTATGGTATAAGGGCTTTGTTCTTGTAAACGACTTGTTACGTGGTCAATTTTCACGGAGGAAATGATAACACATTATGAGGATACAAAGAGCAACACCTTCTTTAGAGCAACACCACAACAATTGGAAGAAAAAAGAGAAAAAGGGATTTGTTACAAAGTGGAAAGAAAAATTATGGAAACAAGGAATTATACCCCTCACAACTATAAACATGGAAGTGTTGTTTCTCCTAGCCTTCAACAACCTACAAGGATAACACCACAACAATTGGAAGAAAAAATAGAAAAAGGGCTTTGTTACAATTGTGATAGCAAATGCACTAAACGTCATAAGTGTGTTGAGAAGAAATTATTTTACATAGATTATGAAGAGGAGGAAGAAAATGATCAAGAAACATCAAAAGAAGAGGATATACACCAAGAACCAACTCGAGAGAAAGAATAAATGAATCCGACTATATCTTGTAAAGCATTGGCAAGAATTAACACTCCTCAAACTCTCAAGATAGAAGGACATATCAAGAAGAAAAAGGTTCAAGAAGTGAAAGATCACATCGAGAAAGAAGAAATGAAACCAACCATATCTTGTAATGCATTGGCAAGAATTACCACTCCTCAAACTATCAAGATAGAAGGACATATCAAGAAGAAAAATGTTCAAGAAGTGAAAGATCACATCGAGCATCAAGAAATGAATCCGACCATATCTTGTAAATCATTGGAAGAAATTACCACTCCTCAAACTCTAGAGATAGAAGGACATATCAAGAAGAAAAAGGTTCAAGCAGTGAAAGATCACATCGAGCGTCAACAACAAGTTCTCCAACTTTTAAAGGATAACGCCACTTTGGTGCAGAATCGAATGAAACAACATGTAGATCAACATCGCAGTGAAAATGTTTTGATGTAGGTGATTGGTTATTTTTACGGCTACATTTCAAGCAAGCTATTTATGAGAAGGAAATCTTGGAAATACTACATGCACTTAAGAAATGGTGACCTTACCCAATGGGAAGACACTTCAAGGTAAAATTGGATCATGATAGTCTTAAATACTTTTTAGAACAAATATTATCTTTAGAAGAACAGAAAAAATGGGTCACAAATATGTTGGGTTATGACTTTGACATCATCTATGGAAAAGGGAAGCAAAATTTTGTTGCATATGCACTCTCAAGAAAGGATGAGGATGTGGAAACATTGTTTTGTGCTATTTCTATTATCCAACCACATTAGATAAATGAAGCAAGGGATGAATCGAAGAAGGACGAAGAAATGTGGCCACTCATTCAAAAGTTGCAAAAGATCCCAATTCAAACAATATTGCCAGAACTTGAAGAGGAAGGAAAAATCATATTGGAACCTGGAGCAGTCACAGAAACAAGAACCCGACAGCTACGAAATTGATCAATTTCATAGTATCTCATCAAGTGGAAGAACTTACCCATTGAAGATTCCACATGGGAGGAGAAGAATTTTATACAGAAGCATCAAGAACTACTCAAGCGTTGAGGACAACACTTTTTGAAGGAGAGGGGCATGTTAGGCCCCTATACTACTAGTGTAACCCTTTATTGTTATTAGTACAACCCTCTTATTATATTGTTGTACCCATGTAGTCCCCATATTGTTACTATTGTGCCCCATGGAAGCCCACTATTGTTATTATTGTGCCCTTACATTATTATTGTTATGTCGTCTCTGATTATATTATGACCCCTTAGACTCCTATATATAGAAAGGAGGTCTTGTCATTTGTATCATCCAATAATTGTTCATTTGTGTAAAGGAGGTTGCCCCCTCGAATAGGCTGAATTCTAAGGTGTTCAACTATCTTTTCTATCTTTTTGTGAATTGGTTTCATAACATTTTATTTATTTATTTATTTTTATATTTATATTTAAATTATCTAATATCGTTATTTTTTTCCTTAAATTATGTATTTTTGGGAAACATTTTCTTTCTTTTTTTAATTTTTTTTAATATATATATATATATATATATATATATATATATATATATATATATTATCATTTATAAGCTAATTTTGTTTTTTTCTACATTATTTTTTGTCCTTAAATATATATCTTTTATATTTTTAAGTGAGATTCTTCGGCGTAAATCACAAGGTATTTCATTTGTCGATGCGTTTCGAACCAACAAGTGTGGTTCATCGTCAAGACAAGTTGAATGAACAGATCTGGCTAAGCATGTTAGATAGATAGAGTAGAAACCCCAACAGTTATGACCAAGTAACGACTATATTTACAACGGCTAGATTTGATAGGATTAGGGGAATAACCAAAATTTAAATAAAAATTAACGACTATCTTTTATATTTGTTTATTTTTTTGTCATGTTTTTAATTTTTCATATTTTAATATATATTTTTATTTACTTATTATTATTTATTTAGTTTTTTTTTATCAATGTTTTAATTTTTGTTTTCTTTTTTTTGTCATGCTTTTATTTATTTATTAATATATTTTTTATTTACTTGCTATTATTTTTTAATCTTTGTGTTTTTTTGTTTTTGTTATTTTGAATGTTGTAATTTTTATTTTCTTTTGTATTTTTTTATTTATATATTTAGTTGTTATTTTGTTTTATTTTATTTTTCCATGTAGGGTTCGTGTTGATCCTCGACTAGCAACCTAATCCCATTATGTGTCAATTTGATAGTTGATTTTAAAGTTTTCATTATAATGGATCGAGTTTCACCCCACGATGTGTCAATTTCATGGTTGGTCCTTAAGCTTTCATTACAATGGGTTAGTTCGCATACACTGCGTGTCAATTTGATGGTTGACTTTTAGATTTTTGTTGCAATGTGTCAAGTTGTCTTAGCTAAGATTTTAAAGTTATTATACTTTTAGCATTTGAAAAAAAAAATACTCTTTGTATAATGACCCTTTCATTTAGGTATTCATTTCTAAAAAAAAATAGTAATAGAAAATTTTCATAATGTCATGTTTGAAATATGTTGAAAACTTAAGGTTTTTGTAGTCACGGTCTTTGGTTTTAATTCCATGGTTGAAAAATTGTCAAAATTTTAAGGGTTTTCTGAGTCATGATATTTTATCTTTAACACCATGTCTAAAAATTGTTTGAATTTTAAGGCTTTTCAGAAGTGTACTCCTTATAATATGCGATCGATCCCTGTCACAATAACTTCACTGATGCCTTGGTTGGAGGATTTTAGTCCCTCTTCATGATGAACTTGCTTTTGCCACAATATTATTGAAGTGTTCTTCCTCTCTCGATGATCCATACATATATGATTTATTAAAGGCTTATATTCTCCATACTAGCTTTGACATGTCATAAATCCTTTCATTATCTAGTTGAAATCTATGGTGATTGCTCGCTTTGGGAATGATAGAATCCCACCTTTAAAAAATTCAATGCAAACCACATCAAGACTACATAGCGTAAAAAAAATGATAAGTCTAAGTAAGCCCAACTACTCACCTTTGAATAGACCAAGATTTCATATTTAAATACGTGGGAAGATAAGTATTATAATATCAAACACCAAATGCTCACCCATGTGTCCAAACAAAAACCACCAATCTTGTTATCTGCGATAAATAAATCTCTATCATTAAGGATTCCAAAACTATGTCAAGTTTCTCAAGAAATGACCCATACTTGTGACCAATCATCTTCTAGTACAAAACCTGCATTAGACAAACTTATAGTGAAGTACCCAAGGTGTCCAAAATATTGGGAAGGGATCAACAATCTCCAAGGGCATAGATCCATGAAGATTCCTAGTCCCTTGTTTTAGTTATGCACGCTTTCACTTCTAAGAGAAGGGTTAGGAAGCATAAAGAAGTTTCTTAGTGGAGAAGAGTCATACCTTCTTGGATGAAACTCACTTCTTGTTTCCTTCAAATAGTTTTCAAAAGATTTGAAAACTAACAAAACATACTTACTAGCTAGGTCTTCCGCAATTTTTGATATAGTGTTAAATGAATGCAAGATTTTGAATTGCTCAAATCTAAAAGATATGCTAGCTAATTAAGAAAACAACATAATGTCAGAAAGAAGAAATAAAATATTTGGCGAATAGGCTTGAAATCCCATCACATGTACTGACATAAAATACAACATTAACAAATTCTGTAGATAAAATAAATGCAAGATTGAGTCTTCTAGATGTCAAGAGCTCGAGTGGTTTTCCTTTGCTATGTAAGCAGTCAAATGGTCCTTCACTGAATCAATGATGATTCACTTTGCATTGGTTGCCTTCTTGTTATGCTCAACCAGTGATTTAAAGTTAGTGGGGACATTCACCTTTCCTTTTGTTGGCTCACCAAAAGTTCATCTTTTTCACCCTTTTTTCCTTTAGTTTTAACCATGTTCCATTGCTCTGTAAGCTAGCATTAAGAGCATTTTTATGATTATATATGGGTTGACTTATTATTTTCCAAAGCATTTATTTTAGTATTTTGAGTGAGTTTATGATTATATATTAGAAAAATAACATGTTTTCACTTATATCTAAAAGTGAGATGAGGTTTATGATGTTTATAGGCATATTTGAAGACTTCAACAAATTCCTATTTAACCACTTAGACTCAAATTTGAATTTCCTCTTCAACTCTTGAAAATTTGAGGAAGATATGAAGATAACTACTCAAGCACATTCAATGGAGAAGAATCATCAAAGTTTTAATAAGATTTCCTATCAAATATATTAGAGATTTGCGAGAGGATTAATATATATAATTATCTCCTAATTATAGAAAATTTGTTGTACCTACTTGAGAGAAAAGTGGATCTAAATTTATTAGTTTCTTCTCCTCTTCTCAAAGCAACTCATGTATAAATAGGAATAATTTCACCATTTCAAGGGGGAGGAAGGAGGAAATTTAGTATTTGTAATCATAATACTTTAAGAAATTTGTAATCATAATACTTGGCAGGAAGGCACATTATCGATTTTCATGGCTTCATGCCTTTGTGTTGTTGAATTTCCATGATATTGGGTCTAGGTTAGAGTCTTAAAATCACTGACGCTACAAAACCAAGAATCTCAACCATAAACTACTTTGCACAACGGAAATGTAAAGCAATAAATCACACATGCATAGAACATAGATTTTTTTTTTTCAACCCAACTTCGTTATATTAACAACATATAATGCAATAGTCTAGGGCTTCCATACCATAAATAATGGCCCTTAGTACAAGATACAAAGCTAGGGCTTGGTGTTAGTCCATCAACAACCAATCTGCCTGCAACAAGATAATCTGACCATCTAGCTGATGTAGTCGACTTCACAGCTCCCCTAGGTCATACCCTGTATCTACCCGGTCCTTCGGATTTCGATCAGTAGCTCCTACCTCTATCAGTGCTGCAAGTCCATCTAACAACTGAATCTCGGTTATCCAATCTACTCGCTAGTTGTGACTTCGTCCACAAAGGCCACAACGCATCGAGACTCCTGTTGATTTTTTCATAGCTCTACTTGTGAAAAACTCTCAATCTGCCCACTACTGCTCCTCAGTTACTTAGGGCCTTCAGCCCAATATGGTCTTCTTGTGTTGCTCTGATGAAGACCAACATAGAGCATGGAGGGATGCCACCTATCACTACAAGATGTCCATCTCCCACAATGAACATGGGCTAGGAGGACTTCCCATCATTTGTTGTAGAAGTACTTCTCGACACACAAGTCTCGGGCTCCACAACTGCTCCTCTGGTTTCTCAACCCTTGAGCTCAACAATTGCCTCTCTCGCAACTACCTTTTTCAATCAAAGTTTTTCTCACCAGGCTCCAAATTGGACACTATCATGTTGTCCTCCGACAAACCATAAGTGCCCAATCTCATCCACACTTGGTCCACACCTAGGAGACCCTTACACACAACATCTGAACCAAGTCTATGCTATAACATCTGAACCTAGTTAGGGCATGTCCACACCTAGGAGACCCTTACACACAACTACCCACAAACTCCACCAATTCGTTGTTTTCTTTGCAATAGAGGACCTATTGTTTAAATCTAGCCACCATTAATATGTCCTCGCATAGGACACCATCAATCCATCATACACTGGTCCATCTGCAATAGATGAGATATTTTTTTCTCTGCAATAAAGGAGCTATTGTTTAAATCTAGCCACCATTAATATGTCCTCGCATAGGACACCATCTATCCATCAGACACGGGTCCATCTGCAACACACCTTGTTGTTGTCCTCTTCCCTTTCGATCTAATGTGCCTGCTTTCACCTTGGCTACTCCGTAAGCCTCCCAACAATCGACGTTGGCTCCTCCAAGCAACTCATAAGGCATCCTCAAGCTACCCATCAATTGATCCACACAAAAGTCACAATTTGACCCAATACACAATAAACTCTCGCTCCAAGTTTGTGTCCCAATCACTAATCTAGGGCATCTAATCATGAGATCTTTCCTCTCCTCATTAAATTCCACTAGATATCTTAACATGATCCAAATATGATCCTAAACTAGGATCCAACACCTACAAGAAATGTCATAAATATCATACCTTTGCTCATTCGTTGTGGTCTCCTTGATTGCTACATTCATGAACTAGTTAGGGCATCAATGACAGTCCTACCATCCCTCACACATCATCTACAACAACCCTCCCAAGGTTGTGGTCACCCTTCTCCAGCACTCCTAAACCCCACGTTGTCTTGTCATACCCCAACAATCACAACCAGAGCTTACGCCCTCCTTACTGGCCTTAACATAGACCTATGGGTGTATTAGGGACTGCGGTTTGCTACAACAAGCCTATCCCTTGTTGCGGTAGCCCTTTCCAAGGGTCTAACCCCACAAAACAACACCTTATGCCTTCGACCCTTAAGAATAGCCTGCGGCCTCTAAGACAACCTCTCGGCCTCCACCAAAGTGACCCAAAAACAAACTGCTACTCCAACAGCTCACTTGGCCTCCATTAAGGAGCTCAGACCTCCTCCACACTGTCTTAAAGCCTCCCTCTCTTGCTGCAGCTAGGGCAATTTCAGAGTTATCTTTCTTGCCTTATGTTACACCAACTAGAAGATTAGAATGACTCCTCTCCACCCCTATATATTCACATAAAGAGGGCTACATGAATTCATTTGAAGAGTCGTGTATTTTGGACAAATTCACCAAGCCTACATGACTTTGGTTGTCCATAATTAATTTTTCAACTTCAAAAATTCATAACTTTATTTCTAGAGCTTCGATTTGAGTGATCTTTGGAGCATTGGAATCAGATCGCCAAGCTCTATCACCTTACATTTTCTTAAGATAAAATTCATCATGGTTTTGACCCAAATCTTGATGGGTGAAAACCCCAAGCTTGGGTTCTAAGCCTGCAAGCCTACTTGTGGAGCTTTGACCTCCAACCCTTGACCACTAGGGCTTGGAGTACTTCCCAAGCTACAAAAATCAACCCTCCCTCTTGGTGAGCGATGTACTTCCAAGACTAGGAAGTAACCATCATCATCCAATGATGACACTAGCCCATTTGGCATCCATCACTGCAATATACCTTGTATAATGAATCTGACAATCTCGATAGTGCCTCTGCCTCATCACATCTAAACCTGAAGATCACAAACCTCCATAGGGCTTCTCCCTATGAGGCTAGACACCCTTTAATTCTACACGATCTCCATTGACACAGTCCTGCAAACACTCATCCTCCTGGATCAAATGCTACTCGTGCAAATCCCACTAATATCGGATATGCAACATCATGCACCAATGAAGACGCTAGCTTTCCAACCTACAGTCCATCACATGAAGACATCTCCATCAACTTGATCTCATCCATGCCAAAGAAACCCTCGAATTGTCCCAACCATCCATGACAATACATAGAAAGTCCACGATCTGCAAACTGCCACACAATATACTGAAGTGCACCAGGTTCACCACCGATCTAGCATAACTCCCAGCCCATCTCATCATGTATTCTCTCTAGACCACATCTCCATTTATTCGGCTAAACCCTCTACTCCATGATTCAGATACCCACAACTCCCTCTGAGTTGCTTCGTTGTGCACACTCTGATTCACTCTCCCTCAAATTATCTCAGATACACTTTGATACCATGTTGAATTTCCATGATCTTGGGTCTAGGTTAGAGTCTTAAAATCACTGCCACTACCAAACCAAGAATCTCAACCATAAACTACTTTGTAGATCGGAAATGTAAAGCAATAAATCACACATGTGCAGAACATAGAAAACTTTTTAATTTTTCAACCCAACTTCGTTATATTAACAACATATAATACAACAGTCTAGGGCTCCCGTACCAGGGATAATGGCCCTTAGTAAGAGATACAAAACTGGGGCTTGGTGTTAGTCCATCGAGAACCAATCTACCCTCAACAAGATACTCTGATCATATGGTTGATGTAGTCGACTTCACAACTCCCCTTGGTCGTACTCTGTACCTTCTCGGTCCTTTGGCTTCCGATCTGTAGCTCCTACCTCTATCAATGCTCCAAGTCCATTTGGCCACTGAATCTAAGCTATCCAATCTGCTCTCTAGTTGTGCCTTCATCCATCAAGGCCACAACACATTGAGACTCATGTCGAGTTGTTCACAGCTCCACTTGTGAACAACTCTCAATCTTCCCACTGCTGCTTCTCAGCTACATAGGGACTTCAACCCACTATGGTCTTCCTGCGCTGCTTCGATGAAGACCAACATAGGGCACGGAGGGATGCCACCTATCACTACAATATGTCCATCTCCCACAATGAACATGGGCTAGGAGGAATTCCCATCATCTGTTGTGAAAGTCCTTCTCCACACACAAGTCTCATGCTCCACAACTGCTCCTCTGGTTCGTCAACCCTTGAGATCAACAACTACCTCTCTCACAACTACTTGTGTCCATCAAGGTGTTGCTCATCGGGCTCCAACTTGGACACTATCACGTGTCCTCTAGAAAACCATAATTTCCCAATCTCATCCACACTTGGTCCACTCTCACGCTGCCCTCTAACATTCCATGAGTGACCAAGTCCACACAGTAGCATCTGCACCTAGTTAGGGCATCCCCACACCTAGGAGACCCTTACACACGGCTTCCCACAGACTCCACCAATCCACTGTTTTCTCTGCAATAGAGGAGCTATTGCACAAATATAGGCACCATCAATATGTCCTCGCCTAGGATACCATTAATCCATCATACACGGGTCCATGTACAACACACCTTGCTGCTATCCTCTTGCCTTCCCATCTGATGTGTCTGCCGTCACCTTGGCTGCTTGGTAGGCCTCCCAAAAATCCACGTTGGCTCCTCCAAGCAACTCCTAAGGCCTCCTCAAGCTGCCCATCAACTAATCCACGCAAAATTAAACACTTTGACCCAATACACGACAAACTCTAGCTCCAAGTTTGTTGCCCAATCAATGTGGAAACTATCACTAGTCTAGGGAATATAATCATGAGATCCGCCCTCTCCTCATTAACTTCCACAGGTTGCCTTAACACGATCCAAATCTGATCCTAAACTAGGATCCAACACCTACAAGAAATGTCACAAATATCATACCTTTTCTCATTGTTTGTGATCTCCTTGACTGCTGCATTCATGGACTAGTTAGGGCATCAATGACAATCCTACCAGCCCTCACGCATTAGCTACAACAACCCTCCCAAGGTTGTGGTCACCCTTCTCCAACACTCCTAAACCCCACGTTGTCTTGTCACACCCCAACAATCACAACTAGGCCTTACGCCCTCCTTGTTGGCCTTAACACATACCTGTGGGTGTAATGGGCACTACGACTTACTACAACAAGCCTATCCCTTGTTGGGGAAGGCCTATCAAAGGGACTAACCCCACAAAACAACACCTTATGCCTTCGGCTCTCAAGAATAACTTGTGGCCTCCAAGACAACCTCTCAACCTCCACCAAAGTGACCCAAAAACAAACCACTGCTCGAGCAGCTCACTCAGCCTCCATCAAGGAGCTCAGACCTCCTCCATGCTATCTTAGAGCCTCCCTCTCTTGTTGCGGCTAGGGAAATTTCATAGCTATCTTTCTTTCCTTGTGTTGCACCAAATGGATGATTAGAATGACTCCTCTCCACCTTTATATATAACCATAAATAGAGTTGCACGAATTCATTTGAAGAGACATGTTTCTTGGACAAATTCACCAATCCTATATGACTTTGGTTGTCCATAATTAATTTGTCAACTTCAAATATTCATAACTTCGTTTCTAGAGCTCCGATTTGAGTGATCTTTCAAGCGTTGGAATCATCTTGCCAAGCTCTATCACCTGAAATTTTCTCAAGCTCAAATTCATCATGGTTTTGATCCAAATCTTGATGGGTGGAAAACCGCAAGCTTGGGTTCTAAGCCCACAAGCCTACTTATGGTGCTTTGACCTCCAACCCTCGACCACTAGGGCTTGGAATACCTCCCAAGCTACACAAACCAACATCTGTTCATCTTGTTATTCATGTAGTTCTCTCCAGGTATGCTACATATTTCAATGTTTTAGGTTCCTTTTATTATGGCTTGCCCCCTTATTCTTTGTAACCTCTATAGATTACAACTCACTCTCTACTCACTCTAGGTTGGAATTTTCCTTTAGTTTCCTATAGTTCTCCTAGTTCTATTAGTTTTCTCGAGTTTGAAGAGGGGCACTGGTTTCCTATCTTAGATAATTTCTCTAAGGGAATCCTCTCATATAACATTGTCCTCTATTTTTGATGCTAATGGATGACTCTCTCCTTCGCGTGTCCACCAAAACTAGCCACTTTTGTTTAGCTTTCTCTTAGTAAGGGTTTTCCCTTAGTCTCTGATCTATCCTTTGACTCTCCTATTGACCCAAAGTTTGAACCATTTCAATAAATTGTCCTCCTCAATAGTCCTACTGAAAATTACTCTCACCAATTCATGCCCCCTATGGTTAGGTTTCCTTGTCTCTACTACTCGATTTTGTCTTGTGCCTCCCTTTCCTTATCTTTGGTTGTTCATGAAGCTCTCACCTGTGCAAGTCCTTCGTCTCTCATTGAATATTTGGCTGCAAAACCATGCAAATGTGCTCGGAGTAGGTGGGGGGAACATTCGTTTAGGAACATGGTGGATCTCATGGGAAAAGAGCTCAACTCAAAGATATCAAGTTAACAATCCTCAAGAAATATACGAGGAAATTCCCTAGGTTAAATGTGAAATTATTGGGGAGAGAGATTGGTTAACAGAATCATGTGTGCTGATGGAGAATGTTAACTAAGTACTTGATATTGGACACACCAGGGGGTGCTACAGTCAATACATGGAGACGGTTGATATCTACTAGCATCTACAACTCCTCCTTGGTTGAGTCGTGCTTGACTGAAACAAAGTCAAAGAGGATATCCTCTTAATGCTAGATGAGCTACAACATACTATGAAGAATTTGCGCAATAAGCTAGGGTGGGTGGAAGTTCACTTGGGCATTCCCTCAAATCCAAGGTTCTCTTTTGGTAGCGGTAAATAGCCAATTGTTGTAAATGCCTCATACATTTCTCAGTCTAAATGATAGGTTCTTATCTGCCAAGTTGTTTTAGTGTCTTATGTTCTGCTTTGCGTTTTAAGCTAGAGTTTAATTCGAGATATCTAGAGTCACCTCTACTACAATCTTTGATTATTTTGTTCAATCTTAAAACTCTTTATGTTTGGATGTCGCAAAAACTATGGTTCTATCACTAGTATGGTTTCCCTAGTTGCAAACCAAGACAACAACAAAAGATATTATAATGTTCTTCCTTAAAGTTTGAAATATACATTTTAGCTTACAAAAGAAACAAACTTTCATGGATTAAAAAGTTGAAAAAGTGATATTGTAATAGGTATTTTGAAATTAAGATCTAAGGTGTGTATACTAAAAGCATACACACTATTTAAATTTTGATATTGTATAGCTTTTAAATTTATATTAAATAGACACACTAATCTACATCAATATGAATTTTAAATGATTAAAAAAGTGTACAATATAATTTTATTTCTATACTCTATAAATTTTAAGAAAAACATCTCTAAATCATTATAATCTTTATAATGATATTTTGACTTTGAAATTTATGTTAAAAGAGCATATTAATTTATACCAATAAAAAAATAAAGAAAATTAATTTTTATAATGCAAATAAAAATTGAAATTCATTTTAGTTTATTAAATTTTTTAAATAAAATATAATTTTATATTAATTTATTTAATTTTTTAATAATGGAGATAATTTTAAAATATTATTATTTTTAATGAACAATCTAATTGTAATTGTAACTTTCAACCAAAAAAATTATTAAATTTAAAAAGAATTGAATTATCACTATTAATTAACTTATTCCTATAAATTGCATTATATAAATATTAATTGATTTCAACAAAGGTTTTTGGTAGTAATTACATAAGAGAAATTTTTGGCCAACGCTTTTCGAACCAACAAGTGTGGTTCATCGCGAGTGACCAAATAAAAAGGCTTTAAAATAAATAAATAAATAAATAATAGAAATAACTTGGAAACATAAACTATAATAAAAATTAGAAAATAAGATATTATTAAATTAAAAAAATAAAAATAAATTTATGACTCTATTAATTTCATTTAAATATTACTTAGTTATAAAATAGTTATTTTTCAATTTACCAATTCCATTAAAAAAAAAAATATATATATATATATATATATATATATATATGTATATATTAAGAAAATCACTAACCTAGCTTATTTTTCTTTCTCCTTTATTTATACCAAAAATAACCTTTGATGAAAATATTGTTTGATTTTAGACTTTTGTAATCCATAATGATTTTGATAAAGTCTTTCGGATTAATCACATTTCAAGTTGTTGGTCGACATTTCGAACCAATTAACGTGGCTCATCCTCATGACAAAGTTGAAAAAATCAATCTATCAACTTGTTTAAATAGTAGAGATATGGTTCATCTTCGTGACAAAGGTTAAAAAATCAATCTATCAACTTGTTTAAATAGCAGAGATGCATCCAGCTATTAGGGGAATAAAATATTTTAATTAAACATCTCTGAACATTTGATAAGAGAATAAGTCAATATATTAAAAAATTAACATAAAAATAAATATCTTATTTGAAATGGTCAAATATATTATGTTATAAACATTCAAAAAGTCAAAATTATACTAATAAATATTTAATTAGTTACTTGAATTGATTGATTAATATATTATATTATAGGAAATTAAAAAAATACCTAAAAAAATCTTCCTTAATTAAGGAAGAAATAAAATAAATAATTAATTAATTAAATAATTAATTAATTAAATAATTATAAATAAATAAATGGAAATTAAAATAAATAAATTATATATATATACATAATAAATTAGTTAATTAAGAGAAAAAACAAATTTAATAAAAATAAAAGGGACAAATTTTGTTTGAATTTTCAAACTTGTCATTATCTAAAAGTTTCACTAGAAAGTAAGTGAAGGTGAATGAATCTAACCATTCATATGACAAGAAGCCAATTAACCATTCATATGACAAGAAGCCAATTAACCATTCATATGACAAGGAGCCAATTTAGTTGAACAATTATAAAATTAACCATTCATATGACTAGAAGTCAATTTAGTTAACCAATCATAAAAGTAACCATTCATTGGACAAGAAGCCAATTTAGATATCAAATTTAGTTAACCAATCATAAAAGTAACCATTCATTGGACAAGAAGCCAATTTAGATATCAAACTTATGATTGGAATAAATTTGACTAGAAAATATATCCAAAAAAAACTTTCAAAATATAAAATAATTAAAAAAAACTTTCAAAATATAAAATAATTAAAATACTAGTTATATAGTGTTTGATTAAAACCACGACTTTAAAATTAAATGATTAACTATAAAATGACATGTGACCATATTTTAAATGTGGAATGAAAATGCGTGTGTAGTAGGTGGGGGTTATTATGTCCAGCAAAAATGTAAAATAATAATAAAAAATCTGTATTCTTGTAAGATTACAGGATCATCAGGGTCTGGATCTGTCGGTAATGCAGAAGAAATCCACAATCTAACTAATGTAAGCTGATGGTGTCCTATACGTCTCATCATCTGGAGACTCACTCGCAAATTGAATTGAAACCAGAAATCACCACATATTTAAGGCAACCAACCCCTGGGGCCAAATTCATCCATTCGCCATTGCTACCATACTGTACTGGCTGACCTGCTAAATTTCTCTTCTTTGTGTTTCTAGTCATCATGGCGAGCAGGAGATCTGTTATATCTGCATTCCGAGCTGCGAGTAGAAGGCCAATCTGCTCCCCAGTCTCTTCTGTCAGAGAATTGCATGTAAGTGATGATCGATCACCCTCGCTTCTTTTTTTGTCGGGATTGAAGTTGGGTAAGATGATGCTTGCTTGCCACGTATGAAGGTCTGAGATACAAGTATAAGTAGGCTGGTTTACCCGGAGAAGGCAGTGTCAAGTTTCAGTTATTACTCTCATTAACAAAACAAGATTATATATTTTCTTACATTCTCTGCTTCCTATTTTTCTAATTTATATGCTCTTATTATGTTTCAGGCACCTGCAGGAAGTAATAAAATTGTTGGAGTCTTTTATAAAGCCAATGAATATGCTTCGCTCAATCCAAACTTTCTCGGGTGTGTCGAGAATGCTTTGGGCATACGAGAATGGTTGGAATCTAATGGTCACCAGTACATTGTGACAGATGACAAGGAAGGTCCTGACTGTGGTAAGTTAGCAGTGATTTCTTTTGTTGTTATGTTTAAATTATCACTTTTGCAAAATAAAATAAAATTAATGTGTTTTTTTAACTTTTTAATTTAACATCATCGAACATATGTATAGAAGTTGCGCAGGGGATCTGTAGGTTCAGAACATAGAAAATGAATGTGTCTTTTTGAACTTAATTTAACATCATCGAACATATGCATAGAAGTTGCGCAGGGGATCTGTGGGTTCAGAACATAGAAGGGAAAGTTTGAACCAGTGTTACCAGGATCGTGGGTTGAACCTGCCATTATCCGAGTTTCAGGCAAATGTATTTTTCCAACTTGTCTGAGTCAAACTTGGTTGTTGACACAGAGTTTGATTTTCCAACTTGTAACTTGTTTGTTGACAGAGTTTGACGGTCAACACGAGTTTGACCTCTGAGTATGAGTATGACTTAGTTGACTGAATGAAACTTGTGTAATAAAAACCCTCATCCAGCCCAATTTAGGTTATTTTTACCTCTGCTGGGTTCATTGCTCCTCTACTGGGTGATTAATTTCTGTGAAAGAGACTGAAGGGAGGTCATGTTGTCGCACTCACCATTGCTTATATATTTTCATCAAAATATATACGTGTATATCTTTATATTTTTGTTCTACTCTCCAATTTTGTCCCGAATTTTTTCCTTATCCTTTGCCCAAAACTTGGCCTCCTCGAATTTTCCTTGATTATGCATCTGGTAACGCTTGAAGGGAGCTGTGCTAAACGCCATCTCTTTCTTTAAACTGTTAGAAGCCCCCAAATGCCCTGTTTCTTTCTGTATCCATGTATACCGCTAGGCTATATGTGTTCTCTGTGTTGGTGAGGTGATAACATGGAATTTAAATTCCCTACTAGGCTACATGTACTGTGCTGTCGAATTGGCCCCGTGAAACTTCAAATCATGATAACTGATTTGGAATTGCGATTTTTTATCTGCCAACACTAAGTGCTAGGACACACTCATCATCAAGCTATGTACACCAGACTTCTTAATAAATGAATAAACTGTGGTCTAATTGTTAGCAGGTCTCATCATCAAGCTATGTACACCAGACTTCGTAATAAATGAATAAACTGTGGTCTAATTGTTAGCAGGTCTCATTTGTCTTACTGTAGTTACTAGCCATCAAAAGCACAGAAAAAGATTTAGAGCTAATGCTAAATGTGTATCAGCAGGGTTTTGCTTGGTAGAGTTTCTTTGACTGCTGGACAGGGCACCATCTATGCTGATTCTTGTATTGTAGAATCTTCTTGAAAAACAGTTTCCCTAGAAACCTGAGACGGCCTTCTAACTCAACTCATATGTCTTTGACCTGGGAGGGAGGTATAATTATATGGTACCTAGTAACATCATACTCCAACTCCACATCACCTGGAGTCATCTTTCTTTTTCGGGTCCTGAAAAATATTGTCCCACAGTTTAGGCGTTCCAAGCATCTTGCTAGCCCCCTGCAGATTTCCTCCCTCTTCCCCATTTTTTTCTGGATGGACGACGAGGGTAGTAACCAACTGCTAGCTGAAATACCAGCTGGTAACCCCAAGGTATTCAATGAGATTTGCTCCCGTGAAGAGCCACCCACCCCTTGGGATATAATCGTGTTATCTGTTGTTGTTATTGATATGGATGAATAGTTTATGTCCTACACTTCTTTTTGTTCCTCATATCCTGAATAATAATCAATCTAGATGGTATCGTATGTGCTGCTTCAAAAAGTGAGATTTACAGAATATATATCTTGTCGAACAAGTCATAAATGACTTCTGGTTATTCACAATTGAAGTTGGGTGGTTATTTAATCCATAATCCAATCTATTAATTTTCTAGGATGCCTTCCCTTTCCTACTTCTTGCTACCATGGATCGTCCAAATCAGTGTAAATCTTGCTTGCTTTTACATTTGAGAATTGTAACCCGCTGCGGACTAAACTTACACAATTAATTTCCTTTGCAGAACTTGAAAAGCACATACCTGATGCGCATGTTTTGATTTCTACGCCTTTCCACCCTGCCTATGTGACAGCAGAGAGGATCAAGAAGGCAAAGAACTTAAAACTTCTTTTGACAGCTGGTATTGGTTCTGATCACATTGATCTAAATGCTGCAGCAGCCGCTGGTGTGACTGTCGCAGAAGTTACAGGTACTATTTCTGAAATTTTACCGCTTGTCACTGCCCTGTTCACGCTATGGACATTTTAGTATGAACAAGTTTCTGTGGCGATTCTTCATAATTTAACTGACGCCTTCTTCAACAATTTTTACAGCAAGTAATGTGGTGTCCGTGGCAGAAGATGAGCTAATGCGCATTCTCATATTGGTGCGAAACTTTGTGCCTGGATATAAGCAAATTGTTGAGGGTGATTGGAAAGTGGCAGCAATTTCTTATAGGTCATATGATTTAGAAGGGAAAACTATTGGTACTATTGGTGCAGGGCGTATTGGCAAAGAACTACTTAAGCGTTTGAAGGTATTCATTCTTAGGATCTAGTATTACTTCATGATGTTGCAAACTTCTTTTCAAAAACCAGTGCTCCATAATTCTTATGCATGCATGCTGTTTGTTTCAAAATTTCAATCTAATAATAATAAACATTACATGATGTTGAATTGAATTGCGTTCCTTTGTACAGCCCTTCAATTGTAAGCTTCTTTACCACGACCGTCTTTCTATTGGACCTGAATTGGAAAAGGAAACTGGAGCAACATTGGAGACAAATCTTGACGAAATGCTACCTAAATGTGATGTACTTGTCATTAATATGCCTCTTTCTGACAAAACTAGGTGCGCCTTATCACAATTTCATAAATAATCTCTCCCATTATTTACTCAGACATCAATAACACCTATATATTTTATACAACTTGTGAACAGAGACCTAATTATTGTTTCTCTTGCCCTTTCCTTTTGGTTACAATAGGGGAATGTTTAACAAGGAGAAAATCAGCAAGCTGAAGAAGGGTGTATTGATTGTGAATAATGCTCGAGGGGCCATCATGGATGCTCAAGCAGTTGCTGATGCTTCTGCAAGTGGACACATTGGAGGTCAGTTATGTTTATTCAACTCCTCTTCATATTGCCTCCTTCCCGGTGTCAATAATGGACATACAAGTCCCATCATCAAACATTTCTCTCAGATTCAGAAAGAACATGATGATACGTTGCTAATAAAACAATGTAACTGTACTTTTGTGCTTTGGCAGTCCTTTTGTCATTCATTCTCAGAGGCAATTACACGACTATGAATCGTTTTTCTGTGCTTTAAATTTCTAAACTATCAATGTTCCCGTTTGTTAGAACAAGTTAGTTTTCCAATTGCAGTGATGGAAATAGGCACATTGCTAACTGCCAATTGCAGTGATGGAAACAGGTACATTGCTAACTCTTGGGGCTTTCTGCAATGCAGGTTACAGTGGAGATGTTTGGTCTGCTCAACCTGCTCCAAAAGATCATCCATGGCGCTCCATGCCAAACCATGCTATGACTCCCCATATCTCTGGGACTACAATAGATGGCCAGGTGTCTGATTTCATCCAATTTCACCCCTTTCTTTCTAGCAATTGCTTTGATTGACAAACATACCTCATAAATAATTCAAAAAGTCAATTATATTGCATCATGCTCCATGTTCCTCATAAATAATTCAGAAAGTCAATTATATTGGACAAACTTACAAAGCTTTAATGCTCTCATTAATTTATCTTTTTTGTCATCTTTGGAAGCAGAAAATAAGAATCATAAAAAATACACAGATATTCTTGAGAGTTTTCTCACTAATTGTTCATAAAATCTCTACTTCAGATAAGGTATGCAGCTGGAACAAAGGATATGCTAGACAGATACTTCAAGGGAGAAGATTTCCCTTCGCAGAATTATATTGTGAAGGAAGGAAAACTGGCCAGTCAATACCTATAAAAAATTCATGTTGGATGCTAAAGCAGATGATTCATCGTGTTGAAGGCTGCTTTATCTGGAATAACAAGCAATAGCCAGAACAGAGCTCGCTTCCCTCGAATAAAACAGTGCATCAAATATTGAACTGTCAAATACATTCCTGAGACCAATGATGCTTCAAAGCATTATGCAGGAATGAATGATACAATATTAGCATGAAGCTCATTCCATCTGATTGATTTTATAGGTTAGTAGTTTTGAAATAAACAAAATCTAAAATAGAGTGAAGTCAGCACTTTGGCCCTTTGTGCCTATTGATGCATGAAGTTGGCTCACAGATCCAGCGAATGCTATGCATCTTTTCTACTAGCAGAGAAATGAACCTTTGTTCGTGTATGGAAGGGCAGGTTTCTGCCTTGTCTTGGTGTGGTTTTCGGACAATTCTATGTTGAAGTTTCTCTTGATTATAGCCATATTCAAGTCGTTGACTTTTCTTGGTATTTAATTTTTAGTGTTTATGTTGCCTGATTTGGTGAATATATAGTATTTGGGTAAATCTCTGGTAAATGGGGTTCCACTTCATTTCTGGACTTCTAGGTTCTATATTAGATCATGTGCAAGGAGGTAGAAGACCATGTAATTCTTACAAAAGAAGATAAAAAGTTTAACACTCTCCCTTTGAGAAAAGTATTCTCTACCAAGCCTTGTCTGTCCTTTGCCAAGAGCCTAGTCAAAATTCCTGCCACCTGTGAATTTCAGGGAACCTACTCAAGAACAACTACTCTATTTTGATAAACACTTCTCTATTTTGTCATAACAAAACATCGTCTTTACATTCCTTTGATATAAAGATTCACCGAATACAAGAGACATAATTACCTTTATAGAAATGTATTTTGCAACTGAAGCAAAGGTCTTGCCATGATCAACTCCTCCTCTCAAGATGAACCATTGTGCAATGAATTTGGTCTTCTTCTTCTCTACATTCAACAATGTAAACTATGAAAAGGGAACTGTAAACTCAAAAATAAAACTCTAGCCAAAAAAGCCCAAAAACATGAAAACAACCCGAAAACGAAAAATGTTGATTATGGAATAACATTTTTTTTTTGGGGTAAATATTCAACATTTTTTAAAAATGACAGTAAAAGCCAATAAAAACCAATTTTTTTGTGCAACAAACACCCTGAAAACAAAAAGTGTTGATTTTGCAATAATTTTTTTCTTTTTTTTTTTCGCGAGGTGAATTTTCAACATTTTTCAGCAATGTTATTAAGGATAAAATATCATGACTCTGAAAAACATTAAAATTCCAATGGTTTTCAGGCATGACATTAAAGATAAGACATATTTTAGGAGAAAATGTACATGTTCATATGAGGCATTTATGGATGATGTATCTTTGTTATTTATGTTGGTTATGAGCATGTTTTATGACATTGGTGATGTATGGTTCTTATATGACCTCATAGATGATAATGCAGCGAAAGTGATAAGGCATCAATGCTTCTTAGTGATTCTGAGATGTGTATGAGATCCCTATGCTCAAATATTTTGTTATGGCTCGTAGAATGCATATTTGTGACATGTTTGGCGAAATGTCTGTCATGGCTAGTAGGGGTCAAGCTAATTCTTTGTTCAAGTATTTACATTTGTATTATTTTTCGATGTTACTTTTGATCCCTCAAATTTTCATGGAGTTCTGGGCAGTGGCCTGAGTCTTGGCCTTGAAAAAGTGGCACAAAATTCAGGCTCACAGGCTCATAACTAGCTGAAAAAGACCCCAGTCGCTTGCATGCCCATGTCATGGGAGCGACTAAAGCTCTAAGGTAATGAAGTGTCAAGTTGTTGCAAGGGTTGATCACCTGGAAGGGTTGGTTGGCTCCTATAGGTTCTATGGTATTTATAGAAGGTCAGATTGGTTCTGTTGTGTCAGTTCCACGTCCTTAACTATACATGGGAAGTTGAATCAGATTGTAGTAGCCTCTCATCACATGTTCACCCCAACGGACCGGTTAACATCGGTAAATGTGGGAGGAGGGTGTTACAGAATTGTTATGTCAGAGATCCCTATTGTCGTCGAGGCTTGCATGTATTCAATGTCCCCTCATGAGGATTTCATCATTAAAGAATACCACAATGCATAATGGAGGAGGATTTCAATCTATGAGAAGATTCCCAACAAGAAATTGGTTATAGAGTGCACATCAAGACCCAATAGCTTGATATGGGTCCCATCCAGAACAAGAGCCTCCAATCTGTTATACAAGTATGCAGAAAACGAGGGATCCCCATTGAAGTTCTCAATTCAGAAAAAGTTTCCGAGAGATTCGAGGTAATCAAGTTGTCCAGTGATTGGATTAGATTTGTTACAGACATGGGGGATCATGCGAGCTTCCAAAGCATTTGCAATGTTCTAGTCTTTGGCTCTGAAGCACAAAGCTACACTCAGGGAAAATGCCCAATCACAAAAATCAGTAATGGGTGGAAATTCAGAGATGGGTTAGATGGGGTTCTTGTGTGTACCAGAATGGGTTATTTACTTAGAAGAGAACGTGTGATTGTTGTAGGCGAATGGGCTCAACAAATTTCTAATGAGATCTCAGGGATTGAATTACCCATTCAGCTTCTTCATACCATCATTTCATATTGGAAAATCAAATACGGTTTTCAGAGATTTTTGTCGAAGAATGGATTCCCCACCTTTTCCTGTTACAATGATCCTTACCTCTATGGGACACCCTTCTTAGAATACCTTAGATTGCTCAAGGTCTCAGTTCATGAAGGTTACCCATGTGAGCCAGGCAAGAGGGCCTCATTGTCCGATCTTAATGCATTGAGGCAGAAGGTAAGCCCTTGGTTAGATGAAAGTTTCAGAAGAACTATTATGTGAGGGAGCCCTATTGTCACCGAGGCTTTCATGTATTAAATGTCCCCCGATGAGGATTTCATCATTGATTTCTTGCCATTAACAAAGATTGAGATGCCAACAACATCCATGTCCCCTATTTTAATCGCCTCTAGATTCTCTGAACACGAGTTTAATATGGGTTCTTTCATAGGACAAATAATGGTTGATATTTCCCCCACAGGAGAAGCTCATGGGGTTCCCATACAATATTTTTCAATTGAACGTTTTTTTCAGAATCCCTAAAGTAATCCCAAAGAATATGAGAAACGTGTTTCTCCTTATCTATATTCAACATCCTCATAAAGGTACAAATCTACCGAAAATAATTGTAACACTACTTAAATTTGATATTATTCATTTTTGTGAGTTAGATTCAAAATGAATAGAAATATATGAAAATGTTTATAAAAATCACTACTCTTCTTAAGGTCAGAGTCACAGTTGATATGCTAGCTCTCCTTGCTTATGTTGTGCATGGGATCTTGTGTGACTGTCCTTTGGCTCTACGATGTTATACTACTCGTCTTTTTTATTTATGGGTAATGAATTATAAGATATGTTCTTCCAAAAAATAAAGATCATTATTGCTTGCCCTCCGTTGAAAATGAAAACAACATCAAATGCTTGTCTATGTAAAAGAAGGAATGGGTTTAGAGTACTTGTCATTTTACTGGAAGAAGCTGTAGAAAAGTATGTCACAGATACATATTTTTATATATGTTTATTATGATACGTGGTTTAAATTCTTGTTTTGTGCCCCTATTTTGCAAGAAAAGAATCCTACACCACCAAGATTGAGCCATACCAGAGATTTTGTTTCTCCTGTGCACAATTTGAAAGTCAGATCCTCGACTTCTACCTTCTACCCTAAGAAAACCATTTGGTCCATTGCCTGATGTTTCTATCTGCTCCAGTCCTGTTGCGGTTGGAAATGCTCTTTGGAAGTTTCCTCCTGGGAAGCTTGACACCCTCAGAAAGGTGAGACATCCGCTATCCCAAACCCAGTGCCCAAGTAGTTTGGCCAATAGTGGGCCAAGAAATATTGAATGGGGATGAGGTGGAGGTTTTCGAGGGATACAAATAACCTCTGGGTTTTTCTAGATTTGGTGAGCATCTGGAATAATCAGTGAATTAATTTTTCGTCTCAATTTTTCGGATCAGGAAAAGAAATTTAGATCTATTCTTTCATTTTCATGATTCATATAATAATTCTGATTCGTTCCGACCATTTAAGAAAAATTGGTCGGATTCTTCTTATCTTCAAGTTTCATATGAAAACTCTTTTCTGTAACAGAGTATTTTAGCATACTATATTTACTTTTAGAAATAAGTGGTTTAATATAATTATTATCTGCTTGTGCTTGCGAACATATATCTTCCCCATCAAATGATCATGTCCACACACAATACATAATATGGTATAACTGAATGCCATAAGTGACTCCATACCCCCAATGCAAGAGTGAAAAAATTGATTATGGATGTTACCTTTTTCTCAAATAACATTTTCTGTAACAGAGTATTTTAGCACACTATATTTACTTTTAGAAATAAGTGGTTTAATATAATTATTATCTGCTTGTGCTTGCGAACATATATCTTCCCCATCAAATGATCATGTCCACACACAATACATAATATGGTATAACTGAATGCCATAAGTGACTCCATACCCCCAATGCAAGAGTGAAAAATTGATTATGGATGTTACCTTTTTCTCAAATAACATTTCTTTCTTACTACAAATGCAGGGATTTCATGAATAATGGTTTAGGAAGTTCCCTCAAACTGCATCTGATATAAGGAAATAAAACTGTAGGAAGCTTTGCATAGACATGATGTTGCTCGTGTTGCAGCACTGATTGTAATTAAAGAAGCATATGTAAAAATATTTGCACAGACGTGATGTTGCTCGTGTTGCAGCACTTATTGTACTTAAGGAAGCATCTGCAACAGAGACTCTGGTGCAACTTCTAAAGTATACATATAAGATAGTGAGCTTTCTTCCTTTAGAGAGTAGATTATTTTTCACGCAACTTTTTTTTATTTAACCATTGCAGGAAGTTTGTAGAATTTTGTTCTATAGCAGATCTAGAAGTGCCTGGAACTGTTGTAGAACTGTTCCTGAATTTACACCTTCAAACCTCGCAGGATTTAACAGCCATGGAAAAACTGATCAGGACTGCACCTTCAGATAAAATCCAAGCTTTAAAAATCTGTTACAATCATCATGAATTATCCATCACACACAGACAGGCCAAACAGAGGGATTACATTAGTGCTAACTCCTAGATTAAGAATGGTAAGGAATTAAAATTCTGGTAATTTGGTGCTGAAAACGAAATTAAATGCGATGCCATTAAGAAGAATTGATTATATCCACTGCGGTGTACTCTGACTGTTGAGGGAATACCCAACAACGCTCTTTGGATGCTTCAATCTCGGTCTGGTCCGGTCCATTGATTGGTAGCCTGGATGGTTGGAATGGCACCACGTAATGTTGATAGTGGTGTTCTGGAGGAGGGGATGATCCCATATGGCCTTTTGTTGATGACTAAGATGGCGGAAATGTCAGAAAGCTATGGTTTTTTAGTATGCAATATGGGGATTTTAACGGTTTTGAACAGTTTGAGGAACTAAGAATGAGGTCAACCTAGTGGGAAGAGTAGGTAATTTGCAATAGATAATGATGATATGATTTTGGGTTGGTGTCATGTGTGTTATTATCATTTGGGTATGCAGTAGCTGCTAATTTTATTGATTGTGGAATTGGTGGATGTCTATGTAGGGTATGGGAATGGGGTTTTGTGGAGAGTTGGGTTGTTGTAATGCGTGTTAATATCATTTGATTTGGGTATTCAGTAGATGCTAATTTTATTGATATAGGATTTGTGGATGTATTTTAGGGATTGCCAATGAGTTCTCCGAAGAGTTGGGTTGGTGTGAGTTATGTTTTTTCATATGGGTATTTGAGTGATGATGATACTTTACTTGACCAGGAAAAGATGAACGAACACTAGATGGATTTAGGACGAAACTTTACTAAGTTACTTTATTAGGAAAAGATGAACTCAGCCAAAAGGTTGAATTTGTTGACTTATTAACTAACTCCATAAATTACTTCAATCATGAGCTTGTTAATGGAATTGGACTAGAGCTTCAATCATAGCATGTGGCCAGAGCATCTCTACACCACACCCAGTTGATCTAGGCAATAATTTGTATGCATCTGCAACATTTGATTTTTCATTAGGAGAAACCCTTTCTGTGTAAGATTGTTGTATCAGTAAAGGGGTATGCCTTCTCTTTCTCCATTTTATTTATTTATTATTCTGTTTGTTGTAAAAGTACAAGGGATTCATCATTAGGAATGCTATACACAAGTGGGCCATGCCATCTCTTCCATAAAATGCATCGAGGACTTGCACGTAAGCCTAACCTTGACTACTTTTACGTTGAACATGTCCAAACAGGATAGAAACTGGGATGTTTGTGTGGAAATTTCTCCAATTTACAACTACACCATAGCGCTCCAACTCTTGTTGGTCAGAGAATTCCTGGACAAAAAGAGGGACAATGAAGGGGACAAAGGGGGTTAAACATGATAACCATGATATAAATATGCAGAAAAGCACACTATGAAACCCTTTTGTTGCTTTGGCCAATCCCTTCTCAGTTTTCCTCGGTCAATAAAATCTATAGCAATATTGTGAACTTTAGCAGGTCGATGTTTTTGATATAGTTATTGGCAGAAAGATGAAGAATCACTTGTGTGAGACTCCTGAATTGTTGTGTTCATGCTATAGTTTATCCAAAACATGTTTACAGATTCGGTGGTGATTCATTACACAATATAGATCACGTGAAACTGAAATCAGACAGGATACATGGTACATCCTTGAAAGAAGAATTTCAGCATAGGCTCTACACCTACATTTCCAAATTTATATAGCTCTTCTTCAATTGTTTCCATTGATTACTTCTTATTGTAATCGAGAAAAGAAATTGATTCAGGTACGAAGAATGAAAAACAGTTTAAAGCATTTTACAAATCATAACTCCACTTTTAAACATGGCTTCATTTTTTCCCTACTGATTTCAACATGGAGAGAAGAGCAAAGAAAATAAAAAGTGTTTGATAGTAAGCTTGGAACTAATCAAGCTTACCTATTTAATAGCTGAAGCTTGAGAATGAGATGCATGCTCTTTCTGTCTCTTTTTGTTCCTCAATAATATTATTGTATCTGTTGTTGTGATGAAGGGTATACAAAATGGCTGACAGAGAAATAAGGCCAGCTTAAAGCACCTTTAAAGTTTAAACTAAATGGAGAGTATTTTGTGTATCGTTCAATGTATTTGAAAGAAATCTAGCATGTTCATTCCCAAAACTTTATGAATGATTTATTACATGAAATATTGTGGTACTATTGAAACATGGCATAACATAATTTTGAGTTAATTGCTTTTTTTGTTTAGACATGTTAGAATTGATTGGACTTTTGACTTGCAACATTACACCTAACTGTCAAGTTGAAAAGAATTGTTGTTGTTTTCATTTTGGCAAGGACAAATTGATACTGTATATGAAGGACGAGTGTTCAAAGTTTGATAGTTATACTGCTAATGAATTTAATTTCATTCTTATAGACTTCTCCCCTTTAATCTGAATAGGAGATCTGATAGATATTTTCTTACTGGTGGAATTTTTTTGGTTTGTAGAAAATGATAATAGATTTGCCATCTTCTCTGGTGCACATCTTGGGTTAAATTTGCGCTGGTGTTTCCTGTATCACAGTACTAAGTTCCCAATTGCTATATTCTAAGTGGTAACTTGTCCTTTTTCTTCTCCTGGCACTTATTTATTTCTAAATATTTACAACCTTTTCTCCTTTTTAAGAAGAGAATTAGAGCATGCACTTTTTTAAGAAGAGACTCAGAGCATGCACTTTTTTAAAAAGAGACTCAGATCATGCATAATTGCCAAACTGGCTTACTACTTTCTTAGTCTACAAGGAATTATGTTGTCATTATTTCCTTACCTAAGTCCCAGGAATCAGGCATGTGGGAAACAAAATATCACTTTCTTTAAAATATATATATAGAACAATTTAGAGATGGACAAGAATAAAACATTTGGAAGGAGTAGAAAATGGGCAGATAAACAAAAGAATAATGTAGGATATTCCAAAATGCATGCATGCCCTGACTAGAAAGCACATGCTGATGTTAAGTTATGAAAAGAAATTAGGAAAGGGTAGGAAATAGGAATCAATTTCTTGATCCATTTTGAAAATGGTCACCTGACCAGCGAACCGGTTCAAAACAAGCTTTAGTGCAGCGGAATAGAATGCTACACTTCGTGGATTAATTGTCATGGCAGCTGTGTCATGAGAGTATTTAGGGTATCTGCCACTACAAGTATTTAGAATGTCATCCCAGGATTTATCGAGAAGTTCAAAAGCAAGCGTTCTGTCAAGTGCAACTTATAGTCTAACTCTTCTACCCTCTAAGAGAGCATTAGGACAATCAATGACAGGCTGACCTCAAAGCAATAACACTGATTTGGAGACGTCTAGCTTCCTTGTTTCTTGTTAATCTATTAAAATTAGAATGGACACAACCTATATTATATTTTACTCCTTTCTCTGTTTTCTTTTCGCTTCAAGTAATTGTCTTCAGTGTGTTATTCAAAGGGGTTTCATCATATTTGCAGTTTTTTCTGTAATAATTTGGGAGTTCCTATATTAAGTTGTTCACTGAGATTCTAGGTTGTTTCTAATTTCTGTGATTCTTTGATTTCACACTGGATTGATATTTTGACACCGAAGGCTAGTTCTTCATATTGGAGGAACCATGGATAGACTTCAAAGCTCTTAATTTACCGAAGCTTCAAATATTTCTGGTCAAATCAAGGGTACAGTTCCTCTCGTCAAAGAATAAGTACCATTGCAAATTTCTGCAAATACTTAAAAGCAAGTAGTTTTTTGTATGGCAAGAACTCAATTGTGGGGAATTATAGTGAAAGAAATGACATGTTGTATTCAAGGAAACTTGTTTAGTTGAAGAGAACACCTTCCTGTCAATTTTGTTCCTTTGATATCATCATCTAGACTGACTAAAAGTGTGCAAAATGAAGAAGGGTGGACATGAAAAGTCCCATTCTTGGTGGTGGGACAGTCATATCAGTCCTAAAAATTCCAAATGGCTGGAAGAAAGTTTGGAAGGTATGCGTTCTGGGAATTGTGGTTGATTTATGCAATTAAACAACTCCATTGTATTTATTTTGGTTTTACTTTAACATGTTTCATATTAATTGAAGTGATGCACGAAACGTTTTTCTTTTACAAGCATGGATAAACATGTGAAGACAATGTTGGAACTGGTTGAAGAAGATGCAGATTCATTTGCCAAGAAAGAAGAGATGTATTACAAGAAAAGACCGGAGCTCGTCAACCAAGTCGAAGAATTCTATAGAATGTATCGTTCATTGGCAGAGCGCTAAGATCACCTAACAGGTGAGCTTTCAAATAAAATACCATATAATATTTAAAATTACTATGGTCTAGATGACGATTCACCTCCAGGATCTCAACACGGCACAAAAGTGGAAAACAAAAGGAGACTAGCTGGGTTTGATTTCTTCCATGTGTATAGAAGTAGTGATGATTCTAAGAAGGGTGATGGCAGTAGTGATGACAGGTCTTCAATCAACAATTCAGACGAAGAATCTAAAAAATCATCAAAGCCTTGCATTGTCTTTCAAATCTTAAAGGAGGAGAATGAAAGATATAGAATTGAATTTGATAAAGTCCAAGAAGAGTATAACGTTCTTGAACAGAAGACTAGGGAGTTGCAAGAAGGCATCTTACACCTTAAAGAAGAAAATGAAATCCTAAGGAATGAAGCAGCAAGTAAGTCAAATTACATGGTGAAGCAATCTAGAAGAAGCAATGGAATCTTGCACAAAGAAGCTGCTGAATTGGCTGTGGGTTTGCAAGGTCCAGGAAAAATGGTCTGTGAGCTTGAAATGGAGATTCAAGATCTGCAGAAAAAGCTGCATAGCTCACAGGAAGACAATGATGCTCTAAGACTTGAATTTCAAAGGTATCAACGGGACCATGAAATGGTTGTAAGCTAAAAAATTCACAAACTAGAAGTTGAGATTGAAAATATGAAGAACAAACTGTAAGAGATGCATGAAGAAAATACACGAAGAAAATAATGTATTGAGTGTGCAGAATGAAATGGCCTTTACAACTAACCAATTCCTTCATGAAACGCTTAGGAGGTACTGCTATAGATATACGGACGGGACAACATGGCATGATATCACCTTCTCACCCTTCGACCTTACTTAATTAAGCGCTTAATTAGTCGAGACTGCTACTCACCTTCGAGTAGAAGCACCAGATGGATAGTCTAGTAACCGAGAGGGTGAGTGTTTTGACCTTTCTCAGATATCGTGGAACTCCCAGATGGCTTTCATTATGTGGTGGTCAGAGAACCTAGTTGGATGGACATACAGGCTTCAGACTGATAGGATATGTTCCCAGAAGACATGCCAAGTCAGAGATTAAATATGTATGAGAAGAAAATGACAATTTTAGAAAGGAAAAAGAACAACTTGAATCAGAGTGGTCACTAAGAGGCAACATGTTGGAAGGAATGGAGGAAATTTTAAATAATTTGAAAGAGAAAAATCAAATACTTTCTGGAAAGTTAGATGTTTTAGCTCAGGAGCAGAATGTTCAGATCGAAACCCTCAAAGAATCAATTTTTGGCTTGCAAGACCAGAATAAAGCATTATCAGATCATTTGCTAGAGTCCAGAGAGAAAAGCAACATGCTTGAAATGAGGTTGACTGAAGTCGAAGAATAGAATAGACGTTTGAAAAGTGTAACAGAAAATTTAAGAGCGATTCTGCAAAAGGGGGAACATGAGGCACATGCTTTGATGACTGAAAAGGCTGCACTTGAAAACGATATTATTTCATGTAAGCAACAATTGCATGTTCTGAAGTCAAAATGTGACTTTTTCAATGATAACGCAGAGCAATGTGATGAAGGAGTTTCAATGAGCATGTCCTTGAACTTGAGTAGTTTATCCTTCATATAAAGGAGGAGCATGCCCATCTCAAAATCAAATTTCATGAAGAAGTTGAAGAAGGTCGAAAATTCAAAACAGAATTGGAAAAGTTTCAGAATGAGCTCGCCTCCTTTAGTGCTGAAAATAGTTCGCTCAAACTTGAGATATCAAGCAAGGAAGAAGCGCTAAAGAAACTTGATGGAGATGACAGTTACTTACGGAAAGAGAATGAAATGATTAAAAGAGACATTCAATTAAAAGAGGAAGAAAAACTTTTGTTGCAGAACTCTCTCCATACCCTGCAGCAAGATAATGAAAATTTGAAAGATGACCTTCAAAACACCTGCAATGAAAGTGATGATCTCATGGAAATATTTTTGTTATTAAAGAAGAACTTTTACAACTACAGGAGAAAAACATAAGCTTAGAAGAACAATCTGCTTCCAACCAGGTTGAGAATGAACAACTTCAAAACCTTAGAAAGCCTTGAGAAACTGGTGTTTTATTTAGAACAGGAAAAGACAAACCTCAACTCTGAGGTTGGATCCTTGGCAAATCAGATTCAGAACCTTCTACTGTGGGTCAATACACTTGAGGATATCAAGGAGAGACCATGGAAGATATCAATATAATTCATGAATAGATTGACGGTTCGTATTGATGCAGTTGTTAGTTATTTGTACAAAGATTTTGGGGAAATTTTGGGATCCACATTGTCAAATGTGCATAGCCCCGTTGATGCTAAAAAAATCACAATGCCAGTGACAAAGATTCCCATGTTTATTTGAAAAAAAAAAATGGAAGCTCCTAGCCAGATTCCCCAACATCTCTCAGTCGATCTTTTAAAATGAAAGAATTCACTGTTGGGTTAGAATTTGAGGATGAAGTTTAGTTTCTTTGACCTTATTATCAGGTTTTAAAAATGACTGGGAATACCATCTATGAGGTTTTCAAAATGATTGTGAATAGCAACTATGCTTCTTAATCTGAAACTTAGGAATAAAATCAAAAGCTATATAATCATTAAATTATTAAAAGAGAATAAGCTAATAAATATTTTATTTTAAATTTTTAGAATTTTGTTGCTAAGAATAAAATTAAATTTTTCATATTACTTATTATATATGTAAAAGTTTTACATAGTAAGTTTGGTATGAATTTTATTTTTGCAATAAATTTTAGCCAAAATAGACATATGCAATTATTGAATCGATTTTTATATATACAGGTCACAAGTAACTTTATAAGATTTTTTGACAACTTAATGTTATAAATAAACATTGTCAAAAGATAAATATTCAATTAAACATTAATATTTTATATCCTAATATTTTAGAGGATATTTAAAACCAAAAATCTAGTCTATAAACATTAAACAAATACACTAAAAAAACTTAAATTTAATCTGTCAATTGTTATTTACTTGATTATGGAAACTAAAGTACAAGTTGTTCAATTTAAAAAACTATCCGTATTTCTTTGCACTTTTTGGGGAAATTGCTAGTATTATTATTAGTTAATAACATTAATAAAATGTTGGCTATAATAAATAAGGACTATCATAATATTACATTAATTTATTGTGTTTCAATCATTTTTCCTTCATTTAATTTTTGTCATTACATTCTATAGCAACAAATTGTTTAAGCACTATTATATCTACTTCTTCAAATTTTATTGTCCTCCTCATCACTAATTTGCTCTTTCCCAACTTGTACTACTCTAGTCTTATAGAGTGGTTGGTACAATGGAATGTTATCATCTTCACACGATTTCAAATCCCAAGGGAAGACATCTTTGATCCATTGTGATAAAGTTCAAAGAGTAGGCTCCCCACCCTCCCAAATTACTCCAAAGAATTACTAATTCACCACACACACACACACACACACACATATATATATATATATAAAATGTTATATTATATTTTTTTTTCTCGGTAAATCTATTCTATTCTATTATATACAAGAAAACATTACATTCATAGAGTCAGGTTGCCCAAGGCCGACTGTGGCTCTTTGGGTTAGCATCTTTCAGCACAATACCAGCCCTCGCAGGGGCAGCACGTCCAAACAGAACTGTTTCCACATCACAACATAACACAACAGTGTATCCAGACCATACAAAATCATCCCGCACAAGGGTATCAGAGCAAAAAGATTCATCCCTCGCAGGGGCCTCAAAAGACTTATAACAACATCCCTTACGGGTTCTACAAACGTAACCAAAGCAGACATAGACATATACATAAACCAGAGAGACATAGACAAAGACGTATGACCTATACCGGACCTGAATAATTATGGAGGACGACAGAATGTGCCATTGGAGGCTATTCCTCCGGCTTCTCCTCGAGAATTCTGCACCACCCGTAATGTTCTGGGAGGCCGTCCCACTCTTCAGCCATGTTCTTCTTGGAAGTCGATGCCTCCTGCTCCTAAGGGCTATTAGGAGTTTGCTCGGGTGCCCCTGCTGGTCTTTCCTCGACGTTTTGCAAGCTTTCACCTGGGAGCTTCTCCTTACTGCCCGAACCACCTTCCCCTTCCTGATTTTCCTCAATGAATAAAACCGAGATGTGAGCATTGATGCGGGATTTGTCCCTCGAGCTGCCGAGAGTGAAGATGGCGGAGCCGAACGCTGGAAGAGGGTTCGGTCCAGAGCTGGGACTGCTTGCGTCCATGAATTGGCTCGCCTGGATAAGATTGGCCCCTGCCCTTCTGTGGCAGTAACAGCAACAACAGTGGTGATGGGGCTCTGAGGCTAGATGTCGAGCAGAACCTCCTCGAGCAGAACCTCGTCGACTGAGTAGCCTTTGCCGGGGTCTAACCATCTTTGCAGGAATGCCGGTGGCGTGAAGCAGAGCTGCAATGGAAGGTCTTCCCGGCTTGAGACGTCCCCCAACAGAATTGAATCCGCTCCCAGCAGACCTGGGACGACACTCAACAGAACGGAGACAGCAACCAACAGAATTTCCGAGCTTAAGACTTCCCTTAGCTCCTTGAATGCCGACCTTAACAGCAAGAGCTGTAGCCTGGATAATAAAATTGCCAACAGAAGCCTGACCTGCGTGATCCCAGCTCTGAGCATAAACCTGCTCCATTCCCTCGTCCTTCTTAAACTTCTCAACATTCCCTCGAGACCTGTTCTCCATAACTGCAATCTGCAATCTCCCCACTTCACCTGACGCTGCATTGAATTCCCTGCGATCTCACCTTAGCCCTTAACTCCTCGGCGGCGAGAGGCATTGAATTCTCCGTTCATACTCGAGACAGCACACGTCTGGCATGTGGCTCCTCACTGCCACTCGTCCTATCACCCGCATCCGGGTAAAATGTTATATTATATTAACCATAATAATTTTATATATTTATAATAATATTCTTATTAATTCTATTATAATATTATTAAATATAATAATATTTTTATTCAATTCTTTTCTCTTTCAACATAATTAATAATTAATAATAAAAATAGTTTTGATGTTTTCATATTATATTATATATATATATATATATATATATATAAACTTATTACAATATTTAATTAATTAGTTAGTTAATAATAATAATATCATTTTGGTAACCATTCCTCTATTACCATTTGTTTTATTATTGGGCCTATTTTTCTTTCTTTTTATTGAATTTGGTCAACTCCTATCTTAGTATATATTTTTAATTATTAATAACTTTTTAAATTTTAGTCAAATTTAACCATTTCTTCTCGATTCTTTTCATCTATTCATTAACCCTCTAGTCATTTTAACTTGGTCCTACGTTCCAATTTTTCAAAGAAATCTTTACGTGTCCATGATGATGGGTGAAACGTCTCCTTGAAATGCCATACATTTCCCACAAACTACCCAATTTTTTTTGTGACTAGGTTGAGCTTAGGACAAGGCAAACCAATTTATTAGATGGAATAAGAACGATCAACCTACATTTGGATGCTATCACCATGATTGTGCAAGTCTCAGTTAACCTTGGACACCCCTTGAGATAGTTTAATTCCCCCAAAGTGGCTTCCATCCTTAGCCCCTTCCCATGAGGTATGAAATTGATACATGGTGAAGACTAATCCCCACTCAGACCAACTAGACTATAACCTTAAAAACTACACAATTATTTCTAGAAGAAATCTTTTAATAAAATAAAAATGAGCTTACTAATCAATCTCTAGAAAATAACTTGTGCAATAATCACAACTTCCACTCAGACTTCTTGGGTTGGCTATTATGATCCCAATTATGAAATGTCATAGTTTCTTTAGATCTAATGGCACTAGTTTTACTTAAATTTGTTCCCTCTATCAAAACATATTCAATCTACAAAATCCATAAGCTTCTTAGAAAAGAAAAATTAGAAATTTTGTACTATTTAAATTGTGGATAACTTATCTAGATGGGGGTGGAAAAACTGAGGATAGTGGAGGTTGAGCCTCACCTCCTCCCATACTTCCCATGCACATGACATGCAAGAGGTGTGCATGGCAAGGTACACCACAACCGGTCCATCTGAACCCAACTAGTCGTGCTCATGTGCATTTAAACAGAGGTCGATGGGAAATGGGAATTCTACAAAACTCGATGGGAATTATTATGATACATTCGTGACGGAAGTTCAGGGAGTGTGACATAGAGCAATGTCATGCTGACAAGCTTTGGAGGGGGATAAGGCGACTTTGTTTTCTTTGGATTATTTCAGAGGTGGTTTTTGGCTGTAGGAGGGAGTCGTAAGTCCTTTGTTCCTATATATCTTCTGGTTTTCTTTATAGTGCCCTCTTAATTGGGTGAGCTTCTGAAACCCAACCCACCTATGGCCCGTCTTTTGTGTCTTGACTGAATTGTGATCTATTGCATGTTTTATTTTTGGGTCTATTTTTGTTGGTCCTAGAGGAACTATGTGGAATTTTAGAGGGAAATTGAGGAAATTCTTACCCCAATTTCCTCTTGTTATTTTGGGCCTGTGGTGTTGAGTGGCTCTTTGTTTTAAGGGTGAAAAAGTGAATAGTCTTGGGTGGGCTAGTACATTCGAGTGCTTCATCTCAGGAAAGTGTTCTTTGTGGGGGTCGAACCAGGGTAAGGCAACCAGTAGAGAGCAGGAAGAGGGTCCTGAGGTGCATGTCATCGAGCTTGGTCGGGGGGGGAGATTTTATCGCTTATTTGGATGTGTGACAAATTGGTGACTATCACGGATGTTGTGGTTGCGCTGGTGGCCCAAGAAAAACGTGAAAGTGACCAAGGAGTTGGAGGGGTTTTGTTCTGTGGCATGTGCATGCAATCATGACATAGCTTCCGCTTTGCTGGAGGTGGAAGTGGGCCGACCGTGGAACCCAAACCTCTTCACCAATACCAGAAGAGGGAGGAGGTGGGGCCGATCTTAGATGCAACTGGGAGCTTGCGGGGACCCCACCATGAATGTTGGTTACCACCAAGGAAGAGGAACAATCCCTCTTACGCCACCAAAGGTCAATCGTGCGAGTCTGTGAAAATGCAGTTGGAAGCCTATGAGAAAATTCAACGGAGGAGCATGAGGTGATAATGGGAGCCTTGGATCAAATCCAATATTTCCAGTGTCATCTTCAGGAGCGGGTGGTGGTGGTTTGGCGCAGACATATTCACATTCTATACAAGATAGAGAAGTTGGAAACATGGATGGCTCATTTGGAGCAATAAGTCAGCTGCTTGTTTCGCCCTCCTACTCCACTTGGGATGGGTCCAAACAACCAAAATTCTATCAATTCTAATGATTGAGTATGTTTTTTGGTGTTCTATTCATTTTGCTAGTATTTTGGCACATCTTACCCTTATGGTCATGGGTGGTTAGCTTACATATTTTTTGGATTGTTTATTTTGGCCTGGTGGCAATGGTTAACAAACCCGGTCGGGGTGAGATTGACAAACCTTTTAGCAAAATCCTTGTAAATATTTTGTTATGCAATTAATAGGATGTTCTGACTTATAGAAAAAAAATGTGGATAACTTCAATTCCCAAATTCTATTTTGACTTTTTTTGTGAAATTGAGTATTTTAACTAGAAGAATTCAATTATAATTGGGTTCTTCAAATTTTACATAGGAAGTGTTAGAAATAGACTTGAGTGTTGCCATCCTCTTTTTTTCCATAAAAAGTTCGCAAAAGAAAAAAAAAAAAACTTCCACTTTATGCTAATATATTCTGACACTTTGTGCCCAAGAAAGAGCTCTAATACCACTTGCAGTGTAATTCACATCAACATTATTCCAAAACCCAAGAACACAATAAAAAGAAGAGGTTAACCCTAAGAAACATATTTTTTGATAATAGAAAAGAGAGAGCTATGTTCATCTATTGCTTCCAAGGAGCAAAATCCAGTTGTAATGCTCCAAATACAATAACAATTCTTGATAAAATATTACATAACCTTCTACTCTCTATATAGCTATCAATAGAAAACATTAACTCCTATGGGCCCATTATATCATGGGCTAGTGAACTAATTTATGCCTTATTAATAAAAATGAAATGACACTTTTTTCACAATGAATGGTAACCAACAATTTTCCTTATTCAAGGAACATGGCCTTATACATTAATAAAGTATCTAGGTAAGGGGATCAGGTTAAGAATGTTGGCATTGATGATGTAGTTGTTGGTTGTAGTGATTGATGGTTGGCATTGATGTCAACCTAGGCATGTCTTGCAGATGATTGTTGTAGGTGGTTTGGTTTGGTTTATGGTAGCTATGGAAGATGTTATGTATGGTCGATGAGTTTATTTTATGTATGGTTGATGAGGTTACCATGGTACAGGTAACCTTGGCATTGGAATTACCTTGGTATTGGTTTGTGGTACATGTATCTTTGGCATTAGCATTACCTTGGTATTGGTTTGTGTGTGGTCTAGGTTGACACTTAGTATTGGCTTTACAGGTATTGGTATTACCATGGTATTTACTCATGGCATTGACTTGGAAGATTATCATGGTACAAATGTTTGTGGTATCGACATAGCCATGGTATTTACCTGTGGTATTTATCTAAAGATTACCATGGTACATGGGTCCATGGTATTGGCATAACGATGGTATTGACCCATAGTATTGAGCTGGAGTTTACTATGGTACAGGTGCTCTTGGTATTGGATAACCATGGTATTTTCCTGTGGTATTTGCGTAGAGGATTATTGACAATAATTTGATATATACTTTTGAGAGTGTATTGTACTTTGGTGTGAGTGTGTGGATTAATTGTTGGGGTGAGTGTATGGTTGGAGTGAGTGTGTGCATATCATTTTTTTTTATTCAGATCAGAGAGGCTGTTGGGTTGCTTACGTTGAGAAAGTCTGAGAGCCCGGTCTGAAACATTTTGAAACATGATTCTCATCGAGCTTGAGGCATAGAGACTTCATGCTTGTAGAGATTAGTAGATAGTGATTAGAGGAGAAATCTCAATCCAATGGTAGTTGGATAGTCTAATGGTTATTGGACGTGACTCACTGGCTGTGGAGGCTTCAAGTAGATTTTTATCTACAAAGTTGTGTGAGTAGGTACTTCTCAACTAATGGATGTCAATACACTATTATAGGAGTTGAGTCTTCCAGCTAGTGGGTTCTAGCTACTTTATGTAAAAAATTATTCAGCAAAATAGAAGATTTGAGCAGTAGCAATAGCGGGTGGTTTTTTGCCCTAGAAAGGGTTTTCCACCAAAACACCTATGTTATCTTATTGGCATGATTTTGATACTGTTCATGGTGCTTTTACATATTGATTTTATAACTAGTTTATATGTTTAAACGATGGGCTAATGATTCTTGGTTTCTTTAGTAAAAATAGTTAAATAAAATATATAATCCCTAGCACTACCGATTCAACCTCCCCCCCTCCCCCCCATCCCACCCCACCCCAGTAGTGAGCATATTTCCAACAAAGAAACTAACATGGTCACCTTATGTTTTTCATATGAGATTATGTTGTTCTCTTCATAGTGACATTATGACTCCTCACATTAAGTTTTGTGGCTTACACTCTTTTCAATCACCAATTGGAACTCCTTGAAAGAATGGCATTGAAATTATGTGCAAATATGACAAGAATTTCATGATACAAAGGTTTTAATTGAATATAACATTATGACACTAAAACAACATTATATATTTATGAACAAGATGATAAGTTGATGCAACACAATACAAACAATATATACAAGGTATGATAGTTAACAATGGTTCATCGGAAACACACATATTCTCCAATAGTTTAGCCCAGACTTAACATCTATATGCCAACCCCTCTTATGTTATATGTGACTTTGATTGATTTTTGATGTAATCTTGGGAAGTATCTTGTCTATTATATTATGCTTTTACTTTAGGTACCTAGTCATAACCATATTGACTCCTAAGATTACTTCGAACTTCAAAGTGAAATCTTTTGAAAGAGGCACACCTCCTTTGAGAGCAAACAAGGATAGATGTGATTTTATGGTTGATTGGGGTAGTTTTCAATACCATGAGTTTAATAATTGTGCTTGGTTTTTCCATGGAAATAAGAGAATGGATTATGAAGTTGATATCATTGCACAAGCATTGTAGGAGAGCATATTCCTCAACTTGGTTGTTGATGGAATTCCCTAAATCCCATTCTTAAGTTGTTTCATTTTTTCCTCTAGGATCAATGATTATATGCCCTATTCCTACCACCCCTAGATGATTCAATATTGTTATTACTCATTGGGAGATTTAATTTACCTATTAAATCCTTTAGAAATAACTTGGCTTTTTTTTAATATTAAGCACTTTTCATTATTAAAATTTTCGTCTATGGAGTTTGTATGCATGACAAAGTTTAGAGCTAAGATTAAGGCTCTATGATATGAATATGGCTCATGCTCTTTTAGGATGCCTATATTAAATATTTGGTTATATAAGGAGATATCAAATATAACATAATATACCACATTACTACTAAGATGATGAGTACAAGTCATCGATTTGAATTTCAATGAATGCAATGGACCATTATAAATTATTAGGTATTGACAAATGCATAGCCTAATAAGTTTGATACCAAACAAAATTTCACCTAAACCTTCAGTGATTTGAATTTATGGAATGGAATGAAATTCAATAATATTTATAACAAAAAAATAGAGATACAATGAAACTTGACTTCTATTAATAAATGGAAGGTGCTTAAACTATAAAAATGAAGAATGACACAAACTAGCTCGAATGGTGGTATCTTATCTCTGAGAAGAGATGTGATGGATATGCGCCCCTGATAGGATGTGTTACCATGAGGCTTTAGGGCCTTTTTATCATAAAGAAGCAATGAAAAAATCATAAACATCCAAAAACCTAACCCTAGGAGATGAAGCGTCAAAAGGCTTGTGGGCCCAAATATTGTAAGCCGACACATCAACTTCCCGGGGTTATAACTTTGGGATATGATCTTTGTTTAGGGGCACACTTGGTAGTCTATTGGAAAGGTCTAAATGAGAAGTACATTTTATTACTACACTTGATAGACATTATATGAATATTAAGTGTCTTTTCCCCAAAGAACTTTGTTTCGAGCCTAAAACAACTCTAGAAGTTCAAGACCAAAAAAACTGTAGGAAAATTGCCAAAATAGAAAATTGTGATGTGAGCTAGTGGAATAGGTGGGTGGCCACTGATATCTACCTAGATCATTCAAAGCCTCTATTATATATGTGAGCTAAAACAATTTCATCATATAACCATAAAGGGAAAGATCTTGAGACGTTACTTAGGATTGTATATTGATTATTTGTTATTATATCCTTAATGTCCCATAGCAAGAGGATGTTGTCTTCATTTCTTATATTAGATATACCACGTTCCAAACCATTGCATGGGCAATTGTTTATTTAAATTATTTTTCTTATAAGTAGTATAATTTGAACGTGAAAAATAACAAAGCTCTAAATAACTTTAAGAAAACATTTTGATCCATGTGTAAACTCTCCATTCAAATATATAAATTGAAATAGTTTTCTTGAGTTCTAGTTTAATATTAAAAAAATATTCTTCCTTAAATAACAAGATCTACTTCCAATGCCTAAAAACATTAAACTTTAATATATGATTTAATCATTGTTATACTTTTCTCATTCTTTATTAGAAAGTTAATATGATGATATAAATTAAAATTTGTATCTAATATTAAAATATTGAGAACGAAACATCCAAAGCAAATTTTAACCAATTTTTTTTTAATATTGCATTCTTATGACACCATAAGATTTCAAGATGAGAAGAATATACAAACCCTAGTTTCTCGCTGACACATCGAATGATGTATTCTAGTGCTTGGAGGTTGGGGGACATGGATCCCCCTCATGAGGTGTTCTCATCTTCCTTTAGAGCCATGGTCATATCCCTATCCATGAAGCCAAAAAGTTAGCCTTCATATTTCATTAAAAATGCTTAAAAATCCTTGAAATTCCTATCCCTAGCAAGAATGTTTGACTAGTGGCCCTTTCTTTGGTTGAATGCAAACTAATCAAACAATTTAATAGAATGTGGCCATCACCTAGAGCCATGGATTATTGGATTCAATATAACTAGCAAGAACATCTCAAGGGACATGTGACCTATTATTTTTGTAGTCAAGGGTATTATGATTTCCTCTTTTAAATAAAGGAAGGTGGGTATCCAACATTTAGAAGTGGACCATGCTTCATGGGCATAAGGGGAATGTACTTGAACATGTGGACTCTAGACTTCAACATTGAAAGTGATATCCCCTCCAAAGTTTTTATTTGGGTTTGGCTTCTTCATAGACAAATCAATTCCAAAAGGCTACATGTTTTCTTGTGAATGAATATGAATTGAGGTTGATCCAAATAAAGGGATTCTAGATGAAATAGTTATATCCATTCATAATTGGAAGAATTAGTTATGAATCTCCTTTCAAATGAAAAATATGCCATGGATATGGGAATTTTCCAAAACAAATTAAGATGAGGATGCAATAGGAACCAAAAGTGTAGGAACATGAGGAATAATGACAAAGAGTCAAAAATAAGTTTAACTACAAACAAACAAGTGTAAGAAAAACCTCACAATGGGTCCCTTTAAACTCCAGGCAAGTGGTAGAGTCAATCCCTCATGGTGGAATCCCAAGAAAGAAACCAACAAAGAAAATCAATGGAATGGGGATCTCAAATGCTCATGCTTCTCCAAAAAAATTTGAATGCCCAAATCAAATAGAGAACACTAACAAATATGCAACTTTGTTCCCAAAAGAACCCATCCTATCGAAAATTTCTAGTATTGGTAATGCGGAAATTGCTCTCATTGCATCAGAAATCAATGAATAATAAAGGACAAATGAAATGGAGGATCAATAAGAATTTTTTGAAAGATATTTTGACCCAAAAAAAGACATATTGGGATGTAAAGAACCCCACAACATAAATGGATAAAACTAAGATGGGAAAAAGGAGGAAACTCAAACTAGCACTTGGACACTAACAAGAAAAGAAGCATCACCATAGAAGGAAGATGAGAAGTATAAGGAAGACTCTAATGAAAGGATGCCTATAAAACCTAGAATAAAGTTAGCCATAACCCTAAGTGAAGAAATAACAACTAGGGGTACCACCTTGGGTACTTAGTCAACCCAAGGCAAAAATATTGTATTAAGTTATAGAATAACTAGATGACTAAAGGGGTGTTCATACCATCTTTTCGTAGTATTCCAAAATCACAAAATAATAATGATCATCCTCTCTTGGAATTGTAGAGGATTGGGAAGCAAATTCAAATAATAAGCCTTGAGAGATTTGATTAAATTTGAAAAACACATAATCCTCTTGCTCCAATAAATGAAGCGAGAGGCAATGAATTTGGTATGTGTTTGCTAGAAACCATGGAAAATTCTGATGAGGTTGTTATTAACTAGTTTGGCATCTACAAAGATCTTTGTATCATCCAGAACATTAATTTGGTCAATTTGGTAACTTCTTTTGTACTCAGCATTGGATTTTTAGTTGTTTTTTTTCATATACAATCAAGTAAACAATTTTCTATGGTAAATATGTACATGATGATAGCCTATAGAGATAAGGGGATATGTTGGAATTTTATAATCTCAATACAAAAGTAGATGGAGGTCAAAATAGTATCATAGAGGAGACTTTAATTCCACTTTGAAGAACAAAGAAAAAATGGGGGAAATATAGTTCAGGACAAGTTTTGGGAGTTAATGGAGGACCTAATGAATGGGTGAGATTTGATTGTATAAAACCAACCAAATCAAATTCACATGGTCTAATATAAGACTTGGATCAAGCCATATTTTAGTGAGGTTATATCATTTCCTTGTCTATAGTGATATTCTATCTCACAATCTTAATATATCATTTAGATTACTCCCTTTAGCTATATTAGATCATAAACCTATTTTTTTAGGTATGGTAAAGTCCACTAACTGAAACCCTTTTCCTTTGATATTTAACCCTCGATGGTTGTAGGAAGAAAGCAAAGTGGAATCTATTCATAAAGCACAAAAAAAATTGGATCATACATTACTTTGTGCACATTTGGAAGAATAAATTAAAGTTTGTTATGTTGGCAATAAAATATTGGGCAAAAAGCCCCAAGGGTTAGCTCAACCGGTTAAATCAGTGCCTCGCCGATCGGGAGGTCACAGGGTCAATTCTCTCTTAATCCCTTGGGGTTAGGCCTAGTTATTGGTTGCAGGGCTCGATTCCCTTCGGGGTTGATCAACCCAGATATTTCCGTGGATGTAGCGGCCACCCAATAACTAGGGTGTCTATGAACCACACTAAAAAAAAGAAAAAAATTGGGCAAAACAATTATCCTCACTCTCCACTTAGGAAAAATAAAAATTTATGTTTTGACTGAATATGGTACAAGGTCAAATAGAGGAAGGATAGGTAACAAAGGAGCTACAATAAAAAAAAAAAAATATGAACCAAAAATTACATAAATTGTTAAGGAATTAGGAGGAGGCATGGTGTCTTAAGTCAAGGAGCCTTGAGATTAAAATTAGGGATACAAAAATGCTTTCTTCCATTGCCAAACTAGGGTAAGAAGGAAAATAAAGAATTTCAGAGAGATAATGGAGGATGATGAAAACAAGGTCATGTATTATGAGGAAATAAAGACACCAAACAATGAACATTATCAAGTCTTACTCATTGAGCAAGCAAGGGTTGGTCCTTATACAATGTATAATTTCTAAGCCATATTCATTTGATTTTGACGGTAGAAGATATTGACAAATCAATGACTCCAGTTAAAGAAGGAAAGGTGGTAAAGGAAATATGGAGCCTTGATTCAGAAAAAAAAATCATGGTCTGAATGGATTCAACATTCATTTTTATCAAATTTATTGGGAGACAATCAAAATAAATTTACACAATGATGTGCTATATTAAAAAATCCTTTATATTAGGTGGAACACATTCTACCTTTTTATCATTAATTCCTAAAGAAGTAATCCTTCAAGTTTTGTTAGATTTTTCCCCATATTGTTTTGCAACATGTCATGCAAGGTATGAATACAATAACGGATAGTATAATGAGGTTGGTGCTTCAAAAAATCATGTCTAAAGATCAAGGGGGCTTCATGTAAAAAAAACATATCATCGACAACATCATCCTAGTCTAAGGGGAAATCCACACTAACAAAGAAAACAAGCAAAATGGAATCATTATCAAAGTCAATTTGGAAAATGCCTTCAATAGAGTGAGGCAATTATTATTCGATGCAATTCACATGTTTTTTTTCTGTTCTTTATTCATTTAATAGGTTACAACTAGTGTATGTACTCCCTAAATCATTCCTCTTGTAAATGGTAGATCAACATCTCTATTTTGTAGCAATTGAGGGCAAATGTAAGGCTTCCTCCTCTCTCCTTTGATTTACATTGTGATGGATGAATATTTGAGTACAAAACAGAAAAATAAAGATTCATTGGTAGTTTTCAAGGTTTTAAAATAGTTATGGGGGTTAAGAACATCAACCATGCCCAATTAGAGGAAATTTCTTCATTATTGTTGGTAAATTCAAAATGTGCCTCAAGTACCATGGTTAATTAGATTACAGACATATTTTAAGATGGAACATAAACATGTAGCCACCCCATCACATGTCAAGAATTTGTAACTTCCTTCTCGGGAGCATTGGCAATCTTTCAAATTCCTAGGCATGCCAATGTCTCTAAGTAATCTTTTGGATTATTCTTGGAAAAATACTTGACAAAATCAAAAGAAAACTACATCATTTGGGAGCTCAATGGATAAATCTAGTATTTTGAATGATTCTCACAAAATCTATTATCTTTTCCCTTTTCATTTATCAATGTTTAAATTTTCTTACCCTAATGGGAGTCAAGTATCCAATAAGCCAAGATCTTGGAAAATTCCTCTAGCAGGGTGGCAAGTTAGAAACCAAGAAAATGTCACCTAGTAGGTTGGAATATGGTCAGGGCTACAAAAGACAAAGGTGGTGAAGGGATCAAGGACCCACCCCTACTTATTCTAACTATGGGGGGAAGCATTATATAGATATTGATCTTGAGTCATAGATAGGATCTAACACCTGGAAGCTTCTAAGGTTTGTTGTTATGAAACTAGCTCACAAAAATATAGAAAAGATAGATAAACACCTTCAAAATAAGCCTCTTCGAGGGGGTAACCTCCTTTACATTACACAAATGAACAATTCTTGTATGATACAAATGACAAGACCTCCTTTCTATATATAGGAGTCTTAAGGTGTCATAATATAATCAAAGCCGACATAACAATAATAATGTAAGGGCATAATAATAACAATAGTGGGCTTCTATGGGCACAATAATAATAATAGTGGGCTTCTATGGGCACAATAATAACAATATGGGGACTACATGGGCACAACAATATAATAAGGGGGTTGTACTAATAACAATAAGGGGTTACACTAGTATTATAGGGACCTGACATGCTTCTCTCCTTCAAAAAGTGTTGTCCTCAATGCTTGAGTAGTTCTTGATGCTTCTGTATAAAATTCTTGTCCTCCCATGTGGAATATTCAACGGGTAAGTTCTTCCACTTGATGAGATACTCTGAAATTGATCAATTTCGTAGCTGTCAGGTTCTTGTTTCTCTGATTGCTCCAAGTTCCAATATGATTTTTCCTTCCTCGTCAAGTTCTGGCAATATTGTTTGAATTGGGATCTTCTGCAACTTTTGAATGGGTGGCCACACTTCTTCGTCATTCTTCCATTCATCCCTTGCTTCGTTTATCCAATCTGGTTGGATAATAGAAATAACACAAAACAATGCTTCCACATCCTCATCCTTTCTTGAGAGTGCATCTGCAACAACATTTTGCTTCCCTTTTTTGTAGATGATTTCAAAGTCATAATCCAACATATTTGTGACCCATTTTTTATGTTCTTCTAAAGATAATCTTTGTTCTAAAAAGTATTTAAGAATATCATGATCCATTTTTACCTTGAAGTGTCTTCCCATTAGGTAAGGTCGCCATTTCTTAAGTGCATGTAGTATTGCCAACATTTCCTTCTCATAAATAGCTTGCTTGAGATGTAGCCGTAAAAATACCAAATCGCCTACATCAAAACTTCTTTCATTGCAATGTTGATCAACCCGTTGTTTCATTCGATTCTGCACCAAAATGGCGTTATCCTTTAAAAGTTGGAGAACTTGTTGTTGATGATCGATGTGATCTTTCACTGCTTGAATATTTTTCTTCTTGATATGTCCTTCTATCTTGAGAGTTTGAGGAGTGGTAATTTCTTCCAATGCATTACAAGATATGGTCAAATTCATTTTTTGATGCTCGATGTGATCTGTCACTTCTTGAACATTTTTCTTCTTGATATGTCCTTCTATCTTGATAGTTTGAGGGGTGGTAATTCCAGCCAATGCACAAGATATGGGCATATTCATTTTTTCTTTATCGATGTGATATTTCACTTATTGAACCTTTTTCTTCTTAATATGTCCTTCTATCTTGAGATTTTGAGGAGTGGTAATTCTTGCCAATTCTTTACAAGATATGGTCGGATTCATTTATTCTTTCTTCGGGGTTGGTTCCTGGTGTATATCCTCTTCTTTTGACGTTTCTTGATCCTTTTCTTCCTCCTCTTCACAATCAATCTAAAATAATTTCTTGTCAACACACTTATGATCTTTAATGTATTTGTTATCACAATTGTAACAAAGCCCTTTTTCTATTTTTTCTTCCAATTGTTGTGGTGTCAACCTTGTAGGTTCTGGAAGGCTAGGAGAAACAACACTTCCATATTTATAGTTGTGAGGGGTAGACTTCCTTATTGCCATAATTTTACTTTCCACTTTTCTTTCCAACCTAAATGCATTCTCCAATGAATCAGGTTCACAAAGACGAACCTCATGTTGAATGTTATCCTTTAAAGTCCCTATGGAGACATCAATCCTCTGCTTCTCTGGAATATCATTTTCCCTTATATTCAATTTTTTAAAGTCCTCAATGTGCTCTGCCGTTGGATACTTTTGTTTGAGATTTATCAATTGGCTAAAGGAGGTGTTTCTCTTTGTATCCTCATAATGTGATATCATTTCCTCCGTGAAAATTGACCACGTAACAAGTGGTTTACGAGAACAAAGCCCTTTATACCATAAAAATTGATTTGGTTCTAAATACGAAGATGCAATACATACCATTTGTAACAGTTGCACTTCATGTAGATCAAAATATTTCTCCATCTGTAGTATCCAATTTACTAGATCCTTGCTATCAAACTTCCTCATATCGCCTTCTCTTGATTTAGGATCTCGATATTGAAACGATTGTAACTCTGTAATTTTAGATCTCCAAGTTCTAAAATGCGTCCTGTAGTATCCCTCTGAGTTTTCTTTCCAACCCCGCAATTCTGATCAAGATTGGATTCTACAAGGAAGACTTATGTCAAATCTCCCACGATGACCTGATTATAGACTAGTTCAGTAGAGAAAACTTGTAGGAAGTTCCACATGTCACTATTTAAACCTTAGGTTCTCAAAATGATACCCAAAATACTACAGTCTGTCTTATTTCTGTCACTTTTTATGAAATTTTAATCAGATGCTCAGAGAGAGAGTTATGAAATTTTTCCCCAGGTCACCTATTTGGGATGTAATTCGAGAGCCTGTAGAAACCCTAAATGTCTTGGATTGTATCTTCAAAATTATAGCGAAACAAGACCTGAAATTCAGGCTTGAGCTTCACCAAGAATTCAACTCAAATGGGCTTTAATTTTAGAGTCTGAACCTTTGTAGATAAATACTATAGCGAAAATTCCACAATGACCTGTTTGTGATGAAATTATGGAGCTTGCAAAAATCCTAACTTCCTCATATCATATCTCCGAAAATATAGTGATACAAGATCTAAAATTCGAACCCGCGGTTCAGACCAATTTCATCTCAAATGGATGTTTTTTTTAGCTTCTGAAACTTCATAGCGAAAAAGTTATAGTGAAAATGCCACGATGACCTATTTGGAGCAACGAAACCCTAGAATCCAAAGCTCTGAGACCAAATGTTATGAAACCAGCTCACAAAAAGATAGAAAAGATAGATAAACGCCTTCAAAATAAGCCCCTTCAAGGGGCCAACCTCCTTTACATTACACAAATGAACAATTCTTGGATGATACAAATGACAAGACCTCCTTTCTATATATAGGAGTCTAAGGGTTCATAATATAATCAGAGTCGACATAACAATAATAATGTAAGGGGACAATAATAACAATATGGGGACTACATGGGCACAACAATATAATAAGGGGGTTGTACTAATAACAATAAGGGGTTACACTAGTAGTATAGGGACCTAACATTTGTAATCCCCTTGATTCATTCTAAATTGACCTATATTCTAGGAAATAGAAAAGACATTAGACGTTTTGAAGACAACATAATGAGACAACCAAAATTAGATATTTTTCAAGACCTCCTCCTCCTAAAGAAATAGATGCACACTAGAGGCATCAATACAATTCACAACATTTCATCTTGGAATGTGTCATATCAAAATTAACTTGGGAGGAATTGTAATGACATCCCCATTCATTTTCGTCCATTGTTCCCTTCCATTTTATCTTTGTTGTGGGGATAAACACCTCTTAATTTAAGGACCTTGAATTAGTGGGGTTGAGGTCCTTCTTATTCAATAAAGGAATGATATTTACACTATCTATCTTCCTTATATCCACCTCAACACACTGTGATTTGAATAAAAGTATGGTCCACGAATGGCCTCCCAATTATCAATAGCTTTGAATGGATTATAGTGAATGGTATAATTTTAGTCTTGGATAATTTCATCAAAGGAAGACTATATGGACCTAATTTCTTTTCATTGTACATAGATGCAACAAAATGAAGTATTCATCTTTTCTTATAATGTTCATTTTCCAACCTTAGTTACAAAAAAATGATTTTGTAGGCATATCCCACCAATATCCTTCTCTTTGCTGGAATGGGCTCTTAACTTGGTGGACTAGACTATATATAGGGTCCCTTAAAGGGTAAAAACACAATTCAAATGGATGTGGAAAATTTTTTAGCTATCTAGAAATATGTTGGTCTTCAAATAAGAAAAGGAATCATGAACATATGTAATAAAGAAAGCTAGAAGTGTTCTTTTGGAGGCATTTTACTCTAAAGGGATATCATTAAAAAATAAGGAACCATTGGATAGAAAAAAGTTGAATAGATAAATAAATTAATTGAGATAGTATTTCCATTGAAATTCACAAAAATCTCATCCCCATTCTTTTGCAAGTCCATCTTGGGGAAGAAGAATTTGAATCTTGGAAAAGAGAGATGAAAACTTTCATTCTTTGTTTTTTAGTGTGCCTTGAAAGTCAATCCTCGAGTGGTTGGAGTGGGAGGGGTCATTCTTGACCTCAAAGGAAAGTAAGAAGCCACTTATGCACAGGATCTTGTTATTGCCACAAAAAACCAAGATGTGGCATATGCAAATTTGCAGAGCCTCTCCATCTCCATAATCAAGGAATCAAGGAAGTGATGGTGCTTGTAGATTTAAGGCTTAATATTATTAAATCCTTATCTTTTCAAGATCTATTGAAAGACTCTAGAATCACTTATATTCTTTATTGTGTCTCAATGCTTTCTAAACATATGTCCAAAATATCCTACTTCCACAGTATCATGGTAATAATAGAGTGGCAGATGCTCTAGCAAATGATGGATCAAGATTACTATTGGGAAATAAAAAAAGGGGGCTTATAATCATAAAATGATTCCTTAATGCTTATTTCACCTCAATGATAGCATAAATATGTTTTTCAAATCCATAAAAGGTGAGAGGATGCACACATAGTATGTGTTCTCTCACATGTAAACATTATATCTGGTCCCATTCCTCTACCTCCATTCTAAAACTTGGCCCCATAAGCTTCTTTATTATATGTTGAGGGTTCTTGTCTTCAACATGCATGGTGGGATAAGTTTCCCTATGCTCTAGTTTGGTTAGGCTCATTAGAAGACTAGCAGTGTTTAGTTTTTGGGAGCCTAAGTTTTGGGGACATGCCTGAAGGTGATTTTATTCATCAACAATGTTGGCCTTTGGAGGAGTTTGCAACACTTGGTTTCTGGATGTTGGGTTTTTGGTGACAAGACTAGAAGTGAATTGAATCAATGGCAACATTGATGTTTGGGTGTGGAGGTGATATGCTATAACATCTATGCTAACTCTTGAGTATGTTCCTACATTTCCATGTCCAATTCCCTCTAACTCTATAGAGTTATTTCTACCATGATGGTCAATTAGTGATTTCCTATTGGAATTTTGTTTTCGTAGTTTGGGACTTCTTATTAAAAATCCCTAGCAATAAATTTGGAGGGCTATGTATGATTAATTTGTCTTCGGTGGAGGTACTAAGGAGTTGTTCATTATTTTCCCTAAATGAGACTTTTCTTTTAGTTCTTTTTTTGGCATCCACTAATCTTACCCTCAGCCCCTGTGTAGCTAGAGACCCTCCTCCTTTGGCTCTTCGTAGGTTACCCCCCTATGCTCATAATTTCTCTATAGTGAACCTTCCTTCTTGGGGATCTTCCCTTGTCTCTATGCACTTTGAATTTTTTGTGTGGGATCCATTTGTCCTTTTGGCGTGCTTCATTAGATATTCCTCCAAGTATCAATGGTATTCCATGGACCTCCCTAACGGTAAAATTTTTATTCACAACCTATATTTCCTCATTCAAGATCTATAAAGGATCCACTAGGCCAATTTGACAAATTTTGGCAATTTGGGGACACCATGAAGAGAAAATCATCGATTTAGTAGAGGAATGTGACAAAATTAAAAGGAAATTCAATATGAGAGCGATTTTTGGTCAACAAGCCCCACAACTTTAGAATATAATAGAAAGTAAGAAATGGACAAAAACAAGGAACAAAAAAAACAAAATTATGAGAAATAAGAAAAAGGCTTTGGCTCAAAATAACAAAGTTCTCAATTCATATTTTTCAAAAAAAAATCTATTTTAAATATATTCTATCATTTATATGCATGTAAAATGCAAATATATATATATATAATATATATATATATATATATATATATATATATATATATATATATATATATATATAGATATATATATATATATATATATATAAACAAACTTAAATTAATTTCTAAATGTCGTAATCCTTATAATATCACTAGTACAAAAATTTATGGCAATAAGTTGATATTTTTGTAACGTCTCACCTTATTAACCAACTTTAATATATTCATCAATTTCATATATATATATATATAAACCTCCTCTCTCACTTTTATAATAAACCTCATTCTTCTTATAAAATATTTGAATTTTAATGTTTGAATAATAATCTCCACATAATAATGAAAACCAAAACCAAATAAACCACTAAATGAGTGAGTGATTGATGTCATTGTCATAAATAATAATTGCACCAAGAAGCACTCTATAGCCTAGTGTATGAGACATGTTGTCACGTAACATTTTTTTCTATGTGGTTCACGGACCCCATAGATTGGTGATTGCTATACATCCTTGAAATATTTGTACCAGGCAAGTCCACCTTAATGGATCACTTCTCGTTGGCTTAACTATAGAGCGTAACCTTGAGAGTGTCAAGATAATTGAATCCATAACCTCTCAATAGAAAAGGTGTTTTAATGACATGTTTTCACATACATTTGAAAATAATAGAATAATACTTACATTAACAATTTAAAAAAGTGTAATAACAAAAAAAACTTTCAAATCATCCATAAATAAAATACTTTTTAAGTTTCATCTCAATTTTACATCAACTTTATCTATAAAGTGACTTAAAGTAATAAAAAGCAATCTAATTTTGTCTATAATTACTTCTTAGTATGAAGTAGATGTGTAATTCCTTAATTACATAATATAGAGTTGAGATGTGACATCTAAAATTAATATTGATATTATACCTATATAATTCATTTTGTCTTTAGTTGACATGTGATATTTAAAAAAACTATATCAATAACAAAAAATATTAGTGTGAATCATAAATAAAATATTTCAATGCCCATATTAAGTGTAAAAAAAATGATATCACATTTATATAGAGATACAAAGTAGTCAATGTTAATTTTATTATGTGTATTTATTCAATTTTTAATATGGAGTTGATATGTGGTATTTATATAAATTAATTAAAAAAATGAATATCAATAAGAGAGAGAAAGAGAGCTTATTCCATTAACATGTGCTTTTGAATTTACCTATATAATTCATTTGATTTTTAGTTGAAATGTGATACTTAAAAAAACTATATTAATAACAAAAAAAAATTAGTGTCAATCTAAATAGAATATTTCAATGTGCATATTAACTAACAAAATTTTATATCAAGTTTATATAGAGAGATACAAAGTAGTCAAAGTTAATTTTTTTATGTGCATCTATTTGATTTTTAATATGGAGTTGATATGTGGTATTTATATAAATTAATTAAAAATCGATGTCAATTATATATATATATATATAGAGAGAGAGAGAGAGAGTATTTCATTAATACGTGCTTTCGGATTTAGTGTATAAGGGGGATTTAGTAATTTCTCCCATAGTTAATATGGAGCTAACATATAACATTTAAAAATATATATGTTAATAACAAAAAGAATCAATATAAATACAGATAGAATATGTAAAATAAATGAAAAAGAAATTGATGGTTAAAATATTTTATTATTGTGTTGTTCAAGATGAGTGAGATGTGTAATTCCTTTTATAAATAGAGAGAGAAAATGTAAAATAAATGGAAAAAAAAATTGATGGTTAAAATATTTTTACGTCGTAAGGCGGTCCCCTTTTAAATCTACTCCCCTCTCATCTTACATGTCAAACTATGATCCGTTTGATTTGATGTTAGAGGATTAAAATGTTTGCTACTGTTAATCAAAAATTTAGTTATAACTTAAACAATAATAGTCTAAACTTCATATTTTTCAATAACCAGCGAACCTGAAGGTAGACGATCATGGCTTGTGTTGCAGAGTGGAGTGAAGGTAGACGACCATGGCTTGCATATCTTTTTCAAGAACTAGTGAAACCTAAAGGTACACTACCATGATTTGCGTTGCAAAGTGAAGGTAAATGGCCATGGAGTGGAGTGAAGGTTTTCAGGATTTCGTTTAACATTACGCGGTGGGCTAGCTGTTCTCAACGCACTCTTGTCTGAATTTGTCTCACTGTTGCCAACATATAAAGGCCGCTCAGTTGGAGAATTGTTGATGGCCATTTCTCCAGCAATGATGCCTCCTGATCTTTCCCCTGTGGACAATATTTTTCTAAGACAATGGAACTCCCGATTTATATCTTGATCAACCGTCTTTCTCTTCTGCCAATTTCTTTCGATCTCCTCCATTGTTCCCCTTTCTGGCCATCGCTGCTCATAGCTCGGGTAGTGCTCAGAAATCACATCGACTTCTTATTCATTACCATGTTTTCAGTAGGGAAGCTTTGACCTACAACAAGCTTAGGCAAGTCAATACTATTTGATGTACTCATAGGAAGACTTTCTGATCTAAGATTTATGCTCAAAGGCAATGACATTAAACTACTTGTAGAATGACATTCTTTGATGAATGAATGTGCAACAAATATTTGTAAATCATCGTCAGATGAATAGGATTCCGAGGAATAGTTAATGTGATTGCTAAAGGGGCCGAAAATGCCAATGTCAGGGGCTCCAGTATAGTACTTAGAGTAAGTGGCATCTTGTGAGTTCGAATTAGGAAAATCTGCAACCAGCCAGCCATCGCATTCATCTCCTCCAAATTCAACTAAATTTCTTAATGCTGTCTCATTTTCTTCCTGCAATCCTTCGTGAAAGCATCATATTTCCACCACAATCGGAGTGAAGATGGAGTGGTAGCATTAAGAATTTCTGAAGTGAGTTTGCCCTTATTTTCTTATCGCTTTGGGAAATAAATTGGGTTTTATTAACATATTCCTAATTATTAATTGCATATCTCTGTACACAATGCATGTTCGTTTGGAAGGGCATCAGTCTGAATACAAAGAGAAGTTTGCCCTTATTTATTAACTATTCGGTTAGGTTGTGCCAAGCTCCTGAATTTAATATGGGTTCATTGCCAGCTGAAGAACGCTTGGATTATCCAGAAGCGAGGAGAGATGAGTCTGTAGTAGACAACTATCACGGGGTGCTTGTACGTGATCCTTACAGATGGTAAGCTTCGTTTGAGTTTAATTTATAAAATTCTTAGTTGTTTACTATTTGACAGAAACCAGCCTCATCACTCAAACTCATGCCAATCTGAAGTGGTGAGAATGGGAAAGGCTTATCACTTCATTTTAGATATTGTGTCGTTTTATTTTAACAGTGGCCCGTGAATCTATGTTTTTTTTTTCTTTATGGAATCTTCTGGGTAGTTTGTTGGGTGGTAAACTCCTTTGCCAGGAGAGGGGATAGAGCTCCTTTCAATGAGAGTCTTAGAAGTCATCCAGGAGAGGGAACAGAGCTAGAGCTCCTTTCAATGAGAGTTTGACCTGACTCATCATCATGATAAGTGCTTCAACAGTTTGACTCGTCAATAGAACACAACCTAACAGACTGTAAACAAATGCCTTGTTGGTAAACTAATGCAGCTTTTCCATATGGAATATTAGAAATTGCCATGAATTCATGTTTTCCCATTTGAAGAAAGGAATATAATTCGAAATAATGTTGTTTTATTTTAGGTTTTAATACATATCCATTAACCAGGGATTGGTTTGCTAATACGGTTCATGGGTTGTCAATTGGACATTGATAAGGTGTTGCAACTTGAAAAGTGTTCACACTAATCACGAGAATTGGAATCCTAATATGGTTCATGGGTTGTCAGTTGACATTGAAAATGTGGACACTGCAGATCTCAATAGTGGCAGGGGTGATTCGTGAATCAGGGTATGTTAATACAACTTTTTGTCAATGAGTTGTTATGGTTAGTTATCCGGCATATAGCAGGCTTGGCTGACCATTTTCATAATTGAAAAAATGGAGAAATTTTGTTCATATCTTGTAACTAAAAAGGGAGTTATCAAAGACGGCAGCGGCATTGGTGGTGGGATATCTTTTCTTTCAAAAGAAGAACCAGAAGCAATCTGAGATGGGGAGAGAATCTTGGTGAGAAAAGCTTGGAGGAGGCGCCTTCATGGCATTCTTCTCCCTCAATCATGTAAATATTCCTTCTGCAAGAAAGTTCAGTTCTGTCTGTGGTTTAGTGGATTGTGTTTGTTGTTAGGTGCCTTATTGCCTACAACCTCGATTGACATTTTTCGGCAAATTGTCTCAATAATAAAATCCAATTGAGAACTGAACTAGTGACAAAATGCCTATTTTTAACGTTGTTATAGATGCATGATAATAGTTTTTTAGTTCTTATGTTTCTCATGAGCATTTGGATTCTTGAATTCTAAGTCTGATAGGCCTTTTATGGGAGACAATAAATTGAGAATTGTTTCATACCTTTTCTTGTGCATTATGATGCCTTGCGACTAATGTTTTTTAAAGGTTATCATCTTTGTCAAACCATGTAATTCTCCATTCTGCACTTGATGCTCATTTTTGTTATTGAGTCCTTCCCATAGGAAATATAAATTTAAGCTGCTTTGTTTGATTTGGTGACTCATTCATTTTTTTTTGTAGATTGATCACCTTCCAATTGAATTTCCCTCTAGTCAGCCATGGATAATAGGTCTCATTCCCTGTTTCCTTTAGTTCTTGGGTATGTCTGAGTTCACATGTGCTATATGATCATTACAATGGACAAAACCCCAAGTGGAATGCCAACATTAGAAGAAATTTACCTTTGCCTCATACTAGAGTTCCAAATATCATGATGTGCTTGCTTACAGTCGATGCTTTGTGGTGTTCAAACCACTTGACATCAAGAGGATATCTGAACATATTGTGAGTTTCAGATTCTTCTGGTCTAAGAAAAAGTGAACAACACTCATACAGGTGTGATTGGGGGTGCTCATCTTTGTAGGCAGAAGAAAATCACTGACCCAGAAACACAAAGCTTCCAGGGGCCACCACGGAGCCGAGGACCTGCCAGGGGAAACAAATGGAAAACTAAGAACTGAACCAGACCCCAATTCATATGCCTGACACAAGAAAACAAGCGAGAAGGAAGAAACCCCCAGAACCCAACAAACATCCTTATTCGTTCAGGCCAAGAGCCAAAATTATAAGATGAATCATTTGCATACTAGAGCCTCATGGCAACCAACTCAAAATTAATAATAAACAGACTTGAAGGGAGGCCTCGAGGCCACAAAGGAAAATAAGCAAGATCCTAGGAGTGGTCATAGCACCACAACCAACATAATCCCATACGAGATGGATAACTACCAAAAAAGACAGACAAGGGAAAATAAAATACCACAACCACTGCTTCCCCTGTTGAAACTTTCATTAACGTAACCATTTAAACCATCTTCCAACCAGACCGGATTGCACTAGAGCCTCTCATTCTAAAATCCAATTGACAGATATAGTCGATTATAGGGACATGGATGAAGAAACTATGAACATACCGGGAGACCATAGCTGGGATCGGTCGCAACTAAGCCCATTTCCAGGGAATACACACCATCATGTCTGTCTCCCTATCACCATGTTGTGTGCTTCATGCATGTGGAGGGTGGCGGGGGGGCTTGTTGGGATTGACATCATCATCCCTCTACAAATCTCTTTACCGCGACACGTACCCTGATCGGCGATATTGATAGGTGTTTTTTAATGAATTAACATATAACATTTAAAAAAAAATATTAATAATAAAAAAGTCACGTAAATATATACCTATTTATAGAGAGACTATGTCTGTATTGTATAAATCAAATGAAAATAAATATTGGAGTTAAAAATATTTTATTAATGTGTTGATGAAGATGAAAGCAATGAATTCCTTTTATACTTGACATCAAATGGCATATATATAAATAATCGACATAGATCCATGATAAACCGAGATTTATAAGGGCCAAAAAGGATCAAATCACTTGAGGTGCAAATCTTTTTTCTAAATTTACACTTTATAAAAAATTTACATCTCAAGAGATTCGATCCCTCTTAATACTTGATAAAATTGAGATTAACATAGACCTAAATTGATAAATAAAATTCTAAATATTATTTTTTATAACCATAATTAGATGAATATAATTTAGGTTTGATCAATGAAACTATAATACGAAAATTGAGATCCTACGTGAGTCGGTGATGGATGACATTGTTACAAAGAGTAAATTAAAGAAAAGTTTTGCATATTATTTTTTATTAGATCGGCATAATAATAAGATAGGTATAATTTGTGAAAATTGAGATTATAAGTTTATTGTTTTCTTAAAGTCACGTTGATTTTCTTATATAAAATTTTATTTTTATTTAAATATTTATAAAAATCTTGTTTTACAATAATTTATTAGTTTTGATTAAGAATAATGTTTATTTGATTAGTTTTTATTATTATATGTAGTGAGATATTTTATTTATGGAGTGCATTGTTCATGTTAAAATGGTTTTTTTTTATTGTTATATATTTTTAAGTATATATTAATATTACTTAATTCTATATATTAAAATATTTTATGGATGACGAATATTGAATTTTTTTATTATTATAGTTTTTTAGTTGTTACATATTGAATTTTCTTATTATTATAATTTTTTTAGTTGTTACATATTAATTTTATATTAAGATTTGAATGAATTAGAGATTTCCTCTAATTGCTTTTATTAATAAGTATTTAATATTTTTTATTTTATTTTTTAATTTTCAATTACTTTTTTCTTTGGACATTGAATATTTTATTATATACAACATTAAAATATTTTCTTTTAACATTTTTTTTTATATATATATATATATGAAGTTGATATCAACATAAATGTTGAAATAATTCATTTAAATCTGTGTTGAAATATTTTTGAATATATATATATATATATATATATATATATATATATATATATATATATATTAAATTCGATGAACTCAAAAAGAGTAAATTACATCTTGAACCAAGAATTTCAAATAGCATCTACAACATTTCTGGTGTTACTCCCAAGAATTTATCATGGTTATTTTTTCCCCTTTTCTCCTATGAATATCTACTAAAAGTATAAGATTTAAACAAATTAATCACACTTTTTTTAACTGCTAATTAATTTCTCTCTTTTTAAAGTTGATATGAAATTATATTATGCCATATGGACATTTAAAGAACTTAATTACACTTTTTTTACTTCTAATTAATTTATCTCTTTTTAAAGTTGATACGAAATTATATTGTGCCATGTGGACATGGAAACATTTTATTTATGACTGAGAGTGAGTGAAATATTTTAACCACACTGAACTGTAATATCAACAACCATAGTGACGCTAAGATTATTGATATTTTATAATGCTTTTAATTAAAACTAACTAAATATGCATATTCATTTTTTTATTACTATAGTCATCATTGCTTTTCCATTTACATAATATTTTATTTTTATTTTAAGGAAGGCATGTATTAGCTCCAAATCGAACACATACAGAATCACACATCACTCACATATTCGGCTGTAAAGTGCACCTTTTGGCACAATCATTCCAAAAGTGTTAAAAAAATATAAAATGAATTTTTATGTCTTAAGAAGATTTATATAAAAATTCGTTATTTCATATTTATTAAATTTATTTTTTATATCTTATATTGGATGGCTATCTGCCTTATTAGACTTCACACTTGTGGCATGGAGGTGGGCAAGGATCCACGATTCATGTCTTCTTCAAAATCGTCACCTTCACATGTAGGATCCAATAACTTGCCATATCTCAGTGGCATAGGACCTTGTGGGTACTCATTAGGTATAGGTGAAGGCTCTATGGATGATGGCTTAGGACTCTACGAGCATAATGGTGAAGAGTTGTGACATTCATTCCCCTCATGCCAGTTATGTCCAACTACCCTTCTTCCGCAAGCCAATATTGTATTTGATCATCCACCACAATGTTTTTTGGTTTGTTGTTTCCTCTTGAACTTGGGGCAATCATCTGGTTCTATGTATGGTCCCTACTTCTAGTTAATTCTTTGTAATTTGTCTATAATGGATCCAAAAATAAAGTTCCATGGAAAATTCTCATTGTCATTCACTAGAGTGGAGCTGGTAGGCATGGACACCACTAAACCCTTTCATTGCTCTTGTATACTCAATATCAAGCAACATCTAAACATTCTAAGGGAGGAGGTTAAGAAAGAGAGAACCTGCTACTCAGATGATAAATTTGAACATATGGTTCAATATTTAGTCAAGGAAACGACCACCAACCACACTTGGGAAACTAAATTCAAGGATACTCTTGAGCTCTATTGGCATATACAATATTTCATGGCTTGTGCCCTCCAAACTAACTAGTCAAACCAATTGAAACTCCACCAACGACTTAGCCTCTATAGAAACAATCATCCTTGCTAGTCACTCTTTGTACCTAGTTAACCAAAAAACATGGAGGATTACTTATCTCTATTATTACTAGTAATTCAAAGGAAAAACACGTAAAAGTTTTTGTTGGGTGTGGAACCTTATTATCTTGTTTATTTAAAGGTATCACCGCGTTGGACCCTAATTCCTAATGGGGCAGCAACGTCATCTGTTTAATCACCATTAGGGGGGTAGCGCCCCCAAAGCTAAAAATATATGTAAAATTGCCTTGTAAAATATTGTAATTTCATAGTCAATCTGAGTCGTTCATTAGGTGGATGATCTGATGGTAGAAGTTATGTTTAATTTAGGGGTTTTTTTCCCTAGAAGATAACCCCTCACTATATATGAGGGAATTGTATTGCGGCTATGTATATGTGTATTCTGAGTGAGAAAGAGAGAGGAGATTGTGTGAGAGCGAAGAGGAAATTACAACGAATTTGTTATAGGTTGCATCTCTTCATTTTTTTTGGATAATATAAAGGAAGGACTAGATGTTTCTATGTGGACATAGCCCAAATTGGGTGAACCACATATATTTGTGTCTCTCTTGTTCTATGTGTTTTATATGTTTGTCTTTTTGCAATATTTTATGTATTCCATTGCTTTGTAATATACAACTTTGTAACAACGAGTACCGAAGACGAAGGTCTATTTGGCTAATAAGGAGAAGGGTTCCTAGTTCAAGTGGGAGCAATGGTGGAAGATGGCAGGTTTAGGGTCAAGAAACTTACCAAAACTACTAGCTATGGAAGATGAATATGGAAGATTATTTGTATCAAAAAGAGGATCTATTGTTGATCATTTAAATGAATTTTGTACGTTACCAGTCAGTTAAGTTCTATAGGATTAAATTTTGATGATGAAGTTAGGGCTCTGTTATTTCTCTGGTCATTGCCAGAAAGTTGGAATGATTTAGTTATGGCCATTAGTAACTCTGTCTCTGGACCTAGTACTTTAAAGTTTGATGATGTCATTTGTGTTATTCTTAGTGAGGAAATGAAACATAAAAGCTTTGGTGAGACATCAGGTAACACTTTTACTGCAGACACTGGGGGAAGAAAAATGGAAAGAGGACAGAGCCTAGGATATCATAGTAAGTCAAGGAAAGGCAGATCCAAGTCCATGTCAAGGATAGTGTGCTGGAAATGTAGGAAGAAAGGACACCTGAAGAAAGACTTAAGTCTTAGAAGGGAAAAGAAGGAGATGCACAACAAGAAAACAATCATGAAGCAAATGTGACAGGTGATGTGTTGCAAAATGCTTTGATTCTTTCTTTAGAAAATATTATTGATGTTTGTGTTTTAGATTCATGGGCCTCATTCCATGCCACCCCTGATAGGAAATATTTTCATGATTATGTTAAAGGAGATTTTGGACAAGTTCGTCTTGGTGATGATAAACCCTGTAAAATTGATGGAATGGGTAAAGTTTTCATAAAACATCACAATGGAAACGAATGGCTATTGAAGGAGGTAAGGCATGTTCCATATTTGAAGAAAAATATAATTTCAATAGGGTAGTTGGGAGGTGAAGGTTGTGTAACTACTTTTACAGATAAAACTTGGAAGGTCACTAAAGGAGCCCTGGTAATAGCAAAAGGAGAAAAGGTTGGTACATTGTATTTATGCGAATTATGTTAATGCTTTAACCTCCACAGGAGCAGATACAACATTGTGGCATCATAAGCTTGGGAACATGAGTGAGAAGGGGATGCATATTATTCACTCAATAAATTTATTGTTAGGTTTGAAGCATGTTGATTTGGATTTATGTGAGAATTGTGTTTATGGAAAACAAAAGAGAGTTAGATTTCTCAGAGTTGGGAAAGAAAAGAAAAGCGAAAATTAGAGCTTGTGCATATAAATGTATGGGACATGCTCAGGTATCATCTCTCAGTGGCTCTCGTTATTATGTTACTTTTATTGATGATGCAACAAGAAAAAGCTTGGATTTATTGTATTCAGAATAAATTTGATGTATTTGATACTTTCAAGAAATGGAAATCTTTGGTTGAGAATGAGACAGGAAAGAAGTTGAAGTGTCTTAGATCAGAAAATGGAGGAGAATATTGTAGCAAATATTTTGATAAGTATTGTTCAGAACATGGAATTCACAAAGAGAAGACAGTTCCAGGAACACCATAGGAAAATGGTGTGTCAAAAAGGATGAACAGGACAATCATGGAGCGTGCAAGGTGCATGAGATTGCATGCATGATTTCCTTTACAATTTTGGGACATGTTGTAGACATTGTTGTTTATCTAATAAAAAGAAGTTCTTCAAGCTCCTTGGATGGTGGTATTCTAGAGGAGGCATGGACAGGTAAAAAGGTAAATTACTATTTTTAAAAACTTTTAGTTATGAAACCTTTGTCCACATTAATAAAGAAAATAGAACAAAGCTTGAGGCAAAATCAAAGAAATGTAACTTTATTGGATATGGTGTTAATGATTTTGGTTATCGCTTATATGACTATGAAAATTACAAAATCATTGGGAGTAGATATGTCATATTCAATGAAAGGGCATTGTATAAGGATCAGATGCAGGAAAAGAAATAGGAAAAAGAAAACAAAGAATACATAGTACCTGATGAGATCATAGAAAAAATAAAGGTGTCTAAAAATCATAATGATTAACAGCCACAACAATAACCACAACATCAACAAGCATCTCAAACACCTGAAAGAGGTGTTAGAAGATCTACCATGATAAGTAGAACCCCTGAATGATACTCTCATTCATTATATTATGTATTGTTGATTGATTCTGGTGAACCAGAATGTTATGAAGAAGAAATGCAGGTAAAAACCAGGAAGAAGTGGGAGCTAACCATGAAAGAAGAGATGGAATCCTTGGTACATAACTAGACTTGGGACTTAGTGAGGTTTCCTACAGGTAAAACAAAATTACAGAATAAATGGATTTACAGGTTGAAGGAAGAAGATGGAGGTAGAAAAGGGTATAAATCTAGACTTGTGTTGAAGGGGTTTGCACACAAGAAAGGTATAGACTTTGATGAAATATTTTCTCCTGTTGTTAAAATGACTTTAATCAGAACTATTTTAATATTGAAGTAGCAGAAGATTTGCATCTTGATTAGTTAGATGTAAATACGACCTTTCTCCATGGGGATTTAGAGGAAGATATTTATATGCAGTGACCATAAGGGTATGAGGTCAAAGGGAAGGAGAAACTAGTGTGCAGGTTGAAGAAGAGCTTGTATGGCCTAAAACAGGCTCCAAGGCAGTGGTATCTAAAATTTGATAGGTTTTTGTCTGAACAAGGTTATACTAGATGTCACTCTCACCATTGTGCTTATCTCAAAAGGAAAAATGATGGAAACTATATTATATTGTTATTGTATGTATATGACATGCTTGTTGCTGGGTCTAACATGCTGGAAATAAATGTCCTCAAAGAAGATTTGGAAAATTCATTTGCAATGAAGGATTTAGGTGCTGCAAAACAAATCCTTGGTATGAGAATAACTAGAGATGGGAAAAATCGCAAATTAACATTGTCTTGGAGTGAGGATATACAAAAGGTGTTGGAAATATTTAATATGTAGAATGCAAACCACTTACTACACCTTTGACTAGCCATTTCAAACTAATGAGATCTGTCCCAAGACTCGGGTAGAGATGGATCATATGACTAAAGTTACATATGCATCGATAGTTGGAAGTTTAATGTATGCAATGATCTACACAATGCCTGATATTGGACATGTAGTAGGAGTTATAAGCAGGTACATGAACAATCACGAAAAAGAACATTGGATGGCAGTGAAGTGGATTATCAGGTATTTGAGAGGTACCACAAATAAAGAATTATGCTTTGCTGGTTCAAACATTGCTCTATAGGGATATGTTAATGCAAATATGGTAGGTGATAGAGATAATAGGAGGATCACCACGGGGTATGTGTTTATTGTAGGTGGAACAACTATCAACTGGGTTTCAAAAATGTAGCGTTGTTTCACTTTCAATAACGATAATAGAGTATGTTGTTTCTACAAAGGCTAGTAAAGAAATGATTTGGTTGCAGAGATTTATGGATGAATTGGGTAAGAAGCAGGAGATGGGAAGGCTATATAGTGATAGCCAGAGTGCCATTCATCTTGCAAAGACGTCATCATTTCATTCCAAGACTAAACATATACAACTCAAGTACCATACTATATGGTTAGTGTTGGAATATAGAGAATTGAAGCGGGAAAAGATACACACTAGCCAGAATCCTGTAGATATGTTAACAAAAGTTGTAACTAGGGAGAAACTGGGATTTTGTTAAGTTTCAATTGGTCTTTAAATATGATGATGAAGATGAGAAACATCTAGGTCCAAAGTGGAAGCATTTTTTAGCAAATGAAGTAGTGGTGGAGTTACAATAATCACTCTCCAAGTGGGAGATTATTGGGTGTGGAGCCTGATTATCTTCTTTATTCATAGGTATCGACGGATTGGACACCATTTTCTAATAGGGTGGAAACACTGCCCATTTAATTAAAGTCAGGGGGGGAGAGAGTGATTTTATGAGACCCTCCTCCCCCCACCCCAGCGGGGGTTTAGGGGCAGTGCCCCCGAAGCTAAAAATAGATGTAAAATCACCTTGTAAAATATTGTAAATTCGTAGTCAATCTAAGCCGTTCATTAGGCAGATTATCTGACGGTAGAAGTTATGTTTAATTTAGGTTTTTTTGCCCTAGAAGGAAACTACTCACTATATATGAGGGAATTGTATTGTGGTTGTGTATATGTGTATTCTGATCAAGAAAGAGAGACAACACTGTGTGAGAGAAAAGAGGAAATTACAACAGATTAATTGTAAGTTGTATCTCTTCATTTTGTTCGATAATATAAAGGAAGGAATTATTGTTTCTATATGGACGTACCCCAAATTGGGTGAACCACGTATATCTGTGTCACTCTTATTCTACGTGTTTTATGTGTTTGTGTTTCTTAAATATTTTATGTGTTCCATTGCTCTGTAATATATAATTGTCTAGTAGTTTCCCTTCCCTTCCACTTGATTTCATGAGTTTTCTTTGTTTTTAATTCTTAGGGTTCTAGATTTGTTTTTTTGTTCTTCCAATATTTTTATATTATGCCTATTGTAGCTACTTTTTATTATCGATGGCAAGAGAAACCTAGTTTCTTATATGGCAAGTGGGCAATAAAAATTATGGTTTGAACTTAGGATATATGGCCTAGTTTTCCTTTGGGTAAGCACAAAGTAATTCCTTGTGTTTTATTGTTTATAGGTCTGATGACAACTCGTTAGTTCTCCATAGTCATACTACATAAAGATCCTATAGCTACTCTAGGCATGTGTAAGTTTATAGTTTATCTGACCATGTACAGTTGTATAATTTATATTATAAAGTAATAGAATAGACAATGAACTTACAAAAAAACTCAATTTTTAATAAAATACAATTTAATTAAAAATTGCCTTGACAATGATTTAAAATAATATGTTTACAATTTGAAATATGATTGCAGTATCTTCTTGTTATGAGAAATTTAATATTGAATGAACAACTAATCAAATTTTAAGTAGTGATTCCAAGCCTAATACTTTATGGATATATGGGGATTTTGTTTTAACTAACAGATACAAAATAAATTTTGAGGACTTGTCTTAAATTTGTTTCGTATCAAGTGGATGAAGCTTTGCATTTCCCAAGGTTTAATAGTTTGTGTTGGCCTAATAAAGTGGCTGAAATCCAACCAAATCACATGTATTCATGGGCTTAGGAGAAATATCGTGGATTATGTGACATCTGATACCCTATATTTGACCAATAACTATGAGCCCAAATTTGATCATGAACCTTTAACATTAACTCGAAACTTTGTCATGCACAAAAGCCCCATTGAAGAAAAATTAACAACAAAAAATAATTGATTTTTGAAAAAAATAAAGGTGATATTTTTTTAAAAGGATCTAAATAATGAACTAGATCTCTTATCAAATAAGGACAATATTGACAATCTCTATCATAATTTGATGGAAACCTTGTCTATTTTAGCAAGTTCTCTATCAAAGTGTCGTATAAAAGGGAAGATTAAATGACCAACCCTTGGTATGATAAAGAGTTCTAGATTGCCAGAAATTTCATCAAGGATTCTTATAATGAATATTTAGAATATGACAAGATAAATAAGAACATATTTGTTGACTTGAAAATAACCATGACTTCAAAACAATAACTTTAGATTTAAAAATCATATTTTTTAGTTTAAAACACCAAAATAAACCTCTAAGTGGAAAACTTGTGTTAGTAGCACCCCTCCTCTACCCCACCATCCCAACCCCACCTTTTCTTAGGTTCAAATTACCACCTTTTGCAACCAATATCTTGACAACCTTATAATTTTGTTGGCAAACCATTAAAATCAACCCTTGAAATAAAAAGTGGCATGAAGTGCAACACTATTTTTTTTGGGTTGGGGAGAGGGTAGGGGTGGGAGAGGGTGTGAGTGGTTGAGTTTTTTTCCTTATAATAAAGTATGTTGATTATTTTTTTAACAAGGTGGGATATTTGGTATCAATTCCAAAAAAAGGGGGGAAGCAAGACTTCCCAATACATAAGTGCTGAAGCAAACAAGGAAGATGGGAACAAAAGTCTTGCTCCTTCTTTTCTAACTACAAACCTGTATTGATATATTCTATTCTTTCCTACTACATATACCTTATAGATATACCTTATAGATATTGATGCCCTGTTGTAAAAACATCTGAAAAATGCATTTCATGCTTAAATATCTAGCTGGGGAAGAGATCTAGAACTGAAGTAAATCTTCTATCAAAGAACAAAACATTGTTTTGAGGCTAACTGGTTTGGAATCCAATTATTCTTGATTTACTATGTTTTCTTCTTTCTCTTTGTTCCTACTGCTGCGATCCAACGAGTTAGAGTTTTCACCTGTTTTGTTTGTGATGATCTCTCACAGGAAGGTGACCGTATTTTCCAGATGTGCACATCTGTTGTTTAATTTCTCGAATTCCTTTCTGTGTTCAATGAGCCACTGCTTAAGAAAGGTGTTCTCAACTATAATCTGACTGTGAATTTGCTTTGCCATCTCTTTAACCCGATCGATGATGACCTTGTGAGCTCTACAGTGCAAACAAGATTGGCTCTTTGGAGAGCTATCCATGGGGTCCATTTGAACAATGATGGAGGAACAAGAAGGAAGCAGAGAGGGATTAAAGGGAAGAAGGGAGGGACAAGATACAAAGTCCTAAGACTCAATATAGAGCAAGACAATGCACAGGGCCTCAAAGATGAACTTGGTAGACGCATAATAGAATTGTGCATGTTGAGGGTCACTTTGAGGATCCCATAGAGGAACACGTAGAGAATCACACTAAACGATGAAAGTTAAAGATAACATGTTGATTGCAGGACACGGAACACAAAACAAAGCTAGAGAAGGGACATTAGCTCGCAGCAGGGGGCATGAAGCAAGGCTCTGAGGATAGATTCAGAGCATGACACAGCACAAGAGGAGAGTGAGATAAACAGAGGGTTGGAGAATTAATTTAAAATGGAATAAGGGAGGGAGATTTTAGAGAAACGAGGAGCATTAGGGGGGATCATGAGGGGATTGGAGAACAGAGATCCAATCGATCATTTTGGGGAAGAGAAGGTTAATTTGATGGTATTTCGTAGGGATTTAGAGACTGACAGACAATCCCAAAGGAAAGGATTTCATAGGGATCAAAGTTCTAAGAAAGATAATCCCGAACACGAGGAAAAAGACCAGGGAAAAGGAGGGAGAGTTGAGATTATGGGATAGATTGAAAGTGAAGATCATGATCAATTTTTGTTTCTACTGGGGAGCAGACCACTGCCTTGTTTACTAATTTTTCAAATTCTTTGTTATTTTCCCTCATAATGTGATCAAAGTTAGCATTTCACAAATATTTAGCTGAAGTTGAATTCTGGAAATGATTTGAGCTAGACCTACATTTTTTGGCTTGACATCCTTGACCATATGTTGAATAAGTATCAAGGAGTCTCCAAAAATTACTGGATTCTTGTAGTTTTTCCTTTTTAGTATTTGAATTCCCATAAGGAATTCATAAGCCTATGCTTTTTTGTTGGTTTCATTACCTAAGTCCCATTCAAAAGTGGTTATGATTTCCTTCTCTTGATCTATTACTAAGCTGCCCACACCTGCTCTTCCGAGATTGGATTTTGAAGCCCCATAAAAAAATAGACAAGGCATCTTTATTGTATTTAACCAAATTAATAACTATTTTTCTTTCAAGTGAATTTTCCACCTTCTAATAGTTTCAGTTCTGAATGGGCTTCTTGGAATCTATGGCTTGTTAATGGAAAAGCTCATCCATATTTTTTCCTCTTGTTGGAGAAGGTTGCATTCCATCATTTTGACTCCTTTTGCATACATAAATTCAGTGGCAAGTCCCCAAGTTTTAGAAAGGACTTTGCATGTTTCTGGCTTGGTATTTTTAAAGATTTGATTATTTCTCACAAGCCATATTTGCCAACACAAGAATGATGGAAGGTTGTTTCAAAATATCTTTATGATATTCTTGTTTTTTAAAGAGTATGGATACTTATCCTTCCACTTTGAATAGAATTCATAAATGGGGATATTTAAATTGATAGATGTTTCAATTGGCCCAACTAAGAGATTCCATCATTCTTTAGCAAATTTGCATACAGTGAAAAGATGTTGAAATATTTTCTTCTTCTTCATTGCACATTGGGCATCTTGAAGGACCAATAATTCTTTTTTTCTTGAGATTTTTTGATGTTAGGATTTTCCCTTTTAGCAAGGTCCAAATGAATTTTTTTTATTTTTGTAGACTCTCACTCTTCCAGACTGATTTCCAGAGGAGCCAATCCTATTGATTATGTTGTTCTTGTAGTTTTAAGTACCCTGATTTGACTTTATAATCTCCTACTGTCGGATTAAATTTAAAGGAATCTTGAAAGGCATATCTGATAGGGGTTGCTCCTTTGAGATGGGAAACGAGGATGTCCCATTACGACATGAAATATTGTGGAAGCACTCGAGGTAACTAATCCTCCCAAGAGTAATCATTCTGATTCCATTTTGATATTTTTTCCAATGTGAAAATTCCCTTTTTAAACATCCATGTTTTTAGACTTTGCATTCCATTTTGATTGGAGATAGGAGGATTCCCCATAATACTATCATCCCAAAAATTTATATCCTTACCCCCACTAGGGATTCTCGAAGTGTTCTCTTTTATAAGAGGGAGAACTTTCTTGACTAATTTCCAGATTTGGAAGCAAGGTCTAATGGGAATATTTCTAGAGAGAAAGTTCAGACGAGAGGAGTTTAAATATTTGGCTTGTAAAACTTGTTTCCACCAACAAGAATCCCTTGTGATGAAACTCCAAATGATGTTTGCTCCAAGGGCCATGTTCATTAATCTAGGGAGGCGAATAAAGAGCCTTCCTTTTTCAAATGGTGTAGTTACTTGATTCCATTTAACAAGGCCAATTTTTTTTGTTTTGTTTCAGTCTTACCTCCTTGCCATATAAATTTTCTGATAATAAGCTCTATTTGCTTATGCACTCCCGCTGGGGCGAGCACAATGGAAAATTGATAGAGAAGTAGAGCTGCTAAAACTGATTTGATCAGAGTTACCCTCCCTACAAGATTGATCCAAAGGATGCCCCATGATTGAATTTTCTTTTTCTTTTTCTCTATGGAATTAATCCATATTTCTGACTTTGTGGTTTCTTTTGTAACAGGTAGTCCCAAATGAATGAAATGGTTCCAATTTTCTTGAATAGGTACATCTATAATTTGAGATATTCGCTGAAGAATTCTTGAGGGAGTGTTCCATCCATAAATTCTTCTCTTTAAGTTGTTTAATAGGAATCATGTGACCTCTAGGAAACTGTCCAAAAAAAAATTGAACCTTCTTGCCACAATGCATGAGGCACCCCCCAAGAACAAAGTGTCATTTGCAAATAGAGAATGATTTATGCTCTTGACACCTTTGCTAAAGGAAAGTCTAGTAATGGTGCCATTTTTTCTACAGAATTCAAGGTTCCTACTAAGGGAATCTGCCATTAGGATATAAAGAAAAGGAGAGAGTGGGAAACCTTGACTTAACCACAAGAGCTTTGGAAAAAAACTTGGTCTTCCATTTATGGGGGGGAGGGGGGGAATCTAAGGGAAAATAATGTAATGTTTTATAAGGTCTACAAATTCGGAAGAGAAACCAAATTTTAGGAGGACTGCAGAGAGGAAGGAAAGGTTTACTCTGTCAAAGGCATTGGCCATATCAAGTTTTAAGATAAATCCTTGTTCTTTTTTGGCTAGGCTTGAGTGAATTTCTTCTTGAACTACCATTATGTTATCAATTATCTGCCTATTGGGAACAAAGCCACCTTGGTTTATAGAGATCGGACTGGGAAGAAGAGGCTTGATATGATTAGCTAAAATCTTTGAAATTATTTTGTAAGAGGAGTTGCAAAATGAAATTGGCCAGAATCAATTAAAGGAGGAAGGCCTCGACTCCTTTGGGATAAGGGCCAAGTAAGTGGAGTTGGTGAAGCCTCCCATTTTCTTTTTCCTGAACACCCATATTATCATATTTAGGAGGTGTTTTTTAATAAGAAGTCAGAAGGAATGATAAAAGGCAATGGAGAAGCCATAAGGACCTGGAGCTTTGTCTAGCTGAACATTCCATATTGTTGCCTGAAGCTCTTCTTCTTCAACTTATTTTTTAATGTCTAATTTTGTCTCATCAGAAATCCTTTTACGAATGTGCCTTATAAACCCTTCATGGTTTGGATTTGCATGCTCTGCAATTAGCAAATTTGTGAAATGATTGTGAGATTATTTTTTTAGTTCCTCCTACCCTTTCATTTCATTTTCTCCTTCTCCTTTTATTATGTCAATCCGATTTTTTATTTTCCTCATCTTGGTGGTATTATGGAAGAAGGCAGTGTTTTGGTCCCCAGCTTGAATCCAAAATTTTCTGATTTTAACCTCCAAGTCTCCTCCTCTTGTTTGTTGTTTTTATAGATTTCCTAATGCAACTCTTTTTCTTTCAGTTGGTTTTCTTTTGTTTCTTCTCCATCCTCTAATTTCTTCTGCACTTTCTTAAGCTCCTTCTGTAGGTCAACTTTCTTTTGATGTGGTTCTTTATAATGATTTTTGGCCCATGCTTTTAGATTTTTTCTAACACTTTTTAGCTTTGTCTCCCAGAAAAAACTTGGCAATCCCTTTATCTTTTGCTTACATGCTACTGTGATTAACAATCTGGCTTCTTCCTAATTAATCCAGAGAGTATTAAATCGAAAAGGGAGAGGCCCCAACTTTTTTCTCTCACCAAGCTTCATTTCTATGAGTTTGTGATTTGATGTAGCTGAGGGGATAATACTTGAAAGGAATTCGGTGTATTCTAGAATATCGTTGTCTTGGATAAAAAAATTATCCAAACGCTCTTTAATATTTCCCAAACCGAGCCTCCTGTTTCTCCAGGTGTATTTCCCATTTTTTGGAGGAATATCAATTAAGTTATGGTTCTATATTATGTTTTCAAGGATGTCTCTGAATGGATCTGCTTGAAAGCATCCTCCCATTTTTTCATCAGCACTTAGAATCAAATTAAGATATCCTCTGATTATAAGGTGCTTTTTCATATCCTTATTTAAATTTTCAATCAGAGAGCACCAACAATGCTCCTTATCTCAATAATGAGTAGGTGCATAGATGTTGTAAAGGAAGATTTAGAGCCCTGGATTTTTTTTCCTTAACTCATTTTTGATCTAGTGAAGCTCTTTGAGATGGATCATTAACTCCCATACAGTATGTTTCCACATTGTGCATATTCCACCTAAGACTCTGTAGCTCTTATTGTTTTTCCTTCATAATGTTTTGTTTTTTGTATTATTTGGTACATTTCTTTCTCTCAGGTTTTGGTCTCCTGGATTAGGAAGATATCTGGTCTTTCAGAATTTAGAAGATATTTTGTTGCGTTAATATTTGAGGGGTGCCCAAGGCCTCTACAGTTCTAGGAGACCAAATACATTACTTACTTTGATTTGAGACCAAGGGACCTTTCCCTCGAATTACTTGATGAGGTTTTTCCTTATTTCCTGTATTTTTTTCTATATACGAATCCATTGGTTGTTGAGTTCCCATTTCCATTTCCTTTATAGTTGCTTCATCCCTGGTTTCTTTATTGGTCTTCCTTCTTGATCTTTTCTGAAAGTCTAAGGAGGTTAAATATTCTTTGGATTGATTTCAGGTGAGAATCCTATCAAAAGGAGGAGGAGGGGGACTCAAAGGGAGGCTGGGAGAGACAGGAAGGGGGAGAATGGGGGGGTGGGAGGAAGGAGAAAGCGAGAGGGTGGAGGAGAGGGAAAGGAGGAGGGAGAATTTAGATGAGCAGTAAGATTAAGAGATGGTTCCGAAGGGAGGTCCAAAGATGTAAAAGGATTTGTAGTCAAAGGGGAAGATGGGAGAGGAGGATGGGGGAGGAGCACCCTTGGGGAAGGGTGCAGAGGAGGAAGGGGTAGTAGAGTTGATAGAATTAGATGCAACCTTTTTATTTTTTACTTGTTCCTGTTTAGATTTTTGAGATTTTTTGTTCTTCTTCTTCTTTCTTTGTACATCTATTTTCAAAATGACCATATTCATGACATCCTTACATTTGAAGGGAATTTTCTTGTAGTCTAGTTGTTTAATGTGTGTCCAGTTGTCTTCCTTAATTTTCATTGCTTCTAGGAGCCCCTTTCCCAGATCAACTTCCATGGAGATCCTTGCACAGGCATGCATATTTTCCTTTGGTTCACTTCGATCTATGTCTTTCCCTACAACATTTCCAATAGCTTTTATGGAATCATCTCCCTAGCAATGAAGAGGAAGGTGAGGGAGATGAACCCAAACAAGAAAAACATTTGGTACGTCGAGCTCTGGGTCAAAATTAGGAGTCCATCGATTTATATATAAGCCCCTTATGTCCATGAAGTAAGGTCCATTTATGAAGATTAAATCTTTGTCATCTTTGGATTCAAAGTGAAAGGTGAAGAAGCCTCTTCCACAAAAATTGGAGATTTTTTCTTGAGTTGAGTGAGACCAACTTCTCTCAACCCATTTTTTCTTGTTTTTGGAGAGGGCCAAAGGCCAGTGAACTGATCCACCGGACCCATTTCAGAGAGATAAAGAGAAGTTCTTTGAGGTATAGTAGTAGGTAGAACTATTTTAGGGATGTCTTCAAGGTTTTTGACAAATCTAGAAACAGCAGGCCACTCACGAGGAGGGCCAATGGAGGAAATGAGGCTCACAAAAGCTAAGGATGCATCATCTGAGGGTGGAGCAGTAGAGGAGGGTGCAGTTGAGGATAGAACCCCTCCCATATCAGACTCTGAAGGGTCCATGAGAAAGGGTTGCAACAAAAACAGGGGTTCAGCGCAACGTAGACCTAACACAAACATATTTTTCAAAGTATGTTGATTTTTGTTCAATTTAAAAAGAATATTTTTAATATTTTTTTTATAAAGTGAAAAAACCTATCATAACTCAATTGTCAAACTAGTAGCGAGGAAAACCACCACTGGGTGTTGTCCATGAATGCAGGTTGGTTTATCACTATTATTTAAGGAAATCCATGCCACCTAGAATTACCTACTTGCGGTCTATAAAGGTCACTCCTGTTGGATGCCTCTGGGTCTTGGACTATTAACATGTTTGCTTATGTCTAAGGAAGATGACCTCTTAGCCAAGTAGAAGAAATTTTAGGGCATATATATGTGTGTGTGAGTGTGTTCCCCTTTTTTGGGCAACAAATTGAGCTTTTAGCTCATAGTTTAAAAAAAGTGGCAATTTTGAGTTCACAATAAAGGAGATGCTACTACCTTAGCACCTCTTTTCAATTTGGGGGTTGATTTTCAGATCTTGGTTGTGAGGATATTGGTTATCAATACCATGGATTCAAGAAAGTTGTAATTTTGATTCCCAAAAACCTTGGGTACTAGTGGGAGTTCTATTTTTTTATTTTGAAATTGATTTTATGGTTTTGGTTACATACATGTTGTTAAGGCTATTGTTTCAAAAAAGTTATAATTGTGACCCCTAACAAAATATGATGCTCTGGTGTCATTTTTGTTTTGATATTTGATTTTAATGGGTTAGTTTATTGAGGTGATTTTTTCAAAATGTGGTAATTTTAATCTCTCCCCCCATCAACCCCAAAAAAGGGTGTTACTAGTAACACCACTTTTTGAAATGGGGTAAAATAATGACTAAATGTGACCTCTAAAAAAGGAGAAATTTAGAAGGTTCTTATGAAGTTGGTGACTATGTTTAGATATAAAGACCTAATCAGAAGGGGGGAAAGGGTACTATATAAACAAAAAGTAAGAGAAACATTTCAACTTCTTTGAACTATATTTTAAGAAGTTTCAAAGAAAACTTTGAGATGTCTAGTAAAGAAAATAATATGATTCCCTTAAGGAACTAGAATTCCTACCTTAAAAGACTTTACAAATCCCCTAATAAGGTAGACAACATTCAAACCATTTCTATAGACGAATAATTTTTTCATCATATGGCATATTTTGTAGTTAAGTATCTCACAAAAGGGAAGTTAAGGACATTGGAGGTTACTAAGAAGAAATCCTAAAAATTGGATGGCCTATTCTCTTCCCTCACATTGACAAGCTCTTTGTTTTAGTTTTCAAGCATGGTTTCCTTAAATCCTAGACTCAAAGCCTCATTTTAGAAGTGGGGATTAAAAATTCTCTCTAACTATAGGACCATTATGATTAGCCCCGTTTAACCAAGTTGTATTGAATTATTGTGGAGAAGAAAATCGAAATATGTCTATAAAGTCACAAAAAAGAGCTAAAGGCTATGTTAGATTTAGGAGCTATCATTTAACTATGGATCCCCTTGTTTCACTTAGGATCATTATGGAGCATTGTAATAATAAAACCTATCTCTTGTGTTTTTTCATTTATTTATAAAAAAAATAACACAATGCACCTTACTAACTTTTGGAATAGGTTAGAAGAGCTAATTTTTTTTTGAGTTGGAAGTTATAGTGATAAGGTTGTACAAAAATGTTATTTCCATGTTTAGGAACACTAAGGGATGACTAAAAGAAATTAATTGTAATATAAGAGTTAAAAAGGTTGTTTACTATCCCCCTATCCCTTTTGACATATACATTGACAAGTTATCTGGTTGTTTGGAAGAAGTAGGTTGTGTCAGCCCATATTTCATTGCTATAGTCATTATCCTTTTGTTTTACATTGATGATACTATTATTATGGTGATGAGTCCTTATGATCTCGACAAACAATTAAAAATCCTTAGGTGAGTTGTTGGCTCAAGTGGACACCTTATTGCTTTTAAGATACACAAACATTGTTGATCTCAAGTTCTCATGGATTTACACTTTCATACAGGTATGGATTTTAATATTGACAAAATGAAAGTTATGATAATTAGATCCAAAAATATCACTTTTTTTTAATTTCATGTATGGAAGCAACAACTTGGAAGAAGTGACTTCATACATATATCTTGGAATTGATCACCATCACAAGTTTAATTAAAATTATAACACTGAGAAAAGGATAAAGCATGGGAATTTTATTAGGGTCTTGAAAATAGTTGTAAGTTAGTCAAACTTTGGCTACAAGATAAGAAGGAGCTCCTCTTTGAGACTCTCATCACTCCTATTATATTAATGGTTGTGAAGTTTGGGTTTGAAGCATCTTTAGAGAATCATGGAGAAAGATATAGCGAATCCAAAAGTGTTTTATAATTTATAGTCTCAAAATTAGACTTAACCTGCTCAATCATATCATCCTTAGGAAAGCAAGTTTTTCCCTCATTGGGAGCATAGCTATAACTAAGTACCTAATGTACAAGAACAAGATAAACAAACATGAAAGACAAGAGGTTTCCTAATATTTTTTCAAAATCCAACAAAACTCACTTGTGGCTCAAGTGGAGGTGGCATAAAATTCCAAGCCTTGGCTTAATCATTGGGGAATAAAGGAAGAGGTTACCCTATAAAGTAATGAGAAATTAAATAAATATTGTTGCATTTAAATTCAAGGATAAATTGTGATGTGATAAATAATTAGAAGATAAAATGAAATAAATATATTATAAGGAGGTGATCAACCCTAATCTAGGAGATCAAAAGTATCTCTCCATTTTGACTAGTGTAAATAAGAATCAACATTGCTAAAATAAAAATAATCTATCAGGAGCTTCACAATAAAATAGGGCATTACATAATTCCTAAGAGGTTGTAGGGAAAAGATATTTGTCATATTTATGAGGGTTAGAAAATGAAAATCACTATCTTAGAATCTCATTTGTACACCACATTAAATAATAATTTTAAAATATTTGTTACCTTTATAAACTCATCAAAACTATGATGATTAAGAATGTTTCTCTTAGATGCACACGAGGGGTTGGGAGCGGAGGTTTGGGGTTGGGAGCGGGGGTTTGGCTCTGCAATCTTAACTATGGTTTTGCGTTAGGGTTTTGTCACTGGTGACCATGGCGGGATGCGGAGGAGGGAGTTATGCTCCCTCCTACAGTCAAGTAGCTACAAATAGAAGCAAGGGAGTTGGATCGCATCGCTTCAAGAAACCAATGGAGGTGGCAACAGAGGATATTAACACAGAAAAATTGGAAAATATCAGACCTCATGGATAGGAAGGGAATCATGAGGAAGCTAGTAGGGAGAGGAGGACAGGGGTAATAGTCAGAAAGTTGCTCCTATGAGTACAACAGGGGTCTGTAAACCCAAGTCGACCATTATTCCTCGGGTTGTTTTAAGTGACCCAGCGCTACAGGTGCATAGAGATCACATGGTGGAATATGCGGTTATATGAAAATTTATGGGGATTTAGCCGATAGAGAAGGCTTTGCAAGCATGGATAAGGAACCACTGGAAACCAAAGGGGGAAATAAACCTTCACCTTGGGTCCAAGGGCTTATTTACGGTGGTGTTCACAAGCTTAGAGGATAAAGATAGAGTGTTTGAGGGAGGACCCTATTTTTACACTGCTGCAGGCCTTTACATGCGACCATGGATGATGAACTTTGTCCCAGAACGAGAAAATTTCACATTGGTACCAGTATGGATAAGACTTTACTCCCTTCCTTTAGATTATTAGCTTCTGGAGTCTCTAAAGGCTATTGGTAACAAGCTAGGGCATTTTATAAAGATCTCAGATGTGACTCTAAAAGGAAAATACACATCCTTCGCCTGGATATGTGTGGAAATGGACTTATCTGGGGCACTTCCGGACGCAATCATTTTAGAAGTGTATGACGAAGAATGGGTGCAAGCGGTGGACTATGAACATGTCCCATTTAGGTGCTGCAAGTGCCATGAACATGGGCACCTATATAGAGACTGCCCATTAAACAAAATGGAGAGCAATACAAAAATCACCACAGACAAAGATCTTGAGGGTTTTACTAAGGTTGGGGGCAAAGGGAAAGGAGGAAATTGGTACCAAAAGAAGAGAAATGAGGACGGGAAACCGAGCCACAATAGTTTCAAGATCTTAGAAGAAGAAGTTGGAAACAATGGGACAAACCGGGGATCAGAGAATAATCCCACTGAGAAGGAAAGCGATGCTAGCATGGAGGATATACTAGAGAACAGTCAACAAAAGGATGATTTGCCAAGCATTATGGAGCTTAATAGGGACCATTAGATGACCCCAAGTGAGGCTAGAATGGAGGACCATGAACTGTAGGAGATTCTAGAAAGGGAGAATTTAGATCTAGAGAAGTTTCTGGAGCAAGGAATAGACTCCCTGCCAAAAGTGGAGTTTGACAGGATTCAACAGCTCTTTCTCTAGAGATCACAATCAAAGGGCTCTGGAGTAAAAAAAAACCATGATAGCTAGGAGAATAGAGGGGTGAAAACGATGGAGGATACAGTGATGCATTCTTCCAAGAACCCAGGCAGGAAAAGAGGAAGAAAAAGATAGAATGAGTTGTTGAATGAATGTGGGAAACTCATGATTAACTCAAGTAAGATGATAGATCTTACCAACTACTCCTTTACAGACCTTTCTTAATGAAGCTTACAACCTGGAACATTAGGGGTATAGGAAGTAAAAGGAAAAAAAGAAATCTTAGCAGTAGAATAAAAGAAGAAAACCGATATATTGTTTTTATTCAAGAAACAAAGTGTTCGATGGAAAAGATCAGAGAGATACATAACAAGTGGTTAATCAAGTATGAGTATCTAGAGGTTAAAGCGGACAACTCGGTAGGAGGGATTCTTATCCTTTGGGACCCCTAGAAACTACGAATCCGGGATGTTGAAATGTCTAGGAACTATCTATCATTGGGGATTCAACCTTTGGGTGATAAGGAGATATACATGATCACAAACGTCTATGGTCCTCAAAAACAAGAAGACAAACTCAAGCTTCTCACCTCCCTTGAGGAGCTAAGAGAGAGATATCCTGATGTGCCCTGGATTCTGGTAGGGGATTTCAATATGATCAGATCTCTTACAGAGAAAAAAGGCGGTACCAAAAAACTAGGTAGAGACTCCATTTCCTTCCAAAACTTCATAAATAACATGGGGCTAGTGGACACTGAAACAATAAATGGCACTTTTACCTGGAACAATAAGAGGGGAGGGGTTGCTCAAGTCACCTCTAAACTAGATAGATTCATAATCTCATAGGACCTCCTTCTCACAAACCTTGACATGTCAGCTTCAATCCTTCCCTTTGGAGGCTCAGACCACTGGCCTATCCAGCTTGAAGCTACTTTTATGGGCACACCGAGGAACATACCTTTTAGGTTTGAAAATGTCTGGCTCTCTCACCCTTACTTCACCAGCAATATTGACAAATGATGGATGGAAGATATGCCCGTTCAAGGTACTAAAATGTTCATGCTACAACAGAGACTTAAACACATCAAATCCAGGCTTAAAGATTGGAACAAAAAGGATTTTGGTAATATTTTTAAATCCAAAAGAGAAGTTGAGCAGAAACTCTAGGGGATTAATCAGATCATCATCACAAATAGTTTTACCAAGGAACAGAAAAATCAAGCTGGATCTCTTCAGAATGAATGGGAATATCGGTGCATGCAAGAGGAGATTTTTTGGAGACAAAAATCAAGGGTGCAGTGGATTAGAGAAGGAGAAAGAAACACGAAGTTTTTTCATAAATCAACCCTAGATCACAGGTCACATAACAGAATTACAAAACTCAAAGATTCTCAAGGGAAAGAGCTTGTCTCTCACAAAGAAATGGAATTTGTCCTAGTTCAACACTTCCTTAGCATAGCAGAGGAGCCTCTCATCGACAGATCTCGGTTCATCAACAATTTCACAAAGCACATTCTGAAGCTTGTAACCAGGGAAGACAACCACAATCTTAACAGGCCAGTGTCTGAAGAGGAGGTTAGTGAAGTTATCAATGAGATGCAAAATGGGAAAGCTTCAGGCCCAGATGGGTTCAATGTGGACTTCTTCAAAGCTTGCTGGAAAATAGTCCAACTAGATATCCTTGAGGTTGTGGAAGACTCAAGAAGATCCAAAACGGTTTTGAAGGATCTTAATGCCTCTTTCATAGATTTGATTCCAAATCGGGAAAAATCTATGACACCGAACCGATTCAGACCCATATCTTTATGTAATGTGGTGTACAAATTAATTCCAAAGTGATCGCTAACAAACTCAAGCCCTTGCTTCCAGCTCTTGTCTCAAAGGAGCAAACTGGTTATGTGGAAGGAAGAAATATTCTCAATAACATCATTCAAGCTCATGAGGTGGTACACTCTCTTAAGAGAAATAAGCAAGCTGGTATAATCATACAACTTGACCTAGCGAAAGCTTATTATAAGCTAAGTTGGTCTTACATTAGAGCAGTGCTAAGAGCTTATGACTTCGACCACAACTGGATAAGATGGGTTATGGCCCTTGTATCCACGGCTAGTTTTTCCATCCTTCTTAATGACTCTCCCTCCATAGCCTTTATGCCTTCTAGGGGTCTCAGACAAGGGGATCCTTTCTCCCCCTTCCTCCTTGTTCTCATGATGGAAAGGCTAGGCAAAGCGATCAAAATGAAAAATGTTGAAGGAAGAATCCAAGGTCTGAAACTTACCCTGGATAACGTTGCTTTTACTCATCAACAATTTGTGGATGACACAATGTTGCAGGCTATTCCCAAAGTCAGGGAAGCTAGAGCTTTCAAACAAATCTTGAACGACTTCGCTGTGGCCACTAGTACAGAGGTAAGCCTTGACAAATAAAAAGTTTTCTTTTTCAACATAGACATTGCTATTCAGAGGAACCTCCCCAGAATTCTCGAGTTTAAAAGGGATCAGTTACCTTCCAAGTACCTTGGAATGCCTCTTACAGACAAACCTCTAAGCAAGGGAGTGTGGGAGCCAGTAACGAATAAACTTTAGGACAAGGTCTGGAAATGGACATGCTGGTCTTTAAATTTGGCAGGGTGTCTTGTGCTTATGAAGGCGGTCCTGCAGGCTATTCCCATTTTCCTGTTTTAAGCTCTTCTTGCTCCTAAAGGAGTTATGCAACAAATCAGAAGTATTCAACAAGATTTTCTTTGGGGCAGAAGGGAAGAGAAAAAGAAGTGGGCTTTGGCAGCTTGGGACAAGCTTTGCAAACCTAAGGAACATGGTGGTTTTGGGCTTCATGACCCTGAAACCCTCAATAAAGTTTCGAGAGAAAAACTTTGGTGGAGGTGGCTTAAGGAATTGGCAACCCCTTGGGCCAAGCTTTGCAAACAGAAATATGCAAATGATTGGCTGGAAAGGGATCATATCCGAATGTCAGGGCTCAGCAAGGGCTCCCACATTTGGAACCTTGCTTGGGAGAATAGAGCCATTGTCCAGCGACATAGTTTATGGGAGATCCAAGCTAGGAACCTGGCATGGTTTTGGGAGGATAACTGGCAGCAAGAACCAAATTGTTCAAGGAATAATTAACCGTTCTCAAGAATGACACTGACAAAAAAGGTTTACTTATGGTAAGTGACTCCTAGGATCAGGTAAGGAACAATGGTAAATGGAAAATATGGAAGGATCTGGGTTATAGTGAATAGAGCCCTTTGAAGGCCCAGAAAATTTCTCTTGCTTTAGACTTGGAATAGAGGAAGATTTTGGTGTCATCCTTGTTTGACAAACTGAGATGGGAAAGGAACACTGAAGGTAATTTTAACCTCAAATAAGCTAAACGAATGGCCCTAGGGTTTGATTATCAAAACCTTGATCGGGTATGGAAGAACCTTTGGCAGAACCCACATTGGATGAAAATAAAGTTGTTTATGTGGTTGGTTCAACAAAAGAAAATTCTAACTTGGGAGAATTTGCTAAAAATGGGTTTTGTTGGCCCATCCAAAGGCCATCTATGTGGCTTACAAGAAGAGACGATGGAACACTTACTCAACCTCTGCCCTTTCATCTCTACCTTGTGGGATTGGGTGGCCTCAGCCTTCAGGCAAACTAGCAGGAATAGACTTAGCATCACCAACACTTTGAAGAATTGGCAGAAAAACTTCTCAGGCAATGAAATCAGCAATAAAGCTTGGACTCTGGTTCCAAGCTTTATTATCTGGGATGTATGGAAAGAACGCAATGGCAGGATTTTCAAGAACAAACTGGCTCGACCCAGTACATCATTGCACAAATATTACGATAGCTCAAAGACACAGTTGGAGCCCTTTTGTGGAAAATTCCTAAGAACCCTCCTTTGCCCCAGGATGCTTGCATACTATTGAAGTTGGGTCTCCATGTACTAGCTCCCTATGGAATAAATAAGGGTGTGAGCCAAACAACTGCAGGTAAATACATCTGGCAATCTCCTCCTCATGGTTTTCTTAAAATCAATATAGAAGGAGCCTCTAAGGGCAACCCTGAGATGGCTGGATTTGGTGGGGTTATAAGAGATGAGCAGGGGCACATAAAGGAAATCTTTCATAGTCATTTGGAGACTGCCACTAATAATATGGCGGAGCTCATGGCCTTAGAGCAGTGCCTGGAAATCCTGATCAAGTCAAATTTATACAATGCCATAATTGAAGCAGACTCTGAATTGGTCATCAATGCGGCCAAGAAGATATGTAATGGAACGACACCAGGAAAAGTTTCGAAACATTGGAGGTTATCGCAGGTATTTCAGCGTATTTCTTCCCACTTGCGAACCCTGAGAACTGTCAGTTTCGTTCATGTGCAAAGAAAATCCAATATGCTCGCTAATCGTCTGGAGAATGAAGGAGTGTTTCGCAAGGAAAGTTACAACAGGTACACTTGGGATTCAACACCCTTGGGGAAATTACATGATGATTGTCAAAGACAAGCAGCCAAAGACATGGAGCACTTCTAGACCATGAGAAATGAGCAGAAGGAAGACCAGTGGAAGTAGGAGAGAGCGGAAGTAGGAGTCAATCCTGACCGTTGATCCTATAAAGAATGGTTAAGACAGAGCAAGCTATAGGGGAGGAGTACATGGTAAATAGTGGGGTAGTATAAAGGCTGTCGACCATAGATTTTGATGGCCTTCATTATCGAATGGCTATCAGGTTGAAAAATGACTGAAGGTTAAGTCTAAAAGTAGACGCGAAGATTTATATATTAGCGGTTTATAATCTTTATCGACTCTGTAAAGGGGGCAAAGGTCGCACTAGTTTTCGATCTGATATCTCTGATGACCGTCAGATCAACAAGGGCTTAATCATATGGATATTGGGTTTTAAAAGTGATCGGAGGTTAAGACTTAGGCCATACCCGAATTTTCAGCAGGAGAGGAAGGAAAACATAAACCCAAAGTGAAGAGAATGGTGCACATGAATTGTTTGATCATGACGGATCGATGGAAATTTTGGTGGAAAAGTTTATTGGGAGTAGGAGTGGACGGAAGTTCTTAAGCCGGGTTGAAGTGCCACAGTATTTCTTGACCGTCGATCCTTTTCCATGCGCTAACGTCATATTCCATTATGGGGGTTCAGCCACTGGTAACCCGTGCGCTAGTTTGAATAGCCGCAGACCGATGGATCTAAGTACCCCGTCATTGAATGGATATCAGGTTTTAAGATGGGGGGTAGTTAAGCCGATGAGTGGACCCGATTTTTTATAGATCACAGGTTCCTTTTCTTTATCGGGTCCAGAAAGCGGTTAATGGGCACACAAGTACCTGAAGCGATGTTGCGTCAACCATCAGATCAAAAACCAAATCGACGGCAGAGATTCAATCGCATTTTATCTTTCAGTAAAAGTGCATGGCCAATGATAAACTTAGTTCTGTGATATTGTGATGTGCCAAGGTTTGTAGGGATGTGATGGATTGTGGACTGTCTGATCAATAGTTTGACCGAACGACGGAGGCTTTCTCCCGCATTTCGCAGTTTCAAAGGTTGGCGACGTGCAGTAACTGCGATGTACGATAAGTTGAAATGTGCGATAAGCTGACATGTGCGATAAGCCAAGATGTGCCAAGGTTTGTGAGGTTGCGATGGACTCTCACATTTCGCAGTTTCAGGTGTTGGCAGCTTACAGTCAATGCGAGGTGCGATAAGTCGGGATTAGAAGGAAGCGTATTCTTTTTTTTGTTTTATGTGTGATGTTTGGGGTATTGTTGACCCTGTTGCGTGTTTTCATCAATGGGTCTGTCTTTTGTTGTTTTTTACACTTGTAAAGACGTTGTACCATATGTAATCTTATTTTTGAGGTTAATTGAAGGCACCACTCTTAATTGACCAAAAAAAAAATATGTTTCTCTTAAAAAAAATAAGTATAGGATTATTTTTTAAAGAAAAACAAATATTTCCTTACCTTTTTCATGTTGGCTAAACCAAATTCAATCTTAATGAATATTAAACATCATTATCAAAATATATAATTTTACCTTATTAATCTTTAAAACACTTCTTCCAAGTCAAAAAAAAAAACTTAATTTCCCACGGGGGCTAGCTCAATTGGCGATCACCATGTCATGAAGTATTCTATAAACCATGTGATTCAAAGTTAAAATCCTCTTGGGCCAAACCAACATGAGAGAGAGAGAATAAACTCAATTATTTTAGATAATAATGTCATTAGGCATGGTTCTATTTCAGAATAGTGCTTCCAAAATTTCCATTCTTTAAAATATAAAAAATTGCAAATGGTTTAGATTTAATTATGCAAGAAATATCTTCATCGTATACATGATCTAATGTATGGTTCAAGGGTTTCCAAACCATATTTATGTTTCCTACCTCCACTCCAGTCCTGACATAAAATGACAAATAAATCTTTTGATGAATATCTACATTTATGAGCTGTTCCATTTATATAGATGAACTTATTTATTTATATTAATAAAATAATTAAAAACAATCATCAATAATGATAAGTATTTCCATTTAAATAAACACTCAATATATAATATTTTTCTAAGAGTGGTAAAATCTATCATAGCTCAGTTGTCAAACCACACAATATATAACAATGTTGTGTCAAATTCATTTAAATTTTATATATGATATTAAAGATAATTTTATATCCTTAAATTTTTGAATATGTTGTGTAAAACAATATGTTGTCTAATTTGTCTACTATTAATATATAATTTTATTATTTATATCTAAAAAGGTTTAATTTCACTAAATGTTCTTAATGCTATTATTTTCATCATTCATGTAATATCCAAACTTTCCCCTTTTTAATAACTAACATATTCTAGAATTGGGTGAAAGGAAATGTCGAAGTGAATGATAATGATATGTTGTTTAAAGATAAGAGAAGTTTTTTAATTGATTTGTGAATAAGTAATAGATTATCTATCGAATAGGTCCATGGATAATGTAATAACATGATCTTTCAAATGGTTAAACACGCTTCTACATACTATAGACAAGTCTCCAAACATTTCCTCGAATTTACCCCAAAGAAAGATATGGGGTAGCTTTTCCCTAAGCTTCCCCCATCAACAAAGCATGCGAAACGTGGCAAGCATGCCCTACACCCTAGCGAACATGCCCCCTTGGTTTTGTGTGAAAATAACTTCCACTAGATGGACCAACTATACCATTTTACAAATAAATGGAAAAATAATTATCACATATATTTACTAAATGGTAACCATTGTCTATTACATTTTTCTATCAATATTATATTTAAATAAATAAAAACTAATCAAATGCAAGTTTCAGCGTCACCAAATAATTTAAGACAATATTTTTTAATGAAACTTGGTACCCTTCATTACTTTTTTTCCTTGATTATATTAACATGATAATGATTCTTATCATGACATTTATACACATTTATTAAAAGAAATATTAAAAAATATCTCTTATCTCATTTTTATAGTGTTATCTTAAAACTCAATATTACGATGCACTTCTAAAATTATCCTAATATGTTATTATTAATATCTCTTATCTCTAAAGGGGTGGCAGAAAGAAGGGGAGGAATTCTTTTAAATCCTGATAGAGATCAAGAAGTAAAGTTTTCTTGGGGTTGGGTCAAAAAACGAATAATCTTACCGAAATGTATGGGTGATTTTTTTTTGCCTCCAGATGGCTAAAGATTCTGACATCTCTTCCATAGTCATCTTGGGGGATTCCCTCATCACAATCCAACACCTCCAATTGAGCTATCTTCCAAAGAATAACCTCCTATCTCTTCTCCTTTGACGAATAAATTGCATCTTAGAGTCATTCTCGCCTAAGCCATACTTTCACATCCTTTGTAGCCAAAACAAAGAAGCAGATATTTGTGAAAATATTGCTTGTCGATTACAAGAAGGTCAATGTGTTGTTAATGGTTTCCTGTGTTGGAAGGTTATCTCATGACATTTTCAAAGGATGTTCCTAGTTTAATTCATTTTATTAGAATTGATGGCTTAAATCAGAATAAACTTTATGTCATGGATAATGGTAAAGGCCTCCCTCTTATGCCCTCAATGCTTGCCGGCTTGGAGAGTAATTCTATGTTCAACAAGTGATGTAGTGTGCATGTCATATCCTATGAGGTGGTAGCCTATATGAATGAAGGCCAAAAACGTATTTACTTAAGGCATGCTAAGCTTATAGAATCTAAAATCCTTTGCTTCTCTGCATCCATCTTCGTACTAGGCTTAATGACTATCAAATCGATTAAATTTATGAATTTAGTGATGGTGTCATTCATTTAAGCATGGAATCTCCCTAAAATTTGAGTTTCATTCATGGTGGATGATCTCACACTTAGGTTGTAGGATTTGGTTTGAATTGATATGTATTGGAGTCTCTGCGGCCAACACTTTGTCTGGTGGGGTTTTCATTGTTTCAATTCATATGTCGATATTCTCATGCCAGTCTGTTGGAAGTTCACCCGAACTTGTTCTCCTCATAGGAACAGGTTGGGGATCCCCTTTCTCTTTGTCAACTCTGGGATTTTCTCCATTTTTGCAAAATGATAGTATAAGTTTCTATGGAATTAAGTATAGGATTCAAGTTTTCTCCATAAATTTAATTTGGAAGTTTTGATGACATTAGCAGAGGTTTCTAATTCCACTCAAATGTGTACTTTGTCACCCTGCATGTTGAATGAAGTAGCTCCATTGGACAGAAGGCGTCATTTACATGGTTCTTTTTATTTATACCCAACATGTCCAATTGATCTCTTCCTTCAGAAGTATCTTCACCCTGCATGTGGTTTTCTCTTTTGGTGTTGTGTCTCCCTGGCCTTTTTTGTTCGAGGAGCTTCTTCTTCTCCTCCACTAGCGTGATTGGTTCTCTTTGCAGCCTTGGATGTAGGCACATAATGGCTATCAAGGATGCTCCCTCCTATTCTTTTTACGGCGCCAGACCCTGTAACCTCTACTTGCACCTCCCAATTGATAGGCATGATGAGATTAGTGACCTTCACCAATAGTTTTGTCAATAGTCAGCTAGTATTCTCCTCTTAATGGAGGAAATCCAAAGACATCAAGCCAGGAATAATCAACTAGAAGATGAGATGGATTGGATTTTCTGCCAACTTGTTGGCCCGTGGGACCAAAAAAATCCATATGAAATTTGAAGCATGGACAACAGTGCCCTTGGTGGCCCTTTGGACAAGATGTCCATTGATCCTCTCTTGTAAGCTATGTTTGTTCCATGTAAATAAATTTTGTTATGTGGCCAGTTTTTTTGAGCCTACAGTAGTAGTGGTTTTTGTGTTAGGTATGACTATAGTAGTAGCCTTTATGTAAATTTTGAAACTCCTCTCATGATTCTTCTTGAACATCTTTTATCTCTGAACAAAATGTAAAATTCCCTGAGTATTTTGTTACATCTAGGTGTAGAATTAATAGCAATTTTTCTCCTATCTGTCATATATATATATATATATATATATATATATATATATATATATATATATATATATATATATCTAAGAAAAAACTCATCACCTTCATTTTGTTCAAAGAAAAATCTCTTGTGGAGTTTGTTTCTAAGTAGTTAATAGGAGCTATATCTATTCTTTCTCGATGGAGAGAGCTACAAAAACTCTTTCAATGTTTAGGGATTTTACCTAGCCAGCTTATCATTGCTTAGACCACATGGATATATTTGTAGATCACTACTACAATCTAAAAAATGGAAAATCTTAGTGATTCAACAAACAAGATAATTTCTTTTGCAGGAATGGTTTCCAGTGAAGCAAGCTCTTCTATGGTTTCATATAAAACCGTGCCGAAATATGTATCTGTTCTTTCATTATTTAATAAGTTCCTTCTCGTAATGTTCCTTTGGAGGAGGAAGCTTTCAACTATGATTTTTTTTTGGAGCAAATTTTGCCCTGCAGGTTTAATGAGTTTTGGCTGCAATTAAATGATCTACACAAATGGATCTTTGAGTCACGAAAACCTCTCTTAATGAATGATCTGAATATATATCCTATGGATCAAGGTTTTTTGTTGTTTTTTTTTACAATATTGAGGATAAGAAGGCCATTTGTGAATCTAGGTTGTGGTTTTGGGTAGTTCTGGTCTCTTCATGCAACCCTCATCTCCTACCTTTGATCTTGTATCAACATCAATCTCCACGAATTTAGTTCGAGTAAGGATTCCAAACCTTCCCCTGCATCTTTGTAATCTCCCTTCATTATCCTCTATTGGGAATTCATTATGAAAGTTTTATTGTCATATCCTAGAAACTGAAATATTTTTTATAAGACTACTTATGCTCAAATATGTGTGGAGATGGACTTTGATAAGGGTTTTCTTGTTGAGATTAACCTGATGACTCCAAACTATGTCTGGGTTCAAAACCTCAATTAGAAAATGTTTCATTCCGATATATAGCGTGTTGTGAAAGGGAGCATGTAAAAATTGCCCCAAGCACTTATAGAACAACAAAGATATAAAAAATCAAAGGCACAAACAGTGTGAAGGAGCTCAAGGTGATTACTATACGATATATAAATAAGAAGAGCATCAGGATAAGTAAGAACCAAATGATAAATAGGAAGAAAATATTTCCAAAGAAAATGCATGAGAGGAAACAAAAATAAATTAGGAAAAAACACATGCTAGTGAGGATCCTCCAGACTTAGTGAAAGTGGAAAAGTAGCAAACATTCATGGAAAATGAATCCCCTATTAAATCCACAAGGAATAATGTTGGAAAGAAAACTTCTCAGGAAGATCAAGCAAATGAGGAAGAAATCAAAAATAGAAAGTCTCACTTGCTAAAGAATGATCCATCAGAATTAGCAGAAAACATGGGTTGGACTCAAGTTGGGAAGAAAGGAAAAAGTATTTATCGATGGAAAACAAAATGTCAAACTGAATAAATCAAAAGCATTGAAAAATGGAATGTAAATATGTTTGGATATTAGGGGCGTTTTGGAAAATTCTATCTAGAAAGGGATTGAAATTTTTGTATCATGGGGTACTCATTTGAGGGTTTGGATTGAGCCTCCATACTCATTTTAAAACATGCAAGGAATATTGGAATATGTAAAGGTTCTGGTTTTGTAACTAGACAATTCTTTAATACAAACATATACCCTTTCCTTCATATATATATATATATATATAATCTCCTTTTTATAATTTTATTTTGAAACTTAATATTATAATGCACTAGTTTTTTTTTCTAAGCAAGCATATCTACATTATATTAACATGGAAAAAATACATAGTTTACAATCTTGAGAGAAACCTCTACCTCTGTGCGAGGAAACTAGAGAGGAAAGCCAAAAAATATCTACCCCTAAAAGGGGAAACCATAGTCCAAGTTTTTGAAGAAGTTTACTTTTGAAAATGGGATAACAATGACCAAAATTTAGAAAATTAGCCTAGCGACATTGTGTCGCTTGCCTATGAACTAGTGTTAACAAGGAACAAAAATTGAAATGGAAAGCCTAGTGGATCTGTACCAAATGCCCATGAACCAATCTAAAATTGTGATTTTATGACATTTGTCAGTGAACCAAGCCAAGCTAAAATTTACCAACCTGTCATGCACCATGGTGCTTGAGAGGTTAGTGCTTTGCAGTAGAGGGACTGCACTAGAGTTGCATAGATGCCATGTTGGAATAACCATGAACTTGAGCACTTCTATGAGCTTGTGCATTTACAGAGTCTAGTGGAATTTTTTCTAGAATGTAACATCCATAGGGACTACGATGGGTAAGTGAAGGGGGTGGAGTGTCAGCTGCCTGAGGGAGGGGAGATGCATAGATGGGGGAGGGGCCATTCGACCTTGATTGACAAGTAGAGAATATGGGCCAACTGGAGGGGAGTGTGAGGGTGACAGAGCAAGAGAGGAGGAGGAAGGTACATTGGGGGGAAAGTAAATTTTAAGATCTTTAGTCATATGTTTAAGGGAGGAGGAGCAGTGGCTATAGAAGGAAGCGAGCTCTGTTATCCATCATGTGGATTGCGATTTCTCCTGCTCCCTCACCTTGAGTTGGTGAGTGAGGAGGTTACAGAGGGCCCAGAGCGTTGCATGACCTCCGTGAGTCTATTCCTCGTCTAAAGAAAGCACTTATATCCTAATGTGAACTGGAATTCCATAGTAAAAAATATCAATGACAAAGGCTTCATAAAAGGTGGTGGAGAGACGAATAATAATAAAATTTAGGTTAAGTCGATCGATGGGTTTCGGCTGCTGACCTAGCTGCCGCTCCGCATCCCTTTGGCTCGGCTCTGGTTGCTTCGGCGAGCTTCGCAGCCTCCTGGGGCCTACGTTCCCATCCTCTTGCTGCGTGGAGTTTCCCTTAGCGGTGCCCTGGTCTCCCTGCGCGGCGTTCTGAGTATCCACTTGAGTTGCTGGGCTCCTTTTCGCTCTTTCTTCTGAGATGACTTGAGGGGTCCAGATTTGATAGCTGATCGCTGTTGTAATGGAGCCGCCCCCTCCTCCTCCCCCTTCTGATGCTGAAGCTTTTCTCAAACTCCTGGAATCCCTGCCGAAGAAGAAAGTTTCGGAGGCTGCGAAGTTCGTGAAACGTTTGGATGACATCCCTGAGATTTCGCTCCCCCCTGAGGGTCCAATCCAGGTAGCCCTTTCTCTGGCTGAGAGAGCATTGGTTGGTCAGTTCACGGGCCTCTGGCCCTCCCCTAAATCCACGGAGAGCTGGGTTGCCAGGAATTGGGCTCCGTTGATCAAAAATGGCGTCACCTCGTATTTTCTAGGGAAGGGATTCTTTATGTTTGAATTCTCAGACAAGGAAGATAAGGATCTAATATTCCGAAATGGTCCCTACTTCATGGGTCCTCAGGGTTTATACCTCAACAAGTGGATGCCAGATTTTGATCCATCAGTTGACGTTCCTACAGTCGTTCATGTGTGGGTTAGGCTACCCAATTTGCCAGTGCATTGTTGGAATTGGGATTCCCTAAAGCATATCGGAAACACATTGGGCAAGTTCATCGACCGAGCAAATAACAAAGATCAATATGACTGTGCTAGAATCTGCGTTGAAGTTGACCTGGAGGTTGGCTTGCCCGAGGCAGTAAAGATCAGGGTTGGAAGTTGGACTCACGTTCAAAAGCTGGATTATGAGCAGCTTCCGTTCAAATGCAGGAAATGCCAGGTTTATGGGAATTTTGCTCGAAATTGTCCAAAGAATAGTGAAATGGAGAAAGGCAAGGATGAAGGATGGACTCAAGTTAAAAGGTCCAAAAATGCCCATAAATCCACTTGAACGGGTAATAAAAATGGCATTGGCCCTCAGGCAGCCCCTAGAAACCAAACCTCCAACATGGAAGAGCAAGGAAACAAATTCGTTTAGTTAAGCTCAGCGATAGAAGACATCCAAGAACCAGAGGTGCAGAAGGAAGGATCGACCCCCAAGGAGTCCCCCTCGGGACCAAAACAAGTGGAAAACAATGAGGACAGATCAAAAGAGATCCACATCGAAGAGACAGAGGATGTGCAAGGCTCAGAGGAATCAGAAGAAGAAGGCGAAATAGGGGCTTCGCAGACCTCGGCCAGAAGATCACTGAGAGGCCGAAAATCAGCTCGGGAAAAAAGAGAGCAAGAGAATTACATAGATAAACTCCAAGGAATTCAACCAACCCTCGAGAAACTCTTGGCAAATACTCCGAAGAAGAACAGAAATCAGTCTCAGAGCTCTAGGGGAGCTCACCATCCAAAATGCAAGTAATGAATATCATCTCCTGGAACTGTAGGGGTATGGGGAGCAGAACTAAAGAAGAAGCCACAAGATGCTTGATAAGAACAGAATCTCCTGATCTACTCCTCTTCCAGGAGACTAAAATGGAGGACTATGCCTTCCTCCAGATCGGAAAAAAGTTGTGGAAGAAAAGCGAAGGACAAGTTGTCTCAGCTCGAGGCACTTCAGGTGGACTGGGCACTATTTGGAATGTAAACAAATTCAAAAAGATCAGAGAAGTAAAAAACACCCACTGGTTGTACACAAAGTTGCAGCACTTAGAATCAGGTATGATACTCTCCCTCTTTAATGTGTATGCCCCTGTCAGCGCAGGAGAGAAAAAGCTCTGCTGGGACTCCATCAGAAGTCTGGCAGATTCTGAAGAACTGGCTAATATAATAATAGCAGGGGATTTTAATCTCACCTTATCCCTGTCAGAAAAACGTGGAGGTAGCACTGTTAGGGATCAGGCGCGGGAATGGGTCGAAGACTTGCTCCAAGACTAGGACATGATAGACATAAAGCCATCGTCCAGGAAATACACATGGACAAACAAAAGAATCGGCCCGGGACATATCGCTGCAAGGTTAGACAGATTCCTTGTTCAAAGTTCTTTTCTTCTTCATGGTCTAGAGTCTAGAATGCATATTCTTCCTTGTTGTGCTTCCGATCATCGCCCCATTAAACTGGAACTGCTGGCTCATATGGACCAAGGTCCCATTCCATTTAAATTCAACTCCCATTGGGTTAAGGAACAGTCATTCCTGCCTCTGATAAAAGAAACCTGGAAGCTTCCAGTCAAAGGCTCTGCCTTCTTCGTATGGGAGGAGAAACTTAGGAGAGTTAAAGCTGCTCTAAAATCTTGGGTTAAAACCTTACCAAATCCTGCTGTGGAAAGAAAAATTATTCAGGAACGACTTGAGATGCATCACCAGGTTTCGGAAAATGCCGAGATCACAAAAGAAACTCTTGACAAGGAGGTTAATTTACAGCACATGCTCCTTAAGGCCAGCTTGGCAGAGGAAGAGTATTGGAGACTGAAATCCCGCAGTCTCTGGCTCAAGGCGGGAGACAGAAACACTTCTTTCTTCCATAAGCAAGCTCAGGCCCGTAAATGTCTCAACTCCATCTCTGAAATCAAAGTAGAGGCCAACACGCACAGAGATATCCGAAGCATAAAGAACGCTGCCTTCACTCATTTCAAAAATCTCTACAGTGAAGAAGAGGCCTTGGGACATGTTTCTACCCTTGTGAACGAGGTGCCCTCCCTGATTACTGCCAGTAAGAATCAATTCCTGGAAGCGGAGATCTCTAACAATGAAATAAAAAGCACCCTCTTCGCCATGGAACCGGACAAGGCCCCGGGTCCCGACGGTTTTACTGCCAGGTTCCTGCAGTCCTGCTGGCAAATTGTGGAGAAAGACCTAAGTAGAATGGTTCGAAAATCTCAGGAATGCCAGAAAATAGGGGGAAGCACAAATTCGGCCTTTCTGGCCCTCATTCCCAAGGATAAAGGAGCCAACACCTTCAGTCGGTTCCGTCCTATCTCCCTTTGTAACATAGGCTATAAGCTGATAACGAAAGTTATAGCCAACAGATTAAAAACCATTCTCCCAGACATCATTCCTGCGAATCAGGGAGGTTTTATACAGGGAAGACAGATTGTGGATAACTTTATCCTGGTCCAAGAGGCGATTCACTCCAGTATGGCTCGCAAAGAGAAAGGCATGGTTGTCAAGTTAGATCTTGAAAACGCATTTGACAGAGTGAGGCATAGCTTTCTGACGGAGGTCCTGCGCAAATTCGGGTTTGGATCCAAATTTATCAACTGGATTAAGGCTTGCATCAGTGAGCCATGGATAGCTCCTCTGGTGAATGGAAGGGCCACGGATTTCTTCAAAGCTTCTCGTGGATTGAGGCAAGGGTGCCCCCTATCCCCTTTGCTCTTTGTCCTTCAAGCTTCTGTCCTTAGCTTCCTTCTGAATAAAAAGCAACAGAATCAAGAATTAATGGGCCTGAACATTGCGAGAGGAGTTAACAACATAAATCATGCGCTATTCGCGGATGATTCCCTCTTGCTGGGTGCTGCCTCTGTGTCCTCAGCTAAAAGATTCAAGGATGCGGTTGATGACTTTTGTGAAGACTCAGGAAGCAGCCTCAATAAAGGCAAATGCCACATCTACTGCTGGAATACTCCCGCTTCCGCACTGCAAGCCATCTCCAGTTGCTTAGGTTTCGCGGCCTCCTCATCATGGTCTTCCTTCAAGTATCTGGGACTCCCTATTTTCCAAAAAAGAGCTGTCAGCAGAGATTGGTTACCCCTGCTGGAAAAGTTTGAATCTAAGATCCATTCCTGGGGATTTAATTGGCTAAATCTGGCAGGCAAGTCAGTGCTTATAAAAGCAGTCCTAAACAGCCTCCCCATCTATCAGTTTGCAGTGATGTTGGCTCCAGTTGGAATTATGAAGAAAATGGAGGAACATATAAGAAAATTCTTTTGGAAAGGTGGGAAAGCAAATGAAAAGAAAATCCCTTTAGTAAGCTGGTCTAAAATCTCACTGCCCAGACTAGAAGGTGGACTGAATTTTAAGAATATTTGCACACAGAACATCGCGTTGGGAGCAAAGCTGATCTGGAGGATTATTGCCCCAAATCCAGGGTGGGCTCAGATCGCCTTGTGGAAAAAATACTTTCGTGGGCAGAGGAAAAGGTGCCTGGATCATCCCATAGCAAACTCTGGCTCGTTAATTCAAAAGATCTGTGCAAAATCTTCCTCTTTAATTAGCCAACATGCACATTGGATCCCCGGTAATGGCAAACAAATCAGAATCTGGGAGGACCGTATAATGGGTTGTGATCCTCTGGCTGATGATCGTTCCCTGACATTGTTGAAAGATTGGATGTACAGAGCAGGTTATATCACTCTGTGGGATATTTCCAACTGGGAGAATGGGAACTGGCACAGCTGGATCAACATTGAGGTGCCTCAGGTCCTGTCAAATGAATATGCAACCCTCATAGAACTCTTAAATGGCAAGGCTCCTTTGAACAGCAGGAAGCTTGATTCCCATGGCTGGGGCCCGATCCCTGGGCGATACTCTGTTTCTCAGGGCTACAGGCAAATCCTTGCACATCCCCACGTTCCCCTAGACCCGAAACCATGGAAAGGAGTTTGGTCACAGTACTCGATTCCTAAAATCGACTATTTCTGCTAGCTCCTATGCCATCAGAGAATCCTGACTGATGATAGATTAAAGAAAAGAGGCTATCTTGGCCCCTCTCGATGCGCGCTGTGCGGAGTTAACGCAGAAACTGCTGCTCATCTGATGCTCAATTGCAAATTCGTATCAGATCTCTGGAATGAGGCCTTAGGCCCTTGGAGTTTAGATTTCGTCCTCCCCAACAGCATCCCCGAACTGTTCTCGAATTGGAAGCGTTCGTATCCAGGAGGTCCTCCTCAGAACGCGCATGTCAAAGCGGCCTGGTGCATCCTTCCTAAATTAATATGCTGGCACACCTGGCTTGAAAGAAACCAGAGGATTTTCAGAGATAAGAAAAGAGACTGCAGGCTTGTTTGGGTCAAAATCAAAAGTCAGTTAAAGGAGTGTGTCGGCGATCAGCTGGACGGGGCAGGCCTGAGAGACCATGATGCAGCCTGGAGTGATACTCTAGACCTCCGCTTCATTGAAATTGCCAGGTCTCCCGCGCCTCTTAAAGATTGGAAAATTAGACTTAATGCTTCAGACTTCTTGGCTCTTTGCACAAAGCAGGTTCACAACATTCTCTTCTTTGATGGGGCAGCTAAGGGTAATCCGGGCACTTTCGAAGCTGGTGGAGTTGTTAAGAGAGCTGATGGAAGAACTGTCCTTAGATATGCCTGGGGAGTGGGCTACAATACCAGCATCCAAGCTGAAGCCCTGGCCCTTCTCCAAGGTCTGAAGCAACTTAAATCTCTCAGTATAAATGATGCAATAGTGATGGGAGACTCTCAGTCTATCATAAAAACCATTGTAGACAGCTCCTCCCCTTCAGATTTAAGACTATCCAGATTGATAATCAGAATAAGAACTCTGTCAAATTCCTTTCATAACTTGAAATTCTACCATGTCAAGGGAGACAATAACAAATACGTTGACGTTGAAGCAAATAAAGCTGTGCTCCTCCCCCCTGGAGTCATTCTCAGAGATGGAGAAGAAGGCTAGGATTTCGTTCCTTAATAGGCTGGTGATCTATGTTTTACTGTCTTATACTGGAGTAGTTTGTCTGTTTGTTTAAAATGGGAAAGATAGAGGCGGTTTCCCGAAAAATAGCTTGTATAAACCTCTAGCGTAGTAAAGAAAAAGTCACTCCAATCCTGGCCAAGGAGACCTCTGGAATATGGTCAACAGTTTGTAATCAACATTGCGGAATTTTGGCCAAAAATTAATATAGCACTCTAACCGTTTCTGTAAAAAAAAAAAAAGGTGGTGGAGAGACGTCCACAACCCCTACCTCTGTCGTGTTTCATGCTTGGATAAAATAAATCATATGAAGCAAAGCAAGAGATAGAAGGAGAGGAGGGAGCCTTGAGAAAAATGATTAACAGGTGAAACTGCTGGGAGGCCATACCTCTTGGCATTTTAATGCCAGACTTGATAAGCGGGAGAGCAGGATATGGGCCAGAGTGTGCCTATAGAGGAATTTATGATTCATTATGCCACATGTTGGGAGACCCGCTCTATGTGGTGAACGTCATCATTTGGGTTGGATGTCATGTTAATTCTTTGTCAAACACCTAGATCTGTGGGGATAAGGTCTCGCTCCACCAGTTGCAGACACTGGGGGAGCTAGGATTCTGAGGATGGGGAGGATGGAGGCCCATTCTCTTTGGTCGATGATCTTCAATTCATTTGTTTGCAATGAAATTGGAAAGGGAGTTGGTGTTGTATTTGACATGGGAGAAGATTGTGGCTTCTTGATGGGAGGGAATGTGAGCCAGGCGTTGAACATGATACTCGAGATGCTAGTTGATGGCTTGCTTAGTTGTAGGGGATCCATTGAGGATGCGGGATATTTGAATAGTTACCTAAGAGTCTCCTTCCATGAATAGGGGGAGGAGGTGATTATTTTTTGCTATTTGAATTCCTTCAATTAAAGCTTCTAACTCTTCCACGTTGTTTCTTTCAAATCCAATGTGGCCTCTATATACGCATATGATCTATCCTCTGTGATCCCTTAAGACCCCATTGATGCACGCCTTGCCTGGGTTTCCTTGAGAGACCCCATAAAATTTGAGCTTAATATGGTGGGGAGGAGGAGGGCTCCATGAAGAGGGAGAAGGGGAAGGAATTTGAGAGGAATGACCATTAGGAGTCAGGTTGGGTGGTTTGAGGTTCCACCAGGCAAGAATCTATTTTTTCAAATCAGGGGACTTTGTAATCTTGGGATGACTAGTTGGTCAGGGAAATGGATTCCTCTAGATGGTTGTGGAAAAGAATCCAAACCCCCTTAAGAGGTTTGTGGGAGTTGTTAAAGATTCATTGGTTGTGCTCCTTCCATATTTGCTAGACCAAAAATAGTGGGGTAGTGGTCCAAATGCAGTTTAAAATAGAATTGTTGAAGGGTGAGATAGACCATTGCTTGAGGGTTATGGCGATGCATCTTTCATCTCTGGTGGGTTTTAGAAATCCATGATCCATCTTGTGCCAGAGACTTTCGGTGTAGGGAAAAGAAAGGAAGAGTTTATCCAAGTTCTCTTATTGTTCACTGCATAGGATGCCCAAGATGGTCTATGCAAGCCTCTCTTGATTAGGTTGCTCCAAGTGAGGACCCAATGCTTGGATAGAAGCCATATGAAAGTTTTTATTTTTGGCCATGTGTTTAGGCTCCATAACTTGGTCCAAAAGGGCCTCAATTCAGAAATATTAGGGTGGGTGAGGAGGCTGTATGCTTCTTTTACTGTAAGCATCCCTGAATTTTGATAGCCCCACCACAAAACATCCTTTCCTTCTTTTCGAATAATTGTTCTTTTTAGTAGTTCTTGATGCAAGAGATAGTAGTTTTGTTCACTGTCTTCCTTAGAACATAAGATGTTTGTCACCAAATTGCAATAGGTTGTGTCTTTTGGATTCATCCAGATTGTTGAATTGAGATTTGTCCTATGCTGAGAGGTTGAGCTTGACCGAGGGGGGTGGGAAGGACAGTGACATGGCTTGGTTGTTGTTGCCAAGGGTCATTTCAGAAACCTACAGAGCATCCATCTCTGACCTCCCAGAAGTAGTGAGAATGAACCAAGTGCTGACTTTGAATGGCTAGGTTCCAGATAGAGATTCAGGGGTGTGAGATAGATGAATAGGGTCTTGTTGGGGAAGATTGTTGGCATATTTGGCATGCCACAGTTGGGCCCATGGTTCATGTTTATGTTTGATCCATTTCCACTTGATCTTGGCACCCATGACCTTGTTGATTGCTTCCAGATCCCAAAGACCAAGTCCACCATGGGCCTTTGGTAGACATAAAGTGTCCAACTTGATAAGTGACCATTTGTTCTTTAGGTCTGACCCAAAAAGGAGTGTTGAATGTTTCTAATTCTCTTGAGGACCCATTTGGGGATATCTAAGACTAAGAATATGTAGAGAGGCATGGCTTGGAGAACAAATTTGAGAAGGACAAGCCTGCTAGAGATATTGAGGGCTCTATGAGTCCAACAATGAAGTTTGTAGGCTAATTTATCAAATGAGGTCCCTCTAGGATCAGTTGGTGAGGGGGTCTCCCAAGTATTTAGAGGGAAGTGAGGCAATGGTGAAGCTGAGGATACACTAAATATTTCGTCGAGTGTTGATGGGGGTGTTGAAGAAGAAGATTTGGGATTTATCCAAGTTAATAATAGTTCTGGAGACTACGGAGAAGAGATTGAGAATGGCTTTGATTTCTCTAGAATAATGCACTTTTAGAATTATCTGAATATATTTTTATTTTTATTTTCTATTTTCTATTTTTTATTAATAATATTTTTTAAATTTTTTTATAATTTTAAAATGATTTTTATTTCCAATTTTTATTAAATATTTAATATATCAATATAATTTTAAGTTTTGTAATTTGTAAAGCTTAATTTTTCAAATTATATATTCAAAAAATTATTTTAAACTATAAGAAATTACAACTTCGCTCAAAATTATGTCACCTAATTTCATCTATTTCTATTCTTCTATTAATTAAACTAAGACATAAAATTTATAAAGCCAACATTGAGAGCGCTTTTGTAAAAACAATCAAAATTGTTGACATGTTACTCGCAGTGTTGTCCTCACTATTGTTGATGGCTTCAGGACTTGGGAAACTAGCCATATCCATATTCTCTCTATCACTGCATTTTCATGTCAATGAGTGGCTTTCACAATGTCCTAACCTGTATCCCCTGCTCATATACAATTTTTCTCAAAATTATATTTTTGATGGCTGAAAAGTCAAAATATCAAGACAATTATCCTCAAAATCCACTATGAGATTATGTACTTACAAAGAATTAGATCCATTGGTGACTTTCTTTTGTTAAAATATTTAGTAATTAAAATTTTATGGAGAATTCATCAATAAAACAAGGGAAGCTGGGAAGCGGAGAGTCCCTGCCAATGCCAATGAATGCAAATTCTTTAATCAAATATCCAAATTTCCAATGAAATTTGATTCAACTATCCATCCAAATTTCCAGTGAAATCTGATCAACCAATGCAACACCCAACATCTCAAAGATTGTAATTCAATGAGTTCATTAATTGAATCAGCGTCTTAATAAGTATCTTAAGACAGAGTATCAAATGATTTAAGAATCAATGTAATTTATTCTACCACGGAACCACCTCGAACATGATAATAAAATAAGAATGCGCCAACTTGCACATAGTAATAGATTATAGCTTAGCTAGATAGGAAAATTACATTAAATAAATTAAGAATCGATGTAATGAACATGATAATAACATAAGAACACATCAACTTGCACATAGTAATGAATTATAGCTCAATCTAGATAGGAAAATTACATTAAGTGAATTAAGAATCAATGTAATTTAGTTTTCCACAGAACCACCTTGAACATGATAATAACATAAGAACACATCAGCTTACACATAGTAATAAATTATAGCTTAAACTAGATAGGAAAAATACATTGCAACAATTTAGTTGACGTATGCTAATAGATGAGCCTAGGTATTGCAACAAGAATGTTGCAACTCCCAAGGCTACCAGCTTTACTTATCAACTTGGGGTTCATACAAACTTGGAGGTGACAATGCTATATGCACAAGTAAAAGTGAAAGTCCTGCCTATTGTCACTGCTCCTCTCGCAAGAGACCCTAGGGGTTCCAAGCCAGAATTCTATAGGGTCAGAAGAAGATTAATTCTTTGATGGAAGAAGAGAAAATCTATTCTAAGAGAGAGCTACTCTATTATAGTAATGAAGAAAACAACATGTAATGCTAAACCACACCATAACCTAACTAACCATCTAAACAACTTTGTGAAACAAAATTGCTAAATCAACACTAACCTAATGTTGCTATCTAAGTTGCAGAGGTAAAGAGCATTAAACTATACTAGTTTGTAAGCAAAGGAACTACACTAAATCTGCTTTCAAGCGGAAGAGTAGTCGAAGATTGAAATTGGTGAAAGGAGGACATAAGGACGTTATAGTGCATAGGGACTGTTGGATCAATCAACGACCAGAAGATGGATGGTGGAGATCTTATCGCGGGGGCTTAAGCGAATAGATGGATGAATAGGGTAACGCAGCAGATGAACGACAGAGATCTTATCGCAAGGAATTAAGTGAAGGGATGGACAAACAAGGTAACAAAGCAGATGAATGACGAAGATCTTATCACAAGGAATTAAGTGAATGGATGGACGAAAAGAGTAATGCAGAAGATGAATGGCGGAGATCCTATCACAGAGATTAAGTCAAGAGATGGACGGACAAGATTAATCAGAGGATGGACGACAGAGATCGTATCGTGGGAAGAAAACATGTGGAAATGATGGAGTGGGTTTTGAAGGCGGTAAGCAGTTTCTCACGTGCCCTCAAAGTTGTAAGCTATATTTCTGAATTTCACACGATTAGCCTAACTGAGCGACACGTAGCACGAGAAAACCACTTTTCTCACGTGCTCTCGAGTGCAAGATTTCCTAATAGTCGTTGGATCAGGCAAGGCTGATCAATGGTGGAGATCGGCCAAGCTAGTTGGCGATCGAGTGATGTGATAGCCGTCAAATCAGGTGAGGCAGATCGACGATGGGGATTTAAAGTGCATAAATTTTTTAGGTGACACGATAGCGGTCAAATCAGGCGAGGCAGATCGACGGTGGGGATTTAAAGCACATAAAGTAGGTGGAAGACTTCACGGGAGGTGACAGTTGGATAAACTAATGAATCGGACGGTGACTGGGCATGTTTGTTGTGGATCGTATAGTAAGGGGATTATGCATGAAGAACGTGTTGAAGGAGGTTTCAATGAAAATGAAAAAAAAACCAGTGAGGGTGAACAAGTAACTGAATCAAACAACAAACTCCATAGCTTATGCAAGAACCAGAAACCTATGTTTTTGGGTTGTTGAAGGGTCTCTTCCTCAAGTCATGGTCCCAAAGGGAAAAGATGAGGCCGAGGAACCTATAGACAACCTTATGGTGATATTTTTCTCCTAGCTAACCCGCTAATTAAAAGAAGGCACAAATGGAGGTCAACTAAAGCACAACCAATCTACTCTACACTATTATAAGTGGAATGCAGCTACTTAAGCAAATGAACAGAAAAACCATAAATCTACGCTATATTGTTGTAATGAAAATGAAGCTACTTAAGCAAATGAACAAAACCAGGAGGCTACTTAAGCAAATGAACAGAACTAGGAAGCTACTTAAGAAAATGAACAAAACCAGGAAGCTACTTAAGCAAATGAACAGAACCAGGAAGCTACTTAAATAAATGAATAGAACCAGAAATATATGTTATCATACATGTACAATAAAGAGTATCTTTGGCTACTCGGGTTAGGCCCTAACCCAAGAGCTTCAGTCCTTTGAGTTAACTCAGTACTGGCTCAAAACAAAAATCATCTTTATTGTAAAAACCATGGATTACATAACAAACTGTCACAAGCCTTGCAGCTCAAAGATAAAGTAGAGTTTTACAATAAGAATCTAAATCCTACTGAGGTCTTAAGCCTCTCTACTTATACATCTAAAGTCTCCAACTACTTGTTATAGACATTTTTGTGCCTTACAACATGAAGCATGAAATGTCCATAATCTAAGGGATCCAAAGTCCCTAAACATGTTGTTCCTACCCCTAGAGGAACAAGGTCAGCAAACCACAGCACTGAATAAAAGTTCTCCACCTGAAAACACTCAAAAACAAGGCAATTCTGGATCATGTCAACTGCTCCACTGAGCATCTGCGCTGAATGTCAACTGCTCCACTGTCTACCTGCATTGAATGTCAACTGTAAAGAAGGCTACCTGCGCTGGGCGAGTTTGGACATGTGGCACAGTCATTCCTAAAGGTGTCAATGCCCAGGAAGCTTCCAAAATGACACTTGGCTCAGAGAATTCGACTGGTGATGAGTAAGAGGTTCTAGATCTCCAAGTGGAAGCAAGAACCTCCAAGTGGACTCAAGAACTGAAGAATAACTGAAGTGAGAGAGGACATTAGTCAGCTTCATGCCAGCCTCAAGCTGACTCATCCTTTCTCCAAAACTCCTATATATAGATCTCTCTCATGAGGTCTAAGGAGGCTGGAATCTTGTGAATGTAAAGAATTGTTGTTGGTTTGAGTTTAGAACTATTGGGTGATTTGCTTTGAAGGAGGTGAAGAGGAGATTTCTTTCTGCTGGGAAGGTGATGCTGGATTGGGCCTCTTATGGTTGTATCACTTCCTGAACTTTACTTCTTCCATTAATAAAGCATTTGAGGTTCTTCTATATGCATGTGTCTCAATGATGTATTGTTATACTTGTGTATTTGGTTTATTCTAATCCTTAAATCAATTATGGATGTATGCTTCTTGTAGTTTCCCTTTCTTGCCATTTTGCAGGATCTTGGTGTAGCTGGGTCAGCGAAAGAGCAAGGAGCTGGGAGCAAGCAGCAAGGAGAGAAGATTGGATCAACCATTAGCGAAAGACATCGGTTAGTGGATCTCTTTCTCCCCTATTTTACTTTCATAAAGAAGAAATCTTAGATAGCTTTGCTTTGATTGTTGCTGAGGTACTATCACCCTTAGAGTGGGATAGGGTCATTCCGTATTGGATACTTTTCCCAACAACACTACTTCCTTCCCATTAGGGAGGCTTGGCTCCCCACTCAAGATAAATGGATTTCTGTCACTTTCACTTGCTCGGCTGTCTTTTAGTCCTAATGATTTGGTTGTTTGCACTCCGAGCTGATGGACTAATATTCAAATGGAGGGGTAGTAAATGAGGAGGATTTGCCTCCTATAATTCCTCTCCCTTGTCCCATTCAAGTTTCGACCAAGATCTTTGCCACAGTTCCTTGCTTTTATCATTTATTCCTGCATTTTTCCTTGCTTTTATCCTTTATTCTTGCATTACATGCACATTAGACCACAAATCAAAATATCCAACTCTCACTCATCTCATAAACAAAATATAATCAAAAGTATGCAATAAGTTGTGAGAATAGTTGGTTTGACTAAGCTAGGAGGTGATTAGGCCAATTAAGGCCCATATAATTACCCAATGATTAGGCTTATCATCATACCCCTATTAAAAGTTTTTCTCATCCTCTGAGCAACTTAGTCAATGTCCATGTCCTTCATGGCTCTGGTAACCTCTCTGACATCCCATGCTTCTGTTGTGGTCTCTTCTTCTTGTTTATAGAAGCCTGATTTCATTTCTACTTCTTCCCATTACCTATTTTCCTCCTCTTATTTTCTCCCCTATAGCATCCCTAGGAGTAGTGGTGGACTGAGTTTTAGGCCTATCCAATTGACCTTCAACCTTTGCATTGATTGCTTATACATAGGTGTCATGTTGAGTGCCTCTCTCAACCTTTGAGGGGAGTGATATTCTCTGATCTTCAAGCTGTGTGGCAGTGTTTTCCATCTCCTTTAGTAGGCATGTATATTATCATCTCTTAGCAGCCTAAACATATCCTCAAAATGTGAAATTGCTTGCTCTTGGGCAGCAAGATATCTAGGTGCCAGCTGAGGATCATTTACAATTAGATTATGGGTGCTAATTAGGGCCATGGGATTTGATTGTTTAGCTCTAATGAAAAGAGGTTCATTTTGCTCTCTAGCCAATATTCTTTTCATCTCTGTAGCCCTTGACTTCTCATGGTTCATCGATGATGCCAAAGCCATTAATTGTAGATATCCTAGCTCTGCATTAGGATCCCAAATATTCATGTTTGTGAGGGCCATGTTGTGCAAGTAAAACTCAGCCATTTTGGCCCTATCCTCTAGTGCACTTTGATCACAAAGATCAATAAACTGCTTGCAATCCTGAAATGGCATGGTGCCCTTTGTGCTAGTGTTTTAATCTGAAATTGTAGCCATTTTTCTCTGAGGTAAAGATCATAGGATTTAACTGGCATCCTACACTGGATGGCCTCCAAGGAGAGGTTGGCCATACATGCTAGTTGGTTTTCCTTTTCCTGCAGTTGTCCTCTCAGGGGCCTCTGGAGACACCCTAGGTGACTCCTCCTTGTGTTCTTCCCCCTCTGTTTCAATGCCTTCTTCCTCTCTGACAGAAGGACTAACATCATAGATGAGGGTTTTGATGTCATCCTCTATTAGTAAGTCTCTGAAGACTGACCATTTTATAGGGATCCTGAGGTTTTGGAGGGCATCCTCAATGAGGATTCTGATCAAACCATGGTGAGCCAATTGTTGGGAATTCCCTTTACTTTGTTGCTAGAGTCTACGAGTGATTGCATCAAAAAATAGGGTATGCTGAGCTTTTGGTGAACTGGTGTTTCTACCCCAAATCTTAGTTCTTCAAGCATCCTAAAATGGTAGCCATAAAAAACACTGTATCTACCCTCATATGAGATATATTTGATGAGTTGGTAGCCTATCTCACTCCATGGGTATGGCAGACCATCCCTCCTTACTCCGTTTTTATCCTTTGTGGGTTCTTCACCTACTAAAAATAATTTCCTTTTTGTCACTTGATTGTCTGCTTTGTCTTCTTTTCTCCATGCAATTCCCAGGGGAAGTGTGGTGACCCTACTGATCAACTCTGGGGTGATATCTATAGTGAGCCCTATAACTATAACAGTGGCATGGATTCTGCTGTGTGGAGTGAGGGAATGAACAAATTCTTGAGAAAACAAAGTTTCCTGTGTATGTAATCCACTAGCTTTTTAGAGGACTTCTAGTTCATTTGCTTGTAAATGGGGATGGATTTTTAGACCCTACCTCTTTACAATGGTAGCAATGGAAAATTCTCTTGATATTCCCTCTTGAACCCCTCTCTACCTATCCTATAGACTGCCTCTGTGTATCCTATAGAATGCTCCTGTAGATTTTTCTTGTAGGAATTCTCTTGCAGAACGATGGATCCTTGCTTCCAATGGGTGGCCAGAGTTATGAGAGCTACTTGAGTGAGGGAGTTTCAAGGAGGTGGAATGCATGAATGCATGCAAATGATGTTTTGTTTCCCTTTATACCACCTCATCATTCCCACTCCTTGTAATCAGCTCCCATAGTTGTTAAATCCATAGTTAACCACTTCTTGTCCTACTCCTCCTCTGTTCTTTGAGTTGACTACAACCATGTGTGAGAGGACACCCTGCTTTGTATGTGATGACTGAACAAAGGTGGCCAAGTTAACTAGCCACCTTTTCACTTACAAACCAACTACCTCGTAACCTTTACAAATTTTGATCAAATGATGCATATGGGTGAGTGAGTGGGATACTTACCTGTGGTCTCAACGCCATGCTGAAGTTTGTCGAGGATAAGAGGTGTTGAGTTGTTTATTTGTTGCATGGTCATTATTCTTCCTCCTCTACTATCTGTTGATGATGTCTATGACTATAGATCTGATGATGCTACTGTTGTGTAGGTCTTGGATTACCACTTGGCAATGTTTGGTGTCTCCCTTAGAATTTCTTGATCATGTTGATGGATGGTGCTGTGAGGATGTTTTAATGAATGGAAAGAGGGAGTAGGAGTGTGTGTGAGTGCAGGGATGATGGTAATGGATGAGGTGAGGGGTTAGATCATGTCTAGAATGAATTTTTGGGACCTAACCAACCTACAATTCAAGGGATCTTGTAGGAATACAGGGGATCCTATAGGAATATAGGGGACCCTGTAGAAAACACTATCTTCACCCTAAATTGAAGCAATGAAGTAAAAAACAATGGAATTGATGGAGGGATGCATGGTAAGGAGTGGAGGAGATGAATATATGTGAGGCAAGGTTCCCTTTGGATCTTCTCTTTGCTCCTTGATTATTTTTCTCACCCACCTGCAAATAACAATTATGTCTTTTTTTTTTTTTTCTTATGTTTTTTTTAAAGCAACTAGGCTGCCTCAAAGAGGTTTTCACCCTAGATATCTTCCTTGGGTGGCTCAAGGAAGGTTTTCACCCAAGGATCTTCTTACTCTTTTTCATTTTTTCTCATCCTTGGGCCGCCTTACGAGGTTTTCAACCCAAATATGGGACTCAGGCACCTCATGGAGGTTTTCACCTAAATCCTTATTCTTTTTTCTCTTTTTTAGTGCCCTGATGAGGGAGGAGCTGGAACTTGCTCCACCATCATCATTGTCTTATTGATATTGTCAATGAACTCTTATTTTTATAAAGGCTTCTTGTACATTTTCAATCAGTGTCGATTAACAAGCAATGGAATCGCTTCTTCATCTATAGTTCTGATTTGCACTGAACCATTATCATGGCATCTTTCCACCACATAAGGTCTAAGCCATCTTGTCCTTAGCTTTCCCTTGAAGTCTTTATACCTAGAATCATATAACAATGCCTAGTCTCCCTCTTGAAATTGCTTCTCCTTGATATGTTTTTCATGCTAGATCTTCCTCTGAAGCTAAACTATCTTTGTATGTAAGAGGGCCTGCATTCTAAATTCATCCAAGCCATTCAAATGGAACAATATTTCTTTATGTGCATGACTAAGATCCAAATCTAGTTGGGCTTCCATCCTCAATGTGTTATATTCAAACTCAATGGACAACAAAGCCTTTTTCCCATAGACCAGCTCATAGGGTGTAAATCCAGTGGTGGTCTTCCATGTTGTATTATAGGCCCAGGTGGCCTCAACTAGTCTCTCTGCCCAGTCCTTCCTATTGCTGCTCACTACCTTGGTTAATATGTTCTCCAGTGCCCTGTTGGTCACCTCTACTTGCCCATTAGCTTGTGGATGATAAGGAGTGGAGGTCCTATGATTGATTTTGTGATGGCTGAGCAGTTCTTCAATCATGTTGGAGGTAAACTGGTTGCCTTGGTCTATGGCTAGCTCTCTAGGGTACCCAAATTTGTAGAATACATTCTCCCTTAGGAAATCAACCTCCTTCTCTTCTGTTGCTTCCTTAATTACCTTAGTTTCAGCCCACTTAGTCAAATAATCAGTGCACACAATAATGTACTTCTTTTTCTTTGAAGGAGGGTTGATGGGCCTAATGAAGTCCATGCCCCACTTGTTAAATGGCTCGAAAGTCACTTGATGTTGTAGGGGAATTTCATCCCTTGGAGTAGGCTTTCCCATTCTTTGGCACCGACCACACTGACTAATGTACTTTTTCACATCTTGATGAATAGTAGGCCAACAATAGCCTACTTGCAACACTTTGAATGTTGTCCTCTTTACTGCAAAGTGACCTCCACAAGGCCCATCATGATAGGTCAAAAGGATGTCAAAAACTTCCTCTTCCCTTACACACCTTCTCAAGATTTGATCTGGGCCAAGTTTGAACAGATTGCCCCCAATCCAGGTAAAGGGGGCGCTTTTCCTGACTATCTTGCTCTTTTCTTTGGAGGGCAAGTTTGGTGGGAACTGTGTTGATGCCAAATAATTTCTATATCAGCAAACCATGGGGAGAGAACTGAAATAGAAAACAAATGCTCATATGGTAACTGGTCATCCACTATTCCTTCTTCACTTGTAGCAGATTCATCCTAGATAGAAACTCTGCAGCAACATTTTCCTTACTAGGCTTATCAATAATAGTTAGATCAAACTGTTGTAACAAAAGCAACCATCTTATAATTCTAGCATTCACATCTGGTTTGTTCATTAAATATTTGATTGCAGCATGATCAGTATGCACAAATGTTTGATAGCCTGTAATGTAATGCCTAAATTTTTTTAATGAATGCATAACAACCAGGAGTTCCTTTTTTATCACAATATAGTTTAGTTCAGCCTTTGACAGGTTCTTACTAATAAAATAGATGGCATATGGCAATTTCTCCTCTTCCTGACCTAAGGTTGCTCCTATGGCTTTGTGTGAAGCATCAACATGAATATGAAAAGGGAGGGCCTAGTTTGGGCCTCTAAGGATTGGTGCAGTGGTTAACTTACCCTTTAGAATGTCTAAGGCCTCTTGATAGCTCTTTGACCATATAAACTCAAAATCTTTGGCCAACAACCTAAACAAAGGAGAGGCCAACTTGCTGAAGTCCTTTATGAACCTTCGGTAGTGTCCAACTAACCCTAAGAAACTCCTGCCATCTCTCTGCTTTTGTGGAGGTGGGACCCTTTGGATGATTGTTATTTTGTTTGGGTCCACCTACAGTCCTTGCTGAGATATTGAATGACCTAGAACGGTCCCTTCAGTCATCAAGAATTCACATTTTTCTGGATTGAGAGACAGGTTCATTTCAATGCATTTGTGCAATATTTTTCCTAGGTTAGTCAAGGCTTCTTGAAAATAACAGCCATAAGGTGTAAAGTCATCCATATATATTTCCACGACATCATGTACTAATTCAGAAAAAAATACTCAATGCTGCTCTCTGGAAAGTGGCAGGATCATTGTATAGGCCAAAAGGAAGGACCCTATAGGAAAAAGTACCCCAAGGACAGGTGAATGTGGTCTTATCCTAGTCTTTTGGGAAGATTTGGATTTGGTTGTACCCACTGAATCCATCTAGGAAGGAAAAAAACTTCTTCCCTGCCGGGCCATCTAGCACTTAGTCAATGAAGGGTAGGGGAAAATGATCCTTCTTTGTGGCTTTGTTCAACTCCCTATAATCAACACAAATCCTCCACTTAACATTTTTCTTGGGAACTAACACTAAAGGAGAGACCCACTCACTGTCAGAGATAGGGTAATGAATCTTGCATCTAGCCGTTTTTGCAGTTCGTCTTTGACCATGTCTTTAAGGGTTGGATTCATCCTCCTTTGTGGTTGCCTCACTGGCTTGTAACCTTCTTTGATGTATGTGTGATCAGTACACACTGAGGGGTGTACTCCCTTCATTTCCTTGTAACTCCAAGTGAATGCTTCTAGGTTTTCTCTCAACATGTTGCATAACTCTTCCTCTTCAAGAGCAGACAGAGATGGATTAATTTTCAAAGTTTTCTCTGGGCCGAATTCTATGGTTTTGACATGGAGTGGGTTGGAAGTGGCCAAGCATAAGTCAATTGGATGATTGTTTTGGGTTTCCCTTATTTCTTCTTCTAATGGTAATGAACTAGGAGTTTGACTTTGGATCAGTTATTCAATTAATTCATCCTCATCTTGCTTTCCTCCTCCTATGGTTACTTCCAAAGCATAAAGTTGGGCAGAATAAACCTCATCTTCTTCCTCCTCCTCCAACCATAAAGGTAAATCATGCTCTAGGGAAGGTTGATCACGAGGGTCTAGGACTAACTGTTTGGACATATGCCCATTCTTAATGGTCATATTCCCAGCCCTGCATCTAATGTAAGTATCAGTTGTGGCCAACCATGGCCTCCCAAGGATGAGAGGGTAACCAATAAGCTTAGCCTTAGGCTGGAGAACTAGGAAATTTACAGGGTACTCCTAGGAGTCAATGGAGACCATCACATCCTCCACAATTCCCTTAGGGGTGACTGTGGAATGATCTGCAAGTTGCAGAACTGTTGTGGTCTTCCTCAATGACCCTTGGAGGTTGAGCTTGAGCATGGTTTCCTTGGTCATCACATTAATGGCATCCCTAAGATCAATCAGAGTGTGTGGGACAATGGTACCATTGATGTGCACATCTACTACAGGGCTTCCAGGTTCCAAATATTTTGGACATATTAGCTGCCCCAGCATTAATTCAGACAGTTACCCAATGACATTACTGGTAGTGGCATCCATTTTTCTTCTTCTTCGATGCTTGAAGCATTTATCCTTAATCAACTTATTGTAGACGGGAACATCTTTTATTGCCTGGAGAAGGGGGATCTTTTCACATAGATTTTTCAATTCTCCAAAAAGTTCAGTTTCTTCTAGGGTAGGCTAGAGTGGTTGGGATAATCTCTCAGGAAAGGGTGGATTTACTTTAAGGTTTCTTTCGTCTCTTTCTTCCTCAACCTCCCTATGTGGAGAGGGAGGTTGGTTGTCTGGGAGAATTCTCCTAGATATTAGGTTGATCTCCTAGATTTCTACAGCATAAGCTGGGTATGATGTCTCTCCATTGTATACTTGTTGAGCCTGCCTATTTTTTGGTTTCGGATTTTGCTGGGCAAGCATCTGGGGTTGCTTGGGTGGAGCAGAGTGCAGGAGTTGTGGTTTGGTAGATGGTGGAGAAAATAGGGTTGTAACATTGTTGAAATGGGGCCTCCACCCCTGAAGTGGGGTATTCCACTGAGGTTGTGGTTGAACATAAGGTTGAAATGATTGGCTGGTTGGCAGGGAATGATACTGAGATGTATAGGACCAAGGAGGGGGTGTAGACCAGGAAGGATGAGCAGGGGGTCCCCAAGAAGTTATAGTTGTGGTTTGGTTGGGGTTTTAATATGCATGGGATGACCCTTGCATACCCTGCTGGTATGGTCTAGGCCCAGGAGGTCTCCTTTGGTTGATGTAGCAAAGCTACTCAGTGACCCCTTCAGCTCCTTGATATATAGATTTGAGTCCAAGTAAAGAAGGGCACTTGTCTATGGAGTGGTTTTCTTCATAGACTGAGAAAATCTTAATACAGTTCAATGGGCATTCGTTCCTAGGATGCCTCCTGGTGCATCTAGGACAAAATATGGCCAAGGCTCTCTCTGCTTCCTTTTGATGTTCATGGTGTCCAATTACAAGGCAAGGGTTTGCAGTATATCACTTTTGAAATCTTCCAGCATATTACCAATTTCACCTTTGATGGATGAGTTGGAGGATGATGTATTGGACATAGGTTGACTACCCCTACTGTTTTTCCTGGTTTCCCTAGAATGGTTTCTAAAGATAGTCTTAGTATCATCATAGGGTAATTGGTAGATATCTCCTCCTGTTATCATATCTAAGGTATCCAGAAGATCCTCCCTTACTCCTCTAAGCAGGACCAGCTTCAGTCACTCAGGGTCAAGTGTGCACGTGGCCCTTTTGTAACTGAGATGGAATCTTTCTTCATAGTCTTCTAAGGATTCATCCTAGCCTATGGTCATCTTGAAAATCTCTTCTTTAGTATCATTTGACCTACAGTAGTCCCTATATTTGTTGTTAAAAGCCTATTGCATCTAAGCCCACTTTGCGATGCTATCTCCAGGTAAACCTGTGAACTAGTGCAATGTTGCATCCTTGAGGGTATATGGAAACAATTTTAACTTTTTCTCTTCATCTATATAGTCATAGGTTCGGCCCATAACAGAAAACTCAAATAGGAAAGTGTCAGAGTCCTCTGTGGTCAGGCCATGGAAATGAAGTAGAGCAGAGGGGCTTATATTCTTCATCTTAGTGTCCCCATTGGTCTCCCTGATGGGGAAGGAACCCTCAATTATCTCTATATTTCCTCTGTCATTTCGGTTTTCAGCCATTGGTTCAGTAGGAAAGGGTTCTTCCTCTTCTTCTTCCCTTGTAGGTTCCTCAAATAGATAAGGTTGCTCACCTAAAGGGTCTTCCAATTCACCGTCACTGAAGACGAGAGAAGGTTGATTATTGGATGCAGTGGGGGTATTTGACAAGAATTTCCCTGAATTGTTCCTATTCCTATAAGGCATGAAAGGAAATGTTTTTGGGTTGGTTTTTGTAAGTTTTTTTTTAAGCTGAAAAGTACTCTGCAGAAAGGAAATTGTTGATTGAATGAAAAACTACTTGCTGAATTGAAATTCTACTTGCAGAATGAAAAGGAAAGTAGATAATGACAACTGAAAGAAAGGAAGAAACTAGATTACTTTTGCAGAAATAAACTAATGGAAGAAAATTGGAGACTAGAAATAGAAGAAAGCAGTAATCACATTCTACTTAGACACCTCCCCGACAATGGCGCCAAAAAGTGATGAGCCTAGGTATTGCAACAAGAATGCTACAACTCCCAGGGCTACCAGCTTTACTTATCAACCCGGGGTTCGTACAAACTTGGAGGTGACAGTGCTATATGCACAAGTAAAAGTGAAGGTCCTGCCTGTTGTCACTGCTTATCTAGCAAGAGACCCCAGGGGTTCCAAGCCAAAATTCTATAGGGTCAGAAGAAGCTTAATTCTTTAATGGAAGAAGAGCAAATCTATTCTAAGAGAGAGCTACTCTACTGTAGTAATGAAGAAAATGGCATGTAATGCTAAACCACACCATAATCTAACTAACCATATAAACAATTATGCTAAACAGAATTGCTAAATCAACACTAACCTAATGTTGCTATCTAATTTGCAGAGGTAAAGAGCCTTAAACTATACTAAGGTGTAAGCAAAGGAACTACACTAAATCTGTTTTCAAGTGGAAGAGCAGTCGAAGATCAAAATTGGTGAAAGGAGGACGTAAGGACACAATAGTGCATAGGGACTGTTGGATCAATCAATGACTAGAAGATGGATGGTGGAGATATTATCGCAGGGGCTTAAGCGAATAGATGGATGAACAGGGTAACGAATCAGATGAACAATGGAAATGTTATCGCGAGGAATTAAGTGAATGGATGGACGAATAGGGTAACGAAGCAGATGAACTGCAGAGATGTTATCGTGAGGAATTAAGTGAATGGATGGATGAAAAGGGTAATGAAGGAGATGAACGACGAAGATCTTATCATGGATATTAAGTCAAGAGATGGATGGATAGGATTAATCAGAGGATGGACAGCGAAGACCGTATCGCGGGAAGAAAACATGTGGAAATGATGGAGCAGGTTTCGAAGGCGGTAAGCAGTTTCTCACACGCCCTTGAAGTTGTAAGTTATATTTCTGAATTCCATGCGATTAGCATAACTAAGTGACACGTAGCACGAGAAAACCACTTTTCTCACGTGCTCTCGGGTGGATAACAGTCGTGCAAGAATCCGTGTGAGATTGTGCAATAGCCGTTGGATCAGGTGGGGCTGATCAACGGTGGAGATCGGCCAAGCTAGTTGGCGATCGGGTGATGCGATAGCCGTCGGATCAGGCGAGGTAGATCGACGGTGGGATTTAAAGTGCATAAAGTGTTGAGGTGACACGATATCCATTGAATTAGGTAAGGCAGATCGACAGTGGGGATTTAAAGTGCATAAAGTAGGTGGAAGACTTCACGCGAGGTGGCAGTTGGATAAACTAATGAATTGGACGGTGATTGGGCAAGTTTGTTGTGGATCGGATGGTAAGGGGATTATGCATGAAGAACGTGCTAAAGGAGGTTTCAATGAAAACGATAGAAAAACCAGTGAGGGTGAACAAGTAACTGCATCAAACAAAAAACTCCATAGTTCATGCGAGAACCAAAAACCTGTGTTTTTGGGGTTGTTGAAGGGTCTCTTCCTCAAGTCATGGTCCCAGAGGGAGGATATGAGGCCAAGACACCTGTGGACAACCTTATGGTGATGTTTTTCTCCTAGCTAACTTGGTAATTGAAAGAAGGCACAAACGGAGGTAAACTAAAGCACAATCGATCTACTCTACACTACTATAAGCGAAATGCAACTACTTAAGCAAATGAACAGAAAAACCATAAATCTACGCTATACTGTTGTAATGAAAATGAAGCTACTTAAGCAAATGAATAGAACCAGGAAGCTAGTTAAGAAAATGAACAGAACCAGGAAGCTACTTAAGCAAATGAACAGAACCAGGAAGCTACTTAAGAAAATGAACAGAACCAGGAAGCTACTTAAGCAAATGAATAGAACCAGAAATATATGCTATCATACATGTACAATAAAGAGGAGCTTTGGTTACTCGAGTTGGGCCCTAACCCAAGAGCTTAAGCCCTCTGAGTTAACTCAGTGCTGTCTCAAAACAAAACTCATCTTTACTGTAAAAACCATGGATTACATAACAAACTGTCACAAGTCTTGCAGCTCAGAAATAAAGGAGTTTTTTACAATAAGAATCTGATCCTACTAAGGTCCTAAGCCTCTATATTTATACATCTAAAGTCTCCAATGACTTCCTTCCCATTAGGGAGGCTTGGCTCCCCACTCAAGATAAATTGGTTTCTGTCACTTTCACTTGCTCGGCTGTCTTTTAGTCCTCATGATTTGGCTATTTGCACTCCAAGCTGATGGAGGAATATTCGAATGGATGGGTAGTAAATGAGGAGGATTTTCCTCCTATAATTCCTCTCCCTTTTCCCATTCGAGTTTTGACCAAGGTATTTGCCACAGTTCCTTACCTTTATCCTTTTTTCCTGCATTTTTCCTTGCTTTTATCCTTTATTCCTGCATTACATGCACATTAGACCACAAAGCAAAATATCCAACTCTAACTCATCTCATAAACAAAATATAATCAAAAGTATGCAATAAGTTGTGAGAATAGTTGGTTTGACTAAGCTAGGAGGTGAATTAAGGCCAATTAAGGCCCATATAATTACCCAATGGTGACACTCATCACTATTTAAATTTCATGTCCAATGACCCTTTTAATTTATACCAAATACACAACTAAAATGTCATATTTCAAATTTTATAGGAAAGAAAACCTGAATCATACCACAATACATATATTTGCCAATAGTTCACAGTATCAAAATTTTCTAATAACATAGCCCTTAAATAAACCCAAAGCTAAGAGAAATTTAGAAAGGGCTTAATCCTTAGGGGAATGTACCACAACGAATCAGTGTGCCCTCATTCCAGAAGCCTGGAGGTAACAATTTTTAATTAATTCTAAAAAGTAATTTTTAGATCATACCCTTTTAGTTTTCTAGTTGAATTTTGAACTCTTGAATGGTAATTGAAGAATTGAAACTTGTGATCTCTCTCCCTTGTTTCATGGCCTTTTCCTTGAGAACCGACAAACCAGGCAATAGTTAACACACAAAGGAGTTACTCTTCTCAGAAGAATTTGAATTCAACAGTTTACCTACCTTTTGAACTTTGAAGTAGCTGAACAAAACTATTATTTAATCTTCATAAATGCAATATGTTCTTATATCATCCACTCTACATTACCTTGTGGTGTGTTTTCCTGGCACTTGGTGGATTTCCTTAGGTACAGGTTGTCAATATTCCACTAATTAAATCCAAAACTACCCACAAGGAAATAACTTGTTTGATTCATGTAGAAAACAGAGCCTATTTTCAATTCAACATGAAGCACCATTAGTGCCATGGAGATAGATAAATCTCATTTATCCCCAATCTTAGCTGTAATATTTTTATGCAGGACATGGCTACATCTGGAAGGGTGGTATGGCACCCCATACAAGCACTATGAAATTGGTAAACATGTACAGTTGGCCTCACCTCATAATGTCGACATTATTCCTTGCACCATACACAAAATGGGACCCCCTCTGTGCATATGGCATATGGATGGGAACTAGTTCTTGGTCAGGTTTGTACAGACAGATGAATAATATCCATCCTCAGCCCACAGTGATGAATACTTTTGATAAGTTTATTTGAATGACTAGATAATATTCATCTTGTTGAAAGACCACATAGAAGTGCTGAGCAGAAAATCAAGCTTCTTTTTAAAAGCAAAACAAATAATGGTTGCACTTATATGCAGTAGAACAATTAAAAATACCTAAGTAATAAAAATTACATAATGACAACAGTGCATTGTATTTACGAAATATTTCTAGATGAAATAAAGAAAAAATTAGCCCACTCCAACTTTTAAGGAAGAAATCTCACCTGTAGTTGTAACATAGAAAAATCCAGTGATGCTCTTCGTCCAAATTACACAGCAAATAAGTTAATACGGCTAGGGGAGAGAGAAAGGTAGCTAATGGAATCTCAAAAGAGGCATTGGGTCTAATGTCCTACTTTTGGGTTGGGCATATAAATGATTTAGATTCATGATTCTAATCTTTAAGAAGTGCATTTTAATATTTTAAAGTCATGAATAAACTATCATTGAAAGAGGTAATATATGCCTTTTTAAGTGAAGAAAAATTAATAGCACGAAGTAACTCCGGTTTCAGAAGAAAATTACTAAATCCTAAACTATGAATGCCAACATAAGCATCAAAACTGACCCCCTTAGATTAGTAGGCTAATTCTTTTGAATGTAGAGCACCTAACCTAATCTTGCCCGACCCAAGAAGATCACTGGTTGAACCCAAAAGCCATGTCGGTTCCTCTGTCTGTTACCTTCCAAGAAGAAGAGAATTGGCCTCCAATTTACCTGTTCCAAATCATTTTGTCCTGACATAAATTTAGTAATTAGAGATGTTGAAATCCTAGGCATGCAAATAAAGAACATAAATTATTAAAGTTCAGAACGTATATTCTAGATAAACCAATTCCTTTCAAGCTTAATTGCATTCAATAGGATGCCACACTCTGGCATCAATTTGTCCACTCAATTTGAGTTGCCTAGAAGAATGCAAACGCAAATAGTTTCTATCATATTTGCTCAATCATATCTGCAATGCAAGGTAATGCCAACTCTAAGCATCATCCGAGCTGGATGTTCATGCTTGATTGCACAATTAGATACACAGTCATTCAAGAAAATTGGAAGTAAATAAAACAAAGCTATGAATTTGGATTGGGCTTACAATTCAGAATGAAATGCCCAAGTGCACCGCAATGGATCAATTAAAATCCCAAGGGTAAGAGATGAACTCTACATTGAAGAACTAAATTTCTGTTGATAAACCAACATTCCATCTAATTATCATTGTTGGAGTAAATGTATAACCTAAACATTGGGGTTGTGACAAATTAAACTCCAAGCCCTTTTAGGCAATTGGCTTATAAACATAACCATACCATAAGTGTTCAAGTATCTATTCATGGACTAAATCCAAGTTAAGAATCTCACACTCCAATTCAATTTTGGAATAAGCAATATAATAGCGGGATAAAAGCTAGGTTGTATAACCTAAACCTTCGAGTTGTAACAAATTGCACATAAATCCATTTTAGGCAATTGGCTTAGGAACAGAACCATACCATAAATGTTTGAGGATCTATTCAAGTGCTAAATCCAAGTTAAGAATCTCGCACTCCATTTTAATGTTGTAGTGAGAAATATAATAGTGCGATAAAATCTAGATTGATCTGTTGGAATAATGTAGAAATGATACGTCCAAATAGAGTTGATGAGTTGTATTCTCATAGTTAGTGTTGAGTGTATCTGTCATGAGTTGTGTCTTCGTAGTTTGTGTTGTGAGTTGGTGATCCGAATTATTTGGATATAGATTTTCCTAGAAGTTGTCTATGTGTGCCTATATAATGTACTGGTTGTCCAAGCAGTTTGATCAATGAGATTTGATTCCTTTCTTGTGCATCTCTCTAATTTACTAATATGGTATCAAAGCTAGAGAAGGAGATATAGTGTGGCCTCAGATCTCAGAGCAAGAGGGCCAAGATCTGTGAGAGTTGTGAGATCGAGGGAAGTGAGATCTTATTGGTCATGGTTCATTGCTGCCAGTTATATTAAATGTTGCGATCAGTGATTTGCAGAAATTTTAAAAGAACAAGGTCGTTGTATACAGAGGTGTGATTTGTGGAATAAAATTGTGGACAGTTTGATCCTTTTAACTGAACTAGGGGTGGCGTGAAAGTTGTTTGTAAACCTCCTCCGCGAACGTATTCTCTCCACGGTGGTGAGTGGAAGGTCCGATTTCATGTTTCCAAAATGATCTTAGGTTTACAAAGCCAAGCCAATCATAAAGTGAATTTGTTTTTTTATGAAGAGTATGGTGTGATACATTAAAGGAGTTGTATGGGATTAGTTATTTTTTATGGTGAAAAAGAATTTACCAGATATAAGGAGTTAAATATTTTCTTTTGTGTAAAAGTTAAAAATAGTGGATAAAAAGGTGTATTTGCTTAAAAAAAGGAAAATAAAGTTTTGGAAATAGGGTTTGGTAAAAAAAGAGAAATAAGAAGTATTTTTGGCTTCCTTTTTTTTATTGGAAGCAAGATTAAGTCTTGTTTTTTTTAGATCCTGTGCATTTGGTTTTGGATCTGGTGAATTTGGATGTAGATATGGTAAATTTGGGTGTAGATCTGGTGGATTTGGGTGCATTTTGTTGACTGGGGACAATTTTTTTGTCATTATGTCAAAAAAAAATTGCTAAAACTTATTTCAATGAGTCCAGAAGGCTTGATGGAGGAAATTATGTAAATCGGAAATTCAAGGTATTAACAGTTTTAGAGGGAAATAATTTGTGGTCCATAGTGAGTGAAACGGAGCCCAAACGCACTACTATTGCAGCTATTCCAGATTGGGAAAAAAGGGAAACAAAAGCAAAGGTGTTGCTATGAATGTTAGTTAAGGACAACATCATTCCTCATATTAGGGATTGTAAAACATCCAAAGAAACATGGGATGTTCTCAAAAGCTTGTATGAAACATCTAATACTAACCGGATTTTGTTCTTAAATACCAATATTTTGTCAATTAAAATGGAGGCCAATGAAATTATAAGCAATTTCATTTCCCGTGTCAAAGAGATAAGTGAAAAGTTAGGAGACATTGGTGAAAAGGTGTCCAATAATGACTTGGTCACCATCACATTAAATGGCTTAGTGCGAGATTATCAAATTTTTGTTTCAAGTCTTTCAACTAGAGAGAAGCCTCCTACTTTTGATGAATTAACAAGTATTATTCTACAAGAGGAAGAGAGGATGAAGAACTTCAATTTGGGCTCAAACAATTTAGATTTGGCATTGGTAGCCAAGGGTAAGCAGCCATACAAAGGCAAGCCATGGGACAAAAGCAAAGGAGGAAAGTTTCAAGCAAAGCAAAAAGGTATGGCACAATCTAAATTTCCAGTTCATGATAAAAGAAATGATGATTGTTATTATTGTGGCAAACCTGGACATCATGCTAAAGATTGCTATAAAAGGAAATATAATGAGTCTAAATAGAGAAACAAAAGGCATAATGGGAATTTTGTGGAAAAATACACCTCAATCAATGATGGATTTAAAAATCTCAAATTGTTTGTTTCTGATGCTGCATTGTCTGCTGAGACTAATGATGTGAATGCTTGGTTCATTGATTCTGGTGCATCACTCCATATGTCTTGTAATAAGGATTGGTTTGATGAATATCATGAGAACATTGATGGAACATGTGTTTATCTAGGAGATAATAGATCCCTTCAAGTTCAAGGATATGGAGTAATAGGTGTGATGTTACCTAATGGAAAAGAGAGACAGATCCATGATGTGATGTATGTTCTTGGTATAAAAAAGAATTTAATTTATGTTTCTACTATTGTTGATCAAGATCTAAAGGTGGAATTTGTCAAATCATAGTGTGTTGTTAAAGATATCCAGGATCGCTATAAGGTTATTGCCACAGGTACCAGAGTTGGAGGCTTGTATAAGCTAGATGTAACCAGGACAGGGCATCAAGCATTGGCATCTACAACAATGTCAACAAAAAAGTTATGGCATCAAAGGTATGGTCATTTAAATCACAATGATTTAATGTTACTTTGAAGAAAAACAATGGTTGAAGGTCTTCCTGTTATGAAGAATAATCATGTTGAATGTGAAGCATGTGCACTTGGCAAGCAACATAGAGAGGAATTTCCTATACATGAAGAAAAAAGGCAAAGAGAAATACTTGAATTAATTCATACTGATGTATGTGGACCTATGCAAACTAGATCTCTTGGAGGAGCATTGTACTTTCTTATTTTTGTTGATGATAGATCTAGATACACTTGGGTCTATTTCATAAGAAAGAAAAGTGATGTTTTTGAGTACTTTAAGGAATTCAAAAACATGGTGGAAAAACAAACTGGGAAATACATCAAAATTCTCAAATCTGATCAAGGGGGAGAATACAAATCAAGAGTTTTTAATCAATATTGCAAAATTCATGGGATTCTACAACAATTTACAGTGCCTCATACACCTCAGCAAAATGGAGTTGCTGAGAGGAAAAATAGAACACTAGTGGAATGTGCATGGAGCATGCTTCAAGGTAAAAATATCTCTAATGTTTTTTGGGTTGAAGCCATTAATACTGTTGTTTATTTGAAAAATAGGAATCCAACCAAAATTTTAGATCTAAAAACACCTTTTGAAGCATTTTATGGATATAAACCAAAAGTGAATCATTTAAGAGTTTTTGGATGCAAGGCATTTGCACATATTCCAAAAGATGAAAGAAGAAAACTTGATGCAAAATCAATTAAGTGCACATTCATTGGTTATTGTGATGATCAAAAGGCATACAAGTTGTTTGATCCTACTTCACATAGATTGCTTGCAAGTATGGATGTGGTGTTTCATGAAAATGTAGATGAAGGTGATAAAATGAATAACACGTGTATGGCATGATATTGATGATTATGTCAAAATAGAAGCAAGTTTTGAACATGAACATGAGCAGGTACAGGTTCAAGAGAAGGAATCAGTCGGTAGTCATGGCACTCCAAGAAGAGAACAAGAGACTCCACAAAGTTGGAAGAAGGATGAAAGCAGTAAAACTCTAAGGAGTTCATCACGTCAAATTCAAACACCTCTAAGGTATAAAGATTATGCATTGATGTCTCATGTAATGAATGTTGTAGAAAATTAAAGTTATGAAGAAGCTAAAGAATATAAAGAATGGAGAGATGCAATGAATGAAGAATATAGCTCCATAATGAAGAATGACACATGGGAATTAACATAATTGCCTAAAGATAAAGTTCTCATAAGATGAAAATGGTTGTTCAAACCAAAGTTTAATGCCAATGGTAGTATTGATAAGTATAAAGCTAGATTGGTTGTAAAAGGCTATTCACAAAAATAAGGCATTGATTATGAAGATACTTTTTCACTTGTAGATAAACTGAATACAACTAGAATCATGATTGCATTAGCTACAAAACAAAATTGGAAAATGCATCAGTTAGATGTCAAATCTGCTTTCTTGAATGGTGAATTAAAAGAAGTTTATTTGGTTCAACCTGAAGGGTTTGTAAAGCGGGGACAGGAGCATCTTGTTTGCAAGTTAAAGAAAGCTTTGTATGGTTTGAAACAAGCACCAAGATCTTGGTATGTGAAAATTGATTCATTCTTTTATGAAACAGGTTTTGTGAGAATCAAGAGTGATCCTAACTTATACATCAAGAGAGATGAAGATGGGAACATTTCCTTGATATCTTTGTATGTTGGTGATCTTATCATAACAGGTAGTGCACTCAGGTTGATTGAAGAAATTAAAATTAAGTTGTCACAGGTATTTGAAATGAAGGATCTTGGTAAATTGCATTATTGTTTGGGTCTTGAAATTGGGAGGGAATCTGGTAAGACAATCATCACACAAAGAAAATATGCAAAGACAATCCTTGAAGATTTCATATGTTTGAATGCAAACCAATGTCCACTCCTTTGGAACAGAATGACAAATTGTATAATGATGATGGATTTAAAGAAGTGAATGGAACTTTGTATCGTCAATTGGTGAGAAGTTTGAACTACCTCACCACTACCAAACCAGATATAGCATATTCTGTGAGCATTGTTAGTCATTTTATGGCTAATCCTTGTGAAAGACATTAGAAAGCATCAAAGAAAGTCGTTTGATATCTGAAGGGAACACTTTATTTTGGTATTTTGTATACTGATGAATCTGATGTTGAGTTGGCAGGTTTTTCTGATTTAGATTGAGCTAGAAATCATGATGATAGGAGATCAACCTCCGGATATGCATTCAATTTAGGATCGGGGGTCGTATCATGGAGAAACAAGAAACAACCAATTGTTTCTTTGTCATCCACAAAACCTGAATACAAACCCTTGACCAATGAAACTTGTGAAGCTATTTGGTTAAGGAGGATTCTTGAAGATGTTGGAGAAAAGGAAAGAGGACCAACAAGCATCAAATGTGACAACCAGAGTTCCATGAAGCTGGCAAATAATCCAATTTATCATGCCAGAACAAAACATATTGAAGTCTAGCATCATTTGTAAGAGAAAAGATACAATCAAATGAGATTCATTTAGTGTCTTGTAATACAAATGAGAATGTAGCTGACATCTTTACCAAGCCTCTTAGAAAGATGAACTTTGAAACATGTAGACAATAACTAGGCATTGTTGAAAATCCATTTCTCCATTAAGGGGGGATGTTGGAATAATGTAGAAATGATATGTCCAGATAGAGTTGATGAGTTGTATTCTCGTAGTTAGTGTTGAGTCTATCTGTCATGAGTTGTGTCTTCGTAGTTTGTGTTGTGAGTTGGTGATCCGAATTATTTGGATCTAGATTGTCCTAGATGTTGTCTATGTGTGCCTATATAATATACTGGTTGTCTAATAATTTTGATCAATGAGATTTGATTTCATTCTTGTGCATCTATCTGATTTTCTAATACTTCTAAACTAAATAATAGTTGCTGACTAACACAGAGTTGAAGAAATAATTTTTAACTGACTGATAAATAACATCTGCCATGGTTACTAGCATTGAAACAAATGAAGAAGATAATTAAGTTTACATTTTAGAAGGTGGTTGATTTAGGTTGAATTTTAAAATTGCATAATGTAGGATGAAGAAAATCATTTAGTTGATAACCTGAATATGATGATGATTTCGCCAATCAAGATAGGCATGGATATAACTCAAATTTCTAATGGAACCCCTGGTCCGAAATGCACAAAGATAACAAATGAAGTATACATTCCTAAATAGTGATACTAATACATACAAGCCAAAACATATAGAAAATCCCAATGCAAATGACCTTTAAGTTTAAAACATCTAGCAAACCACGACAGTGCTTCATGTTACTTCATAAGGGGTAAAGATATGCAACCTTCGGCTATAAGCAGATGAACTAAATAAAAACTGCGATGATTGAAATTTTGTAAGGAGCAACTGTGGACCTTCCAAGCCACGCTCAGAATGGGTTGCCTAAAAAGCATGGAGTTGTGGTTGAACATAACTGGGGTTTAATACACTCACAATCGAATTGGAGTATATTTCATTGATACCATGCGTGGAAATCAACTAATCTAGATTCTGTGATTAAAATACATCTCGTACAGGCAACGTAAAAACCACAATTCCAACATCCATAACCAAGGAAAAAATTGAAGACACCCACCTCTATGTATATACGCTTGCAGGGTTCCTAACGAATCAAGGTCTCTCAGTTTAATAGCCAAATCCTTATGGGCAGTCATTCAATGATATGAAATCTGGTGACAACTTCACAAAAATTGACTTGTAAATAAAAGTAGTCTGCAGTGAGTATAAATCCTTGAAAGGTTAACGAGACATACCAACCAAATAAGAAAAGCATTCAAACCCAGATCAGGTCGTGGGGAGCTACTGTATTTAGTCCAGTTTTTGGTCAGGGGTTAATCATTAATCCAGTTTTTAGTCATAGGTTAAGCAAACAAATCACAGTATATACAATCTGGAAGGGTAAGAGTCTATGATGGGTGGGAGTGGTTCAACTATTTTGTGACATGTGGGACCAACTGAGTGGTTAAATTCCAACCATAATCCACACACCTTCTAATGTTGTTTTCTATTTTAGGCCCCTCCTTGTTCATGGCTTCACCTACCCTACAACCAATTTCCAATATATTATTCCTAATCATACAGTCACGGGTGTATACAATCTCCCCATATCTACATAACATGGATGAATTTCACAGCAAAGAGAAACTTGCTACAAAATTCATTCATGGAAAAATTATTATGCCCCATTATTTGGCTACCTGTTTTATCCTCGAGAAATTAAAGTTTCGCAACCAATTTAAAGTCAAATGTAAATATGCAGTTGACATTAAGGTTAGAATTAAAATTGCATCCTCAAAAATAGGATTTCATCCCAAAGCCACAATTTCATTTCCCCAATAAAACATATATCAGCGAAAAGACAACAATTATACCATTACTTAGATAGTTTGAAAAAAAAGGAACTCGAACTCCAACTGCTAAGTTCTTATCCTTTTCCTTTTCCTTACTAACTGAGGTTGGCCAAATTCTAGTGCCTGATAAAACAACATTGATGTGACCTGATATAATTGGAAATTGGCTCCTTGGGAAATGAGAAGCACAATCCCTCAACAACTTAAAAAATTCCAAAACCTAAAGGAATGGTAATTACTCAATTTTGTTATTTCTTTTCATTGTATACTCTCACCAGCACACGGTTTTTTCCATATTCAGGATCCGAGAGGACAGCCTACAAGGAAATCATGCAACTCATCAGTCCTATGCATAGATCTAAGAAGCTCCCAGAATAAAATATTCCATCTCAAGTTTTCTTCCTTGAGGACAAATATCCTGTTGAGATTTTTCTGTTTGGAGTAAAATAGGCAAAATCTCTATAGGTGACAACAATAGAAATTCAGTTCCTAGATTAGCTCCAGGTTGTTGGGAGATGGTTAATGCCTCCTATATTTGATGTGAGTGAGTTAATGAGGTTGTTGGATTCTTTTTGCTATATAACAGGCAACCATTCGGATTGTTTGCTATGAGGGTGAGAGTTTTGTGAGGGTTTCATTTTGTAATCTCCTGATTTGATTAATAAGATTGCCGACGCCTATGTTGTGTGGACGTAGCCCAGATTGGTTGGGTGAACCACGTTAAATTCTTGTGTCTTTATGTGCATGATTGATCTGCTGTGTATTTTGTTTAATTTTAGTTGAGCATCTGATCTCCAACAATTGGTATCAGAGCGTGTTGGAGGAGCGGCACTGCTGGAGGTGGAGCGCTAAGGCGTGGAGGCGCTGGTGCTGAGAAGGTTCTGTGCGTAGAGGTCATTTCTTTGCTGCCTGGAGGCGCTGCGTGGTGAGAGCCAAAGCGTGAAATATTTAGTCTCAGTTATATGTGTATTGCTGAGCTGCACAGCAGAAGCGTGGCACAAAACATTAGTTTTTCGCGTGGAGGTGTTATGACCTTGATCCAAATGGAGTCTGTTATGCGCGTGGAGTGAACCGGAGCGGAATTGCTGGTATAGTGATCCGGTAGCATATGTATTACTTTAATACTCCAGCGTAGAGATCCAGTAGCACATGATCGCAGCAGAGGAAGGATACGAGAGGGTGTCCATAGCGTCGTTTCAGTGTGCAGTTTCACAACAACCCATCAGCGTTGGATTCGTGTGCCTGGTGGGCGCTCTTCAAACCATTCCCGATGCGGAGAACAACGTATTGCTACAGGTCTGAGTTGGAAGTTTGATACAACTGTTCAGTTTTTTTTATTATTGCAGCTCCCGTAGATAAGAAAAACATTTCTTTTACAGCCAAGTCAAAGGTCGATGATATTTATCAGAAACAGTGGTTTTTTAAATAGATTTGGTTTTACAAATATGAACCTGATCTTAATGAGATAAGGGAGACCAGATTCAATATCATGGATTTTCGAACACGATAAGCTTCGTAATTCAAGTCACGGCCCCACACATATATGTGTACTATGTAGCTTCCATTGCCAAATCATTGTCACGCGCACTCGACAGAGAGTATTGCGCAGACCTTTATTTTTCCTTTTTTTGACAGCAGAGTCTGTACGCGTCGGGATTCCCTTCCATGTGTGTGGTTCATAAATATTTGTAATTTGCACAGTAAACAAACAAACAAGTTTTTTTAAAAAGGCAAAGGCAGAAAGGCATAGGCAGTTTTTTTTTATTGCTGGTATTTAAAGTGGATTTTGGAGATTATTGTTTTTTGATTGATACAAATGGCGAAAACTCAAAGTGCCCGGTTCGAAATCGAGAAATTTAATGGCAAAAATAATTTCGAGATCTGGAAGGTAAAGATGCATGATCTGCTGGTACAGCAGGGCGTGGCAAAGGCATTGTTGGGCAGGTCCAAACTGCCTTCCCCCGTGACAGATGATGAGTGGAATGAATTGGATGGCAGAGCCTTGAGCGGAATTCGGTTGTGTTTGGCTGATGATGTTTTATTTAACATCGTGTCAGAGAAGACTGCAGCTGGTTTGTGGACGAAGTTGGAGAAGCTGTATATGACGAAATCCTTGACAAATCGGATTCTCCTGAAATGGCAGCTTTACGGTTTGCAGATGAAAGAAGGTACCTCGATTACTGATCACCTGAATGTTTTTAATACCTTACTGGTGCAATTAGACAGTCTAGATGTGAAATTTGATTCAGAGGATAAGGCAATAACTCTATTGTGTTCATTGCCCGAATCCTGGGATCACTTTGTTACTTCCATAAGCTTTAGTACAGCAGAAATTCTTGAGTTTGACGATGTTGTTGGAGCCTTGTTGTCTGAGGAGACGAGGAAGAGGTCGAATGCAGACACCTCTACGTCAAAGGTAATGATGGCCAGAGGTCGCTCAAGAGAGAGACACTCCGGGGGAAAGCATAGCGAATCTCGTTCAAAGTCCAAAGGAAAGAAGACAAAGGTGAAGTGCTGGCATTGTGGCAAGGATGGACATCTTAAAAAGGATTGCTGGAAGCGAAAGCAGGCTGCTAAAGAAGGCTCTTCGACAGAAAAGAAGGAAGCCAACACCACAGATACAGGTTCAGTATCTGGTTCAGGTATTAGTGATGAGGTATTGTCTGTTAATGTTTCAAAACATGATCAACATTGGTTGTTAGATTCCGGGGCATCTAACCACATGTGTATTCATAAAGATTGGTTTAAGACATATAGATCAGTTGATGATGGATTTGTGTACATGGGTAATGATGTCACTTGCAGTATTGTTGGAATAGGAAGTATACAACTGCAAATGTTATATGGCACAACCAAATTGTTAACTGATGTGAGACATGTACCAGATCTAAGAAAAAATCTAATTTCATTAGGAGCACTGGATACGAATGGATATAAAACTGTAATTCAAGGTGGAGTTATGAAAATTTATAAAGGTATTTTACTAGTGATGAAGGCTAAGAAGGTAGGAAATCTTTTTCAATTAGAAGGTAGAACTGGGTCAGATCATGTGTCGGTGTCTAAATAGGACAGTAGTTCCATTCGCCTATGGCATCAAAAGTTGGACCATATGAGCGAACGAGGGTTGAAATTTTGGCTGACTGCAAGTTACTTCCTAATCTAAGATCTCGAAAGTTAGATTTCTGTAAACATTGTCTGTTTGGTAAACAAAGTAAGCAAAAGTTTAAAACAGACAAACATACTAGTAAAGGCATACTTGATTATATCCATTCAGATGTTTGGGGTCCAGCCCCTACAGCGTCATATGGTGGCTCGTCATATTTTGTATCGTTTATTGATGACTTTTCTAGAAAAGTGTGGGTCTACATGTTGAAAAGGAAGTCTGATGTTTTTACAGTTTTCAAGCAATTTAGAGCATTGGTAGAAAACAACACTGGTAGAACTATAAAATGTTTAAGAACTGACAATGGTGGTGAGTTTACTTCCAAGGAGTTTGACAGCTATTGCAAGGATGCAGGGATCGAGAGACATAATACCACGGTTTATACTCCTCAGCAGAATGGAGTTGCTGAACGCATGAATAGGACTCTTCTTGAGAGAGCAAGGTGTATGCTGAGTGACGCCGGGTTGCAAAAGGAGTTGTGGTTGGAAGCAGTGGCAACAGCTTGTTATGTGATAAACCGATCTCCATCAACGGCGATAGGTTGCAAGGTTCCGCAAGAGGTATGGAAAGGACACCCTTGTGACTATTCTAAACTCAGAGTGTTTGGTTGTGAAGCATATTCTCTAGCACCTAAACATCAGCGAACTAAATTAGATCCAAAGTCTAAAAGATATATCTTTGTTGGGTATGGTGATGGAACAAAGGGATATAGATTGTGGGACCCTACTACCCGCAAAATCATCATCAACAGAGATGTAAAGTTTAATGAATCCTCTCTTGTACAGTTAGATGTAGATAGTAGATTGAAACAGGATGATGTATTTGATTTCCAGCACATTCAGTTTGACATCATTTCTAATGATAGTCATAACGACCATAGTTCAGATTCTAGTAATGAACAGGTTTCAGAATCAGATTATGAACAGGGTTCAGATGGAGGTCATGAACAAGTCTCAGATGGCGATCATGAAGAAGTTCCTACAGATGATAGACAGCCAATTGTGGAAGCACCAGAAACATTCTTAAGGAGGTCTACAAGGATCAAACGCCCTCCGAGAAGGTATGATGATCATGTTACTTTAGTTGTTTTGACCGCTAATGATGATGAACCTTTGTGTTATCAGGAAGCTGTAGAAGGTTAAAATAGTGACAAGTGGAAAGCAGCCATGAGGGACGAAATGATGGCCTTAAGTAAGAACGGCACATGGGATCTGGTTGAGCTTCCAAAAGGCAGGAAAACTGTGGGGTGTAAATGGGTTTTCAAGCTGAAACGAGGTGTGAATGATACGGAAGACAGGTACAAAGCACGGCTGGTTGCAAAAGGGTTTTCTCAGAAAGCCGGTATTGACTTTCATGAGATTTTTTCACCAGTGGTTAAAATTGTTTCAATTAGAATTGTGTTAGCATTAGTGGCTTTGCTTGATTTAGAGTTGTAGCAGTTAGATGTTAAGACTGCATTTCTACATGGTGACTTAGATGAGGAAATATATATGGAACAACCGGAAGGGTTTGTTCACCATCGCAATGAGAAATTTGTCTACAGGCTCAAGAAGTCATTATATGGCCTGAAGCAGTCACCTCAGCAGTGGTATAAGAAGTTTGATTCTTTCATGTTGAGTCAGAAATATGTTAGAAGTGAATATGATCATTGTGTTTATTTTAAACAGTTGAATAATGGCATATTCATTATCTTGGTATTGTATGTTGACGATATGCTTTTAGCAAGCAAAAGCATAGAAGAAATCAACAGGTTGAAGGCTCAGATGGCAAGGACATTTGATATGAAAGATCTAGGAGCAGCAAGACAGATTTTGGGCATGGAGATTTTCAGAGACAAGAGCAATGGTAAGCTATGGCTATCACAACAAAAGTATATTGAGAAAATACTTTTGAGGTTTGGTATGAATAATGTGAAGCCTGTTTCAGTCCCTTTAGCTTCCCATTTTAAGCTTTCTTCCAGTTTATGTCCTAATACAGATGAAGAAAAGGATTATATGTCTCGAATTTCGTATGCCAATGTAGTAGGGTGTTTAATGTTTGCGATGGTTTGTACTCGATCAGATATTTCACATGCACTTGGGGTTGTCAGCAGGTACATGGAAAATCCGAGTAAAGAACACTGGTCAGCAGTGAAATGGGTGCTTCGGTATCTGAGAGGCACAAGTAGTTATTGTATCACTTACAATAAGAGTAGTGAATTTGTTTGCGGATATGTTGATTCCGATTTTGCAGGTGATTTGGATAAGAGAAGGTCAACTTCAGGGTATGTCTTTACTCTTGCAGGTGGAGCTATAAGTTGGATGTCAAAGCTACAAAACATTCTCGCGTTATCCACTACTGAAGCAGAATACATTGCTGCTTCGCATGCTTGCAAAGAGGCGGTATGGTTGAAAGGTTTGCTTGGTGAGTTTGGTAGGTTACAGGAAAACATCAGGTTACTTTGTGATAGTCAAAGTGCAATACATTTGGCTAAGAATCCGGCCTATCATAGTAAATCAAAGCATATACCGATCAAGTACCATTTTGTAAGACAGGTTATCACTGAAAGGGGAGTCTCTCTTGAAAAGGTGCATACAAAGGAGAATTGTGCAGACATGTTCACGAAACCAGTTTTATTAGAGAAGCTACGCTGGTGTTTGGCTTCTCTTGGCTTGCAGAAAAGATAAAATAATAATAACAGGGCATCAGGCTAATTGTTGTAAAGGTGGAGATTGTTGAGATTTTTCTGTTTGGAGTAAAATAGGCAAAATCTCTGTAGGTGACAACAATAGAAATTCAGTTCCTAGATTAGCTCCAGGTTGTTGGGAGATGGTTAATGCCTCCTATATTTGATGTGAGTGAGTTAATGAGGTTGTTAGATTCTTTTTGCTATATAACAGGCAACCATTCAGATTGTTTGCTATGAGTGTGAGAGTTTTGTGAGGGCTTCATTTTGTAATCTCCTGATTTGATTAATAATATTGCCAATGCCTATGTTGTGTGGACGTAGCCCAGATTGGTTGGGTGAACCACGTTAAATTCTTGTGTCTTTATGTGCATGATTGATCTGCTGTGTATTTTGTTTAATTTTAGCTGAGCATCTGATCTCCAACATATCCCACAGCCTGGCATTTTCTAAGCTCATATACATAGAATGAAACCCAACCAAGAAAGCACAACAGTTTCTTGTGAATCTCAGCAAATTGTATGGACTAAATATCCTAGCTATTGCTTGACACCAACCTTACACAACCTCTGCAACAAACCCTTAAAATTTTGTGTATTTATGTGTGCAACCTAGACTAATCTAGCAATGGTGCTTTCATTTTTGTCATGGTTTATTGACAACACACTCAGTACCTATAAAAAACCTCTGCATGAGCAACCATGGATATGTCTCAAGAATATGAATTTGAAATTGGATTCCATTATTCTTTTGTTGTCACATGGCCAAGATGTACAGAGGTGTTAGAGGTGAATGTATAAACTACCCAGACTTGGTTACCACGACACTGACCAAGACCGGTTATGGCTTGAAACTTTTCCTTCCTGTAGCATGTTTCCCCAGCTATCAAGAACCACAATACCAACTTCCAACAACCTCTACATCATTCTTTCATAGTTTCTTTTTCTTTGATTGTATTATGGGCTTGAATACAACTCTACTTTGGCACATGTCCAATGTTGCAAGTTCAGATTTAAAAAGATTAAAGTCGAGGGAAAATTTTGTTGGTTTCCTAAAGAAATATGAAGCTTGCAAAATGATGAAATAATTAAACCAAGTAAGCATTACAGTTAATAGTATGCATTCCAAAAATGAAACTAAACTAGCATGACAGTTTGAAAATCATTTTGTAAACACAATGTAACAACTTGCCTCCATGTTCTCAACTTCTGACAGCTCAATTCCCATTTTACTGAGAGCTATAATTATTATCGAAGCTTTTGGAGTGTCAAAGCTAGCCCTGATTCTCTGTAGGTATTTCAAATGCATTGTTGGCTTCATTTGGAATCAAGTTTAATCATCATGAAGATATATCTTTAATAGATCATGACCGAACATATAAAAAGAAACTTATATTTGTTCTGAAAAATCTCTCAACTATCATGAAGATATGTCATTAATAGACCATGTTGCAACTTCTGGAGTGCTCAACGGACATTAATATCTCTAATTGACAATCATGCAAATTCATATCTCTAACTGACAATTATGCAAATGAATCTGAGTACCAAATTTTGCCTAATTCAATCTCCTTCCGAAAGATGTTTCGTATATGAACCGTCTCAATCTTGAATAAACAAATTGATAATTATACTTTCTCACTAAATTGATAACCAACCAAACGTAGTGTGCAAATTGATCAACCATTTAATAATATTAATAACATTATTCTTTAACCAAAGATCCTTAACCAAAAAAATGAAAGTATTATATAAAAGTCTGGCCTAAGAAGTATGGTATAAAAGAATGTCTTTTTCTAACTCTTTCTCCTTATAATTTTCATGAATGCCTTTAATGTTCTTATTCAACCAGAAAATTTCGAAAAATAAATTCATGAAAGAAAAGCATAATGTGCAAATTGATAAACAATTTAAATGAGAATAACTTTAATAAGATATTATTCTCTTAACCAAAGATTTGTTATCAAGAAAAAAGTATTATATAAAACAATCGCCCTTTCTGGTTTCCAAAGTAAATAAAGACCAAGAAAATGATGACATCTCTAATGCACGTCCTCAAAGTTCATAATTTTATTAAATTTTAGTTCATTGATAGTAATGCAGGTTTGAACATGTTTGTAAGAGTGTCACATGACTTGGGAAATATGAGTGGCCAAATTTATATAGTTAAGTTGCAATTATTCCAAAGTTCGAAGATTTATTTCAATTCCTATCAATGATGCCAACTCTACCACAAGTCGTTATAAAATCAACACTACCTAAAATTGACTCTATTAGTCTCACTCAGTTAAATTGGTTTTTAAAGGAAAATAGTTGATAACCTTTTCACAAAGATTTATGAAGTGATTTAGAATAAGGGTGTGTTGGTGAATAATTGTTATGACAACGATGCGCATAACGATGATGATTGTTATTGGAAACCATGAATTTAAATTTATAAACTTTTCATTGCCCGTGGTAACTTTTCATAACGCATTTAAAAGAGAACTTATGTGCCTATGGTAAAACCATATTGTCTTTTTCATATTTTCAATTATAGCTTAAATGATATATAAAAATAAAGACCAAAAGCCATGTGAGTAATGGTTTCCATATTTTGAACAACTTTGAGCATGGTTTAAAACAACAATAGCATGAAACCTGTTGGAATGTGGAAAGTTTCATACAATGAAACTGAAAATGTGGATTTATGAAACAGTGATCTTTGGTGACTAAGTAAACCAACGCATACCATACTTGACCTTTGGCTGAGGATGTGGGCTTTGGTTTTGGAAGTTCTTCAGAATATAAAAAGGTGGCATGTATCAACGCTAATTTCGCTTCCTCCTTCTAGGAGATGATAACAAAGACTATATTTATGAAAATAAGCTTGATGATTGTTATTGGAAACCATGAATTTAAATTTATAAACTTTTCATTGCCCGTGGTAACTTTTCATAACGCATTTAAAAGAGAACTTATGTGCCTATGGTAAAACCATATTGTCTTTTTCATATTTTCAATTATAGCTTAAATGATATATAAAAATAAAGACCAAAAGCCATGTGAGTAATGGTTTCCATATTTTGAACAACTTTGAGCATGGTTTAAAACAACAATAGCATGAAACCTGTTGGAATGTGGAAAGTTTCATACAATGAAACTGAAAATGTGGATTTATGAAACAGTGATCTTTGGTGACTAAGTAAACCAACGCATACCATACTTGACCTTTGGCTGAGGATGTGGGCTTTGGTTTTGGAAGTTCTTCAGAATATAAAAAGGTGGCATGTATCAACGCTAATTTCGCTTCCTCCTTCTAGGAGATGATAACAAAGACTATATTTATGAAAATAAGCTTCATTACATGAGAGATCAAATTGAAATCAGCTAGTCCTTTTCCTATGATAAAAAAAAAAGAAAAAAGAGTAATAAATAAATTTTTAATAAAATTGGAATTTGCATAGAGTAAAGTACATTGAGCAGAAGTATCAAACATGAGAGCGATGATGAGACTTTTTTAGATTTTTCTTACAGATTTTAGTCTATGAAATGTTTGCAATATTCAAATCGATGTATTTCAATAGTCTATGACTTGTCAGATTGGTGCATTTCTGTAAATGGATGTTGTAACTTTTTTAGGGAATAAAAAATTGGTTGTAAGTTTTAATAGTCAAAATTGATGCCACACTATGGCATCAATTTTTCCACTCAATTTGAGTTGCCCGGAAGAAAGCAAACACAAATAGTTTCTGTCTTATTTTATCAATCATATCTGTAATGTAAGGTAATGCCAACTCTAGGCATCATTCGAGCTGGATGTTCATGCTTGGTTGCACAATTAGATACTTAGTCATTCCAGCAAATTGGAAGTAAATAAAACAAAGCTATGAATTTGGATTGGGATTACAAGTCAGAATGAAATGCTCAAGTTCACCTGAATAAATCAATTAAATCCCAAGAGTAAGACATGACCTTTACAGTTTTCAGTAAATGTATAGCCTAAACATTGGGGTTGTGACTATTCATGGACTAAACCCAAGTTAAGAATCTCGCACTCCAATTCAATTTTGGAATAAGCAATGCACATAAATCCCTTTTATGCAATTGGCTTAGGAACAAAACCATACCATAAATTTTTTAGGATCTATTCAAGTGCTAAGTCCAAGTTAAGAATCTCCCACTCCATTTTAATGTTGTAGTGATAAATATAATAGTGCGATAAAAACCATATTGATCCTTTTGAACCTGTAGGATTTAGGGAATTAATTCTAGAAAGTTCATTACACAGTGTGATCAATGACCATAAATAATTGCACGACCCCCCTCCTCACTGACGTCATTGGGGTGGGGGGGTGCTCCGCATTCACAAATTTGTTTCACGATTCCAGGCCAACATTCGACGGTCCACGATTACTCCGCCCATCTGGCGATATGCGGGACCTCACCCTCCCCTTGTTGATGTCACAAAGGGGGGTCCCGTTATCCCTCCTGATCGTCGATCTCATTGGCCAATCTTTGTCATCCATTTCAGGATGGTTTTTACCCTCGGTTAAGGTATGTGGCTACATGGGTTTTACAACCTAGCCCTCAAGGCTAAGGCCCATGTTTCTGCCCGACTTTTTATGGTTATGCTTGAACCCCACCAACAATGTTCTGGCATCTTATTGGCACCTCTCGTAGAATTTTTGTCGGGTCATATTCCCACCATGTGACCCAAACTATCCTCACATTCTACATTGTAACTCTTGGTGTGATGGGGAATATATATATATAGATATATATATATATATATATATATATATATATATATATATATATATATATATATATATATATATATATATATATATATATATAATACGTAGAAAAATAAATAAATATAAACATATATATATATATATATATATATATATATATATATTTATATTTATTTATTTTTCTACGTATTATCTATATATATATATATATATATATATATATATTTATTTATTTATTTTTATTTTTTTCTACGTATTATATAACCGATATTTCATGTGTATATATTGACAAGCCTGTGTGTGAGTCTAGACTGCCTGACACCAGTCCATGGTTCATTTAACATCATAGGGTTAGATTGTACACATAATTTGTGGCTAAGAAAGGAGGCATTTAGCCAAAAACTTCGACACATTTATAAAAGATGATTACACATATAACACACACACAAATATATATATTCTATGAGTTATATGTAATATCCCTTTTTGTTTCATACAACCACTGGTATAAAAACTTTATACCCTCTTACATTCATTCCATTGAGTTCTATGTACCTCTCTATACCAATTGCATCAATGACTTCACTAGTACTGTGAAGGTGACAACGGTTTTCCCTATACAGGCACCTTGGTGGTCTTGAGCCATCATTTTTTTAGCTTAACAGTTAATCTCAATGATCAATTAGATACATACACATTCAGATCCATGTGCCTAGTGTTACCCATACAGACTTCACAGTCACATTTACTTTGTACATACAACACTAGTTTAATTAGGTATTTTCCTATAGACATTATGTTAGTGCAAACTCGGTAACACGGGGAACATTTATTCACATGCTTATGTGGAAGATCATCATCAATTCATTCCCATAATCATAAGGAGACCATGAACCTTTCATGCAACCAATACAAGATTCATTCAACAATCTAACATAAACTTCATGACAATGTTACATATCAAGATACTTAGCTTGAGCTAAACTTGGGCAACTTAGTCTAGGACAATGACTCTCCTCCAAACTATAGACAGACTAAAACCAGCCTTTACTTGCAATTGTCACCCCCGAGCCAGATTCTAGAGGTTGAATTGGTTTTTTCTTAAGGGATCAAACACCCAATTGGTAGTTGAAGCAGGGACTCTAGAGGTTCTCCCACCTCCACCTACCAAATGTTTAGCAGTCAATGATTTCACAGGGAATGCAGAGGCCTCTTGCCTCCACCCTATATTTATTCAATAACTAATCAACACTAGGGAGTCCAAAGATTTAATCTCCACCCTTTAGATGTCAAGGGAGTTCATATATTCAACTCTTCCCCCTTCAATCAACACCAGGGAATCCAGAGGCTTCACTTCGACCCTCAGATCATTCAATATAGTGGTTCCACCCAATGAAGGGAATCCAAAACTCACTGCCAGAAACTAGATGAATAGGAAAATGAGACTCAATATCTTCCCTTACCAAGAATCCAAGGATAAAATCTCCACCCAAGGTTGTCGAGGGAATCTATAGAAAACCATCTCCACCCTCCAACCCCATGGCATCCAGAGACCCTCACATGAAGATAATTCTTTTGGTGCTCCTTTTTATCAACTTGAATATATATATTCTTTCAGCATTATCGATGTGTAGGCTTCTCCTTATCTATAAATAACTCCAATGACTTCTAGACCAACAATCTACACAAATTTCCTTTGTTGTTCATGCACTTCCTCTTTCTAAGCTCACAGTCTATCTCTTTTTTTTCTCCTCGTCCCCTCGTGTTGTTCTCAGTGATCCTCTTCGAATGCTCTTCCCCTGTGTGGTTGACTTCCTCTATCTTTTCTCATTTTCCCATGTAACCCATTCTTCATAAAAAATAAATAATAAATAAATAAATAAAATAAAATAAAAATAAATAAATAAATAAAAATTGTCCTTTTCCCCTTGTCAATTTTTCCAAAATAGTATGGTTCTCATCCTTCTTCTTAAGTTCAATAAATTTAGAAAATCAGTCCATTTAAAACACACCAACCAACATTCAATGGCTATCATAAAAAAAATGATATTTTAATGTAGCAAGGAAACCTTAAGCCATCCCAAGCAAGCAACATCCCCAACCTCTAGAATCCATGTCCCTTGACTCATCCCATTTTAATTTATAATCAAATTACATGAAATATTTATAATGCATTCATAAGTGGAAAAATAATTGGGGTTGTCACACCAATGTGGGGATTCTCGCTAAGGGTTCCATACTAAAAGGGTACCACCTTTTGGTGGTGTGATTGTAATAAGCACTCGATCTATAACCCATGTTCACCTCAGGGCTCCCCTATGTTGAAAATGTAACTATGCTCGATCTTCATAATTGTTATTGTACTTATATCATTATATATTTATTGTAGAAGTGAAAAAGAAGAAAAATAAAATTATTTTTGAAGCATGGGTTTCATGCTCTTTTTATTTGTCAAACTAGGTCAAGCATGTTCTTCATGCTTCTGGGGTTTACTTCTATCAAACGAATCTTTATCATATGTATAAGACCCTTATTGGGCATTTGTATCATGAAAGAAAAAATTATTTTGTGTCAAGAAAGTAAAAAATACCTCCATCACCAAGTCGGCCCTACCTGTGACAAGTCAGCCTTGATGTGGCTATTTGACCTCCTGGAAAAGGTATATATTGGAGGAAACTTCGACCTATTTGAGCATCTATCCATCACATGTTCGATCTACAACAAGAAGAAGAGGACAAGAAGTGTGAAGGCTAAAGGAGAAGAGAAAAAGTCAAAGAAAAGAAGAAAATCATTTTTTTTTAACCTTCTATCTCTCACACGTGCGAAGCTAGGGATTATGCCCTACTGTAAGAGGTTAAAACTACAGGTCTGAATTGCAGGTTTGATCCAAGGGGCCAAAACACAGAGTTGACCAGCAAAGGAAAGAATTATGACTTTCATTGACTTTGGAGACTTTGACTAATTTGTAGGAGGATCTTTTGGAGGGGAACCTGGAATCACGTATAATGTAGAATCATGGCCCGGTGGGATCCACATGCTAGGATTGACGTGGTGAGCACCATGAGGACTTAGTAGTGGTCACATGGATACCAAGTAAGGGCCCAAGTGATGTGAACTACCTATGATAACATGGTTGAGCCAAGTGAGATACACATGGGAACCCCTTGCTGATGTGGCATTCTCTAATTCGTTAAACTTCAAATGGGCATAACTTTGAATCTAGGAATTGGATTGAGACAAAAATTGTATCACCAAAAATCTCCCGATGAGTTAGATATGATGGTGGTATTATAATTTAATGTTATAAACTTTGGAAAAGGGTGATTTTTGTGACCTCGTCTTCATAACCAACCATAGAGGTTGGGTCAAATTATCAAGTAATACCTCATATAGCCCAATATATTACAAGAGGTGGGAGGGAGTGTTACAGAGTGGTATCAGATCATATATTCAACACTGGACTTGAAAAGGCTCATGAACATAATTTAATACAATTTTTAGTTATTGCATATGTTGACTTTATTTGGATTTATAACTAATGTGGTTTCTAACCTTGCTAAAAATGCTTACATTTCTTTTAATCTATTTGACAAACACAAATTCTAATTTAGTGAACAACTTTAGATCATTATGCATAATTTGATATGCCAAGGTAATGAATTGATGTATTCATGCCAAAACTAGCTAAAAAAATGTGTGTGCATGACAACACATAAGAAAACACAAATCTCCTACCAAAAATAAAAGAATGATAAATAGAATGGTGTAATATAGCACAGATAGATCCCAACATAATCAGGAAGAGAAATTAGTTAGGAAAAGATCAAGGAAGAATCCCCATGACTAGATGGATAATCTTAAGAGTTTGAAGGCTGAATTGAAAAGTTGGAAAGCAGAGAATGAAAGGATTGTTAGAGCACAAGAGAAGGAAATATATGTGAATGCTATAATTTTGCAGACATTATCAGATTCGCAAAGGCATAAACAACACAAGTTTGGTGCCATCTACTTAGGAAAACACAAATCCAAGAAAAGTCCATATAAAATATGGAATCATGGATTAGAGACTAATAAAGAAGAAGGAAACAAGTCAAAGAAGAGACGTAGACAAAAAAGTGAAGATACAATGAGAGGAGCCAATTCACTCAACACTCCAAAAAGAAGAACAAATAACCTTGAGCAGTTATCAAGTGTTACAACTAGAAGACACTACCAGTGAAGGAGGAGTGAGAAAAGCTTAATGCTAGAGGAATTAAAGAAAGAAAAACCACATACCTTTGATGGATAAATTAAGAAGGTTGAAGAGGCAAAAGCCAGATGTTGGGAATGAAAAAATACTTCAAAGTCCATTACTACACTAAAAACATGAAGGCTAGAGTAGCCATTTTAAGCTTGAAGTGTAAAGATGATATTTGGTGGGAAGATATGAGAAATATCAAAGGAAATAGAGAAAAAGGAGCTATCATGGAGAATGTTTGAGAAATATTTTCAAGAGAAGTACATGTCTGAAAGGTACTATGACAAAAAATATAAAGAGTTCCACATGCTTAAGTTAGGACAACTTTTTTTTAAACTATTGAGGTATGTGTAGTACAACAGGGATGAGAAAGTGAAGATTTAAAGGTAGCTTAGTGGGTTACCATAGGTTTATCGAGACAGGATTGAGTTTGATGAGCCAAAAACATTAGAAGACATTATTCAAAAGCTAAATACTACTATTATTATTCTAACCACAAGATTGAGACTCAAACATATTGGAAGAAGAAGGACACCACCAATTTTAAAGGAATGGGATCAAAACACTATGGGCATCAGAATATGGGGAAAAATAGTAAGTTCAACACTCTTTCCAAGGGTGAATTCCAACGAATGTTCCCAGCTGCTAATAAATATCGAATCATTAAACCAACAAGAGAAGAGGTCGTGGGGCTCAAGAGAGGATCATTCCAATGTTGGACATGTGGAGGATACCACCTATGAGGAGATTGTCCTCACAAAAAACAACATATTGATAAAAGGTTTTACAATGTGCAAGAGGAAACAATGGTGAACGACGTAGCTTGGAATGTACCTCAAATTTATGTAGCATTGGATAACTATCAAGCATATCATCAAGATTTAGTTATTGAAATGGAAGGTATGGTCATTAACCAACCGGTTTCGATTTTAATTGATCCAAGATCTAATTTCAATTAAATTAGCCCAAAGTATGCAAAATATTGTGCCTTACAAAAGAAGGAAAATGCCAAGACTTGGTTGGTTTAGCTAGCTGCGAGAGCTAAGAAGAAAGTAGCAAAGCTAGTAGAATCGTGCCACTTAGAATTGGATGGAATTCCTACAACAATGAACCTCAACATGCTTGCATTGGGTTGGTATGACATTTTAATTGGCATGGACTCACTGGTATCCCATAGAACCAAAGTAGACTATTATAAAAAATCACTAGAGTGACTTGATGATGGAGGAAAAGGAAGGATATTGCAAGGGAAGAGAAAGATTATTTTAGTTAGGAAGATTTCAATGTTGCAAGTGAAGAAATGCAGTTGGAAGGGGTGTGCCTTATTTATGATGTAGGTAACTAGTGTGATAGAGGAAAATAAAAATCAAGCTTGAGGATCACCCTATTTTAAAAAAATATAGTGATGTATTTCTAGAAGAAATATTGGGATTTCCACCCAAGAGAGACATTGATTTATCCATTGAATTGATTCTTGGTTCAATACCATTTTCTAAGACCCCATATTTCATGAGCATGCCAATGCTAGAAATATTAAAGCTACAACTGATAGAGATGTTGGATAAAGGATATATTAGACCCAATATATCATCTTAGGGAGCCCAAATGCTATTTGTGAAGAAGAAATATGGTACACTATGGTTGTGTATTAATTATTGACAGTTGAATAAAGATACAGTAAAGAACAAATGTCCACTGATGAGAATTTGCGACCTATTTGACTAGATGAGAAGAGCCACAATACTTTATAAACTAGATTTAAGATCTGGCTATCACCAAGTCAGAATTAAGGATGAAGATATCCATAATATTGTGTTCAGGATGAGATACGACACTAAGAGCTCATGGTGGTGCCATTTGAGCTCACAAATTCCCCAACCACATTTATGTACTTGACGAATAATGTCCTCATCCATTACCTGGATAGATTTGTATTGGTGTTTGTGGGCGATGTTTTAATTTACTCAATGACCAGAAAAGAACATGAAGAACACTTGAAGGTCATACTACAGTTGTTGAGAGAATATAAATGTTTGTAAGGAAGGACTAGGTGGAGTGATAATGCAAGAAGGGCACATGATCTATTATTCAAGGAAATTAAATGAGAATGCAAGAAACTATGTCACCCATGAACTTGTAACATTCATGCATGCATTAAAGATGTAGAGGCACTATTTACTTGAAATAATTTTTTGTTGATGTCAGATCATGGAGGGATGAGATACTTGTTTGACCAACCCAAGTTAAATGCAAGACATTCCATATGGTTGGCCCTCATCAGTGAATTTGAGTTTGAGATCAAGCATATCAATGGTAAGGAGAATAGAGTAGCAAATGCACTTAGAAGAAGTCTACAAGTGGCTCATTTGGCATCCATTGGAACTTATGAGGTTGACATGAAAGAAAGGATCAAGAAGCAATAAAATACGATGAACATTTTCAACATAAAAAGGAATCTTTACAACAAGATCTAGAGTGAATGCTCAACAAGGTCTATAATCTCACTAAGGATGGTATTCTGTTGTTTAAGGATATATGGTATGTGCCTTGCATGGGTGACTTGAAGAAGCTCAAATTGGATGAGTTTCATAAAATACCATACTCAGGTCATTCTAGTTATTAAAAGATGATAGAAACCATGAAGAAAATATATTATTGGTCGAGCTTGAAGAATAAAGTTATTGATTACATTGCTAGGTACTTGGAATGTCAACAAGTTAAAGTGCAATGCAAAAATCCAATGTGATTGTTACAACCAATCTCAAGTATTGAGAGGAAGTATGAAGTCATATCCATGGACTTCATCATGGTATTGTCGAAGACACCAAGGTAGCATGATGCCATCATGGTGGTAGTGGACAAGCTAAGCAAGGAAACTCACTTCATACCTATCAAATATACCCTTACATTTTCATGAAGGAGATATTTATATTGCATGGCATACCCAAGAACATCATCTCATATCAGGATGCCCAGTTCACATCAGATTTTTGGAAGACATTGTTTCTCGGTCTTGGAACCCAACTAGCTTTTAGTACAACATATCATACTCAAATTTATGGACAAACTAAAAGAACGAATAGATTTTTAGAATGCATGATTATATGTATATCATGCATCGACTAAAGAGGTGGGAAGAGTTCCTGCCATTAGTTGAATTTTCATACAACAATGGGTATCAAGATTCATTGAATATGAGCCCTTTAAAGGCTCTGTATAGAAAAAAAAAATGTAACATTCCTATTAACAGGGATGACCCAATAAACAATGGTTCTTGGACTTTATATTATGAAGGAAATGGAGTAGGAAGTTATGAATATCAGGAAGAAATTAAAGGAATCCTGGGATAGAAAAAAGAATTATGTGGATCAACAAAGATTACACAAAGATTTCCAAGTGGGAGATCATGTATATATCTGCATTAGACCAAGGAAGAGCTCACTAAAAGTGGGGTCATGTGCTAAGTTAGCACCTATATTTGTGGACCCTTTTAGATCCTAGAAAGAGTGGGACCAATGGCTTATAGATTATCCTTACTACCCATTTTGAAGGCATACGATGTAATTCACATATCCTTGCTTAAAAGGTATGTACATGACACTAATCATGTGATTGATTGGTCTATGATACAGGTGGAATCCAAGGGAGAGTTCCAACTAGAATCATTGTGCATCCTAGACTACAGGAAGATCATGCTCTGGAATCAAGTAATATAGTAGGTCAAGGTGTAATGGAAACACTTGGGACTAGATGAAGGAACCAAGGAACATGTGGATCAGAGGAGGGTATTGTACCCATTTTGTTTAATGTGTAAACAAACATAAAGTGTTGTGACTATAAAGCTCAATTTTTCTTAGTTGATTTTCTCATTATAAAACACCAAGGATGGTGTTTCTTTAATGGGTGGGGTTTGTATCCCCTATTTTGGCCCATGATTTTATAATATCAAGGGTAACTACAACACCAACATGGGGAAACCATAGATTGATAATAATAGAAAAATTAACACGCCTTAACTATTAATCACTAAATTTAAACTAGCTAGAGGAAGGGACATCCTACTAATCAGAGTCTAAGGGGCGTTTCTTATTTAGCTCACATAACCTGAAAAGTCATCCCCAGTTGAATTAATGTTGGAACCACCAACAACTGAGAAAATTAATTCCCTAATATATTTTTGATGTCAAGTGATTGGGGATGAACTGGAGTTGATAGAGTTGTTGAAAATCCATTAATGAGAGAAGAGATTGGACTGGGCGGTGCCCATTCCCATTGGTCCTCTCTCTCATATCAAGATAGTGGAACAAACTTCAGGAAAAGGCATTGAAAAGCTAAGGTAGTGCTCTCTCATCTTTTCCAAAGGATGTAAGAGGAATTCTACATATACACACAACATAAGTGAATTCGAGGTTTGAATACTAGACTATAAGTGAGATGCTCTGTGACCTTGAGACAATACCCTATGACTTTGGGTGTAATTACTTGACTGTGATTGAGGCCACTAAAACCCTGGTGTGGGCCTATGTTTCTAGTGCGTGGTTTAGAAATTGAAATTCAACCACTAAGTGCTTGCCTTTGGCTGATTAACTACTTAGAGTTTATTATTTGGTTTATGAACCATTTAGTGATTGTCATTGGTTAATGAACCACATAGTGCTTGTCAATTAGTTAATTACACCATTGGGTGCTTGCCTTGGTTGATGAATCACTTATTACTTGTCTATTGGATGATGAACCACTAAGTGTTTTCCAATAGTCTATTAAACCACCTACATTGTGGATTCAATCCTCAGAATCTACACAACAAATGTTTCCCTTGAATTTAGGTGAAGCCCTATGCTTTGAAAATTAGAGTAAGTGGGTCACTAAGGTGCTTACTACTAGAGAGTAGTTGATGAACCAACTGAAAAATGGACCCCATCTCCTAAGTATTTAACTAATCCATTAGTGTCAATTTCCCACGTGCAAGAATTTTCTTAGAATCTAGATCCAACTCGAGGGTGGTAAGCTACAAGAGTGATTGCAATGTAGCTAGCCTATGGTTGGGTGGAGAGTGGAAGTCCTCCTTCAATTTCCAACCATATTAAAACACTCATACAAGTATAATGATTTATGCATGTTTGAACTATGAATTATGACTATGCATGTTATGTCAATGACTGATATATGAATATGTATGACTCATGAATGAATGCTTGCAACTATTGTATGTTCATGGTTAACAACTAATTTATATGCCCATGGTTATATGAATAATGCATATTTTTAACTCTATTATAAAACTCAAGAATCACAAGTTAGTTTATATGATGATAATACTTATGTGAGTTTAAGTACACTTATAAAAGTTGTGACTAAGAAATATAGTTAGTTGTAACATTCTGAGATTTCCTTGATTTAACGTGGTATAGTACCTCTAAGAGCCTCTGTTTAGGCATCAAATTTAAATTTAAGAAATTTGGTTTCGAGAAAATGCTCTTGCCTTAAGGAAACATTTGTTATTTCACTTGTTTCCTTTATTCGATATCGCTTTGCCAAATTTTAGAGCTATAGGGGTCCAGGGCATGTCAACATTAGACAATGGCATGACACCTTGGATTGTTCAAGAATCAGATACAACATGAAATCCTTGCAAAACATGAAGTGTGCCTCATGGGGACCCATGTGCCAATATGACATGGCAGTTCTACATGGATGCCACATGGAAGTGGTGAGTTGGTGTGGAACTATATTAAATTCGAGGTGTAACCTTGCCACCACCCACCACTTACCATTGTAACACCTATGTGATATCACATGGAATGGGTGGCGATGGTGGAGAGGTGGCGGTAGCTGCTACTGTGAAAAGGTTTGTCTATCGGACCTATCGACTGACGTGACTGCCCACCACTTGTTCGCAATATTTAACCCTTGGGTATATCCTCGATTGCAGTAGCAGTGGAGCGGTGGCGACAACTATTGTGAAAAGGTTCATATGTTGGAATCGTCAATTGATGGGACCTCCTGCCACTCGTCGATAATATTTAACCCTTGGGTATATCCTCAATGGAAGTAGTGGTGGATTGGTGGTGATAGACATAATGACAACCATCGTAAAAATTTATTTTCTATTGGGGCCTTCACATAATGGGACCACCCACCGCTTGTTGAATTGACCTCTCTTGGCCCTCTTTAATGAGAGGCCTTCTTCGGATGACATGATTAGGGCATGGCCAGATCATTGTTCCTCATTCACTTTGGGCCCCCTTTTTCCGCCATGGGTTGATGTGGGGGGGGGGGGGGGGGGTGGTTTTGACATGGGGAATCCTACTAAGGGTCCCACATTAAAAGGGTGCTACATCGTGGCAAAATGATCATAGTAAGGGCCCAATAAATGGCCCACATTCACCTCTGCCCCCCTGGTCCACTATGAAATAATGAGGGGGTCAAAAAATAGAAAAATCACCCGTGTTAAATCCACTTTGGTTTTTGGGAACCCTGAATCAAATTTAACATAGAATCATTACCCGATGGGATCTACATGGAAAGCACCACATGGACTAGGTAGTGGTCACGTGGATGACATGTAAGAGCCTAGGTGATGTGAACTACCTGTGATGACATGGATGAGCCACATGGGCTACATGTGGGAATCCCTTGTTGATGTTGCATTATCTAATTGGTTAAAATTCAAATAGACATAACTTTCAATCTAGGAGTCAGATTGAGATACAATTATATCATTAGAAAGAACTCAATGAGTAGCATATGATGGTGGTATTAGAATTTAATTCCATACAATTTGAAAATGGAGGACTTTTGTGACCCCATCTTTATAACCAGCCTTGGAGGTCAAGTCAAATTATCAAGTAACACCTCCTACAACCCAAGATAGTGCAATAGGGTGGGAGCGAGTGTTACATGAAATCCTCAGGAGGTCATGATCCTATACATGTTTGTGATGTATCGAATCATAATGGTGAAGTTTCATCTCACTGGATCGGTGGAAGTGAAATTCCTATACAATGTTTATGGTCCTACATTGCCATGAGACAAAAATTTTTTTACATTCCAATTGCCAAATACAACCCCTATTAGCAAAGAAAATTTCAATCCATCAAAGCTCTCTCAAAAAAGAATATTGGGATCAGAAGATTGGATCTAGAAGCGATATTATTCGAGGAACTAATGGATTCTAGTCAAATCCTAGAATTGGACACTATCAATGATAATTTCACTTAGAAAAACGTATGGGGTGGTCCTCAACAAGTTACATCGAGGTTATATTAGTTCCTAATCTTATAAAACTTTACGGAAAATGACATATTTGTGGAGGCCTTCATTCTACCAAGTTGCGACTCAAATCTCTAGGCCATCAATTTAGAATTGGATATTAGGGCTAGTCCTAAAAATTGCTCATTTATATTTGAATGCTTTTACCTCTCACATCCTCACTTCCAAGACAAAATAAAGGAATGGTGGTTCAAGGTAGAAAGCATGGAGGGATATGCTACATACAAACTCCAATAAAAGCTCAAACACACTAAACTCCAACTCAAAAAATGGAAGAAAGTTGACTTTGGGAAAATACTCAAAGAAAAAAAGGAATTAGAGATGAAAATGTGTATGATCTAGTAGTAACGTATTCTACATGATTTATCATGGCAGCTAATAAAAAAGGAAGCCAATATTCTTATTCAAATGGAAGAGCAATGAAAACAATATGAGACCTTATGGAGGAAAAAATCCAGAATTAGGTGGACTAAGGAAGGAGAGAACAACACAACTTTCTTCCACAAATTGATGCTTCAACACACACATCATAAGCATATATATTCTCTCAAAGACTCCATAGGCAAAAAACTTCATGATCAAAAGGACTTGGAATTAGAATTAGCCCGCTATTATGGGGACCTATTAACTAAACCACAGTTGCATAGGGAGGTGAAAATCCATTAAATAATTTAGCACATCCCTTCCTTAGTCTCACAGAAATAGAACTAAGCCCTATTAAGAATCATTTCCTAGGAAAAATTGGAACTTATGGTCAAATCCATGCCAAAAAACAAGTCCCTCGGTCTAGAGGGCTTCTATAACAGCCCTAGTGAAAAGTTCATGTAATAAAAGTTAATAAAGGAAAAATAAGACCATGGTTAAGGGACACTTATTCGAAGTTGAATGTTGGGGAATATATCCTAGTGGGCATCACTATATGTGTGTTTTGGCTAAGGAAAATTGGCAAAGGCTAAGGCAAAGGCATTGAAAGGCAAAAAGGGACTTTTGGCACATTTATTTATGAAAATAAAAGAAATTAGGAGAAAAGGTAAAAGGTCACAAGTTGCATGTGAGGTGGAAATTGAAGGAAAATAATGGAAAATAAAGAAATTAGAGGCCTCATGCATGAAAAGGCTTCTAAGGATCAGTTCATGGCTTTTGTCAAGTTCAAGTTTGGAGCTCTCTCATTATTCTCTCTCTCTCTCACTCTCTTGATCACTTAGAGTTTTCTTGGATCACTCTAGTTTGGAGCAAAGGAAAGGGAAGGCAAGGAAAGGAAAGGAAAAGCAAGCAAGGATCAAGGAAAGAAAATTAGGATCAAGCAGCTTCAACAGGAATACTTGTAGGTAACCTTTTGCATGTGTGATTTCCTAGTTGGTTTGGACATGCATCACTTTGCATGTTGGTGTATGGTTCTCTTGTTGTCTGTGGCATGGTTTTGCTAGGTTATGACAATGGTTTTCAACCTAGCCTAGCCTTTTTATGGATGCCATGGTATGTTGGGATGTTTATTTCAGTTTTGGAACTTTGGAATTGTCGAATGGATTTCGGAATCCGGTGCAGAGGTGGTCTCAAGGTTCATTCCCAAAGGCCTAGGAATCCCTTAACTAGTTTTGGCGGGATACACAGTAAAGCCTAAGGGAGCAATCTCGATTTAGGGCCTATTGATCCAAGTTTGGATTGCGGTAAATCCTGAGAGACAAGGAGACAGAAAATTCCTCAAGGATAGTGATGGATTCCGGATGGCATTCCAAGTTATGTTTGGTTGTGATCGGAGCATCGGTTTTGGTGTGATCACGGTTGGATGAGGGTGGAGTTTAACCTCTGGATACCCTTGATTGTTCTTGGATTGGTTGTTCTATGAGATCCCACATTCATGCTTGGAATATGGCACGGGGGTGACTGACTGAAAGAGAGATTTGGTTTAGCCATGTCTATGGTCAGGTGGTACGTGGAAGTCCTGAACCTAATCAGAATTGCCTATGATTAATAAAAGCTAAGTTCTCTTAATTTTGCACTGATTTATATGTGGATTTAATGGTTGTCATATCTCTGATATTTATATGGTTTTATGTTGGTTATAAGCATGCTTGAATGACTTATTCATGTCATGGTTATTTCATATATTCACTTGTCACTGTTAAATGGATGGATGAAAGACCTAATTGATGATGTAGTAGTTCAATGGAGAAGGAGGCGATCCTTCTGGTTATGTTTCATAAGTTGTTTCAGTCATCTATGCTCTGTCTTGTATCCGAGACTTGTAGGTTGCATTGATGCCAAGTGTTTGACAAAATTTCAGTCCCAGTTAGGGATGCTCAGGCCTAGTCCTAAGGGTGATTTTTGATTGATCAACATGGCTATCATGTTTTTTATTATTTCTGAAAGTTACAACAAGTTCTGGGCAGAGGTCAGGATTCTGGGCTAGAAAATTGGCTTTAATCATGGGGTCGCTGGCACAAAAATAGCAATTTTGGTCCACAGTCATTGGCAGGCAAGCCTGTGACAACGACTTTGGGTTGTTGGTTGCTCCCTTGCCCATAGAATGAGAGAATCTATGGCCTAAGAGCTACATAATAGCAGTGGGACCCATGGACAAGCTGTCTTAGTGGCTGACTTGTCTCCTAAGGGTTTTGTTGATGATATTGTATGATTGCATGTGATGTTCCATCAATTCCACTTCCTTAAGGTGACATAATAGGTCGAATCTGATTGTAGTAGCATCTCTCCTCATGTTTATCCTAGTTGGCATGGTTACTTTTGGTAGACCTGGGAGGGGGTGTTACAACTTCACAGTAGATTTCTTCCAAGCATGCTTGTTGACAGTGGGACAATATCTGTGAATAGTAGTAGAAGAATCTAGAAGCTCATTATCTATTATTTCTTCCCTAAATTCCACCTTCCTCACCCCAACTACCAAAAAGGACAAAGTGGATGATCCTAGTGAATTTAAACTAAGTACATTATACAACATGGTTTACAAGGTCATAGTAAAAAATATTGCTAATAAACTCAAACCTAGTCCCCCTCACTTAATTTATCCAGATCAAATGGGTTATGTGGAAGGTCACTAAATACTTGATAGGATTATAGTGGCACATGAAGTTACTCATTCAGTAAAACATGCAAAAAATTTGGGCATATTGATTAGATTATACCTCTCTAACTTTTTTGACAATATTAGTTGGTCTTATCTCTTTCAGATCCTTTCAACATTTGGATTTACCCACAAATGGATCACTTGGTTCAAAGCTCTTATTTCCTCAAGCTTTTTTTTTGTTCTTCTGAATGGGTCACCCACTTAGAGAATTTTTTCCCCTTCGCAAATAATTTGACAAGGGGATCCTCTTTCCCCCTTTCTTTTCATATTGGTAGTAGAAGGGCTTGGTCAAGCTTTATAAGAATTTGTCTCTCAACATAAGGTGAAGGATTATTTCATGAGCACCTTCCTATCTCACATCAACAATTTTTTAATGACACAATGTGCATGGGAATCCCAACAGTTCAAGAATCATATGCTCTCCACAATGTCTTAGATGAGCTGTCGAAGGCTTAATGTATGGACATTAACTACTCTAAGTGTCAAATATTTTTTTCTAATACCCCTCTAGTTGTGTATATACATGTGGCAAGATGAATATGTTTTCAAAGGAGAAAGCTCCCTTGCAAGTACTTGAGCACCCCATTAGTTGATAGCTCCCTGAAAATCACGTTGTGGTCAAAACAATTAAGAAAATATAGAAGTTGATGAGTTGGAACTTTTGTTCTCTTAACATAGAAAACCAACTTGTTATATTAAAATATATTTTTCAAGCCCTCCCATTTTATTTCCTTCCGACAATGATGGTCCCTAGCTCCATACTTAATTCACTATGAAGTGTTCAAAGATATTTCCTCTGGGGAGGCACCAAGCAGGAAAGGAAATGGGCTCTAGTGGCTTGGGATAAATTATGTTTTCCCAAGCTATGAGGGGGTCTATTCCTAAGGGATCACAACCCTATAATCATAATTATGGTGGTGGGGGGGGATTATGGTGGAGATGGCTTCAAGGAAGCTCATATTTATGGAAACTAATATGGAATCATAAATACAACAACATTGTGCCCTCCCGTCAACTCATTAAAACCTTTTTCAATCAAAATGGATCTTCTATATGGAATCTAGCTAAGAATGATATGCATCCCATCTAGCAACACTATTTTTGGGAAGTTTGTGATGGCCAAACAACTCTCTTTTGGGAAGATTCTTGGCAGCAACACCCAAAATTAAATAGATTGCAAGAAGTTGAGGAGTTGAGGATTGGTATGAAAACAAATAACAAACAAAAAGTAGCATATTATTGGATAGATCCCCACACTCATCCCTAATGGAGACAATGAATCCCTCAAGAGAAATCGTAGCCTAGAATGACCAACAATGAATGATCTTCCTTCTAGCAAAATATCCAACTGTGTCTAGTCCCCATTTATTGCATGCAAAACATGCTAATATGGGGATATCAAGCTTGAGGACCATTCACAATAAAGGAAGCATATCAATTAGACGTTGGCTTCTAAGATCACCCAAAAGCCGCAATTTGACAATCAATATGGGGCCAAAATTTCTAGGCGAAAAATTCCTATTTCTTATGGTTGCTAGTCAAATGAAAAACTCTCACCTGGGATAACCTTATGATAAGAGGATTTGTAGGACCATCCCTTTTCCACCTATGTAAATTGGCCTAAGAAGATTATCAAAAATTATATAATAACCATCCCTATGTGGTTGTTGTATGGAATAACATGGAAACCAATATGCACCACTTGGATCACAATTCTAATAGCATTCCCCCCATCATGGAGCTATGGTGAAAACATATATTCCTTAATCATATCCTCGACATAATTTTCTCTCCTCCTAGGCTTCATTATTTGGGCCCTCTGGAAAGAAAGAAAACTCTACATCTTCCTAAATCGATCTCTCCCCTCGACATCCCTTTGGAACCTCATCAAAGACAATATTTGCAAATTGATTGCCTCTTAAGCATGGTTTGAACAAGATTGGAAAGCCAAGGATTTTGAGGCAATGATCCTTGTTGGAGAGGTAAATCCCCTCTACGGATAGAGGTGATCCCTACTAGCCCAGCAGGGGTCTAGCAACAATCACACAATGCTGCTATGCATGTTCCTAATTACGATTAAACAAGAGGTAAAGAGCACCTACTTGGATTCCTGCGCTGTCGTTTGACGAAGAGATGTTGCCTTCGCTCCTTCGCTTCGGCTGGTCACAATCCTCCGCGATCTCCGCGAATAGATACCTGCACACACGAAGAGGAAACAAACGCAAGCGTGAAATCTAGTAAAAGCAACTATACATCGGTCAGAAAAGATGTAATTCACATTTAACCATAGCATAGACAAATGAGAATGGAACAATAATAGCAGTCATCTATTATTAATCAGAATAGAGAAGAGTACAACCAAATGTTCTGACGTCGGTAACCTTCTCAGGAGGGGCCAGTCAGCATGTATCTCAAGCATTCACCTTTGAGGATGATTCTCCCAAGACAAACAACTCTCTCTCACAAGACAAGTAACACAAAACAACCTTCCCTAAGCAATCAATCACTTCCACACCTAGCACACCAAACCTATAGCAGCAATCTAAGCACTACAAGCTCTGTACAATCCAAGCTATTCCAAGCTATGTCTAACTAGCTGCTCATGGTAATGGTGAGAGTTTATATAGGAGAAGGAGTCTCCTAAAAGGGTGGAAGGATGAGCTTATCTTCAAGGGAAGTTGTTGGAAAGGGTCGAACAGACATGCCATAGAAGGGAGTCGACATTCACAAAGCTAACAACCAAGCCTGGAGTGATCTGGAAGGCTGGTTGTTTGAACAAATTCGCCCAAACTGGATCAGCGCGGATTATTGGGAAACTGTCGCGCTGTCGCCGCGTCTCAATAACTGGGACAGTCATGTCAGCGCGGAAGTACACGGAAAAGGTGCGCTTGTGACCAGCGCGGAAAAGTGATGTTCTTCCGCGCTGGCAGCGCACGGAATACACTACAGGGCGCCTGTCATCGCGGTTATTTTAGGAATAGACGCGCTGCTGATCAAAACTTCGGAAAAATGGGTTTTTGGGCCAGTTCAGGAAGCAGGAGCTTAGTGATTGTGAATTCTCTGCACAGCAGGGTGACTGACAGGAAGGCAGTGACAAATTACTGTGTAACAGATGCCCCCTAAAGCATGAAGACCGAGAGAGTGGGAGGGGTGAAATGCTTTACAACACACGCCGAACTGGAACACCACCAGGAAGGACCGAAAATCTCTGACAATCAAGTACATGCAGTCTAGGCATGGGCGCAGCCATCCAAAAGACATGCGAAAATGGTCTGTGGAATGGACGCAGCCACCCAGCTAAAGAGACCAAAAGAATGATAAGGTATGGTCGCAGCCATCCATGAAGACTCAGGTATGGGCGCAGCCATCCATCAATGAGTCATGTAATGATCATCCACAAAATCGCAGCCTGGACCGTAACAGACAAGGATCCAGGGTCTTGCGCTCCATCTCGACCCGAACAAAGTACAAGTTCAAGCATGTGAATACATGAGTTGAAGTCGAACATGCATGAACATCGTCTGATTACCAGTCAATGATGGAAACTGTTAATAGACGCGAGAGGTACCACCAATAATGACAATGGCCCTCAAGGTACTATGGGTACAATCCGTGGCGTGTGAATCAATGAGCTGGTGTCGAACACCCACGGAATCATTCGATTGAAGGCCAATGATGTAAGCCTTACGTCGAACACGAAGAACCTGCCATTGAGGCATGCAGGCTCCAAGGCACCTGAAGGGAGTCTCTAAGTCACCTTCCCGGATAATGAGTTGGAGTCGACGGGAAAGGACTTTGATCGAAGGTGGGCCATGATGTTTCCCACATCATCGACGTGAGACAGAGGTAAAATAGTTTGTGTGAGATAGCAGACGAGGTTGTATTGTTGCAGAGGTCAACTTCTCTTGAACACATGGCGGCACTAAGACGGGTTTGGCAGTACTTGACATCAAATGAGCAGAGGATATGGTGATGACGACAATGAGCAAATGAGAGGCCAAATAGGATATCCCAAACCCATGGAGGCTAGTGAAAACAAGATGAGATGACCCCACCCAGACACGAAGCAGCGGAGTGCCATGTTCAAGAGCGACGTACTGCCGACACGACTGTAATCATAGTTCCATTTTCCCCACCATTCCTGGCAGGTACCCCGATTATTTTTGGATGACAAGCTTGACGGGGATAGCATATGCTTGATGTGCGTCATTTCGACAATACCCGATGTCATTTAAGTGTTTAACGAGCCTGACAAAGGAAAAACTCGGCATCTTTTCTTGTTTCGAGAGTCTGAAAAGAATGCGGAAAAGGAGACTCCGGGGGGGGTCCTTTTTCGTACAGTTGTGTCTCTCGAGCCCGAAAAAGTATAAAACTATGCTCGAAAGAACCGCTCGACCATTACGACCGAGGAGTACTTTTCGTGGATAGTGCCTTCGACCCGAAAAAGTAAAAAAGCGATCGAAAACACGTCGTTTTAGAGCCGATATCGAGTGCGAAACGACAAACACCCGACAATCTTTTTAGTTCAACGGTCGAAAAAAGAGCTTAAAATGACCGCCTTTCGTTCCTTTTAACGAGCTGAAAGGAGGCTCGGCTATCTTCTCTTGTTTAATGTCGGAAAAGAGCTTAGAGACGACATATTTGGGGACCAAATGCACGGAGAACCGTCATGACCAAGCTGTTTTATCTGAACCTGCACAAGAGCACTACCCGCATAAATCCATTCGATATGTGTAAAAAATATATTAAAACATGTATTCGACAAATTTAGGGCTAAAGTCATGGCTAAAAATGGTAAAAACCCAAAAATATGGCCATTTTATGAGTTTTTACTATAAATAGGGGGAGTAAGAAATCAATTTTACCATTTTACCATTTTGGGACGTGAAGGACGTGGAGAAGCCAGAAAGTTGACGGAGTGATTTCCAGCCCGTACGGACACCATTTCGCGAACCGTTTCTTCCAGGTAGGTTCTCTCTTCCTTGCCCTGTATTTTGATCATGTTTAGTAGATTTTTAGCGGTCGGATTTGCCCAATTGGGCGAATTCTTGGCGCATGGATGCGCTCTCGGTCAGCGCGGATATCCCACGCGGGTCCGCGCTGGCCGAATTAAGACAAAACGGGGCCAACTTCAGGTCAGCGCGGATATACCACGCGGGTCCGCGCTGGCCGAATTAAGACAAAACGGGGCCAACTTCGGGTCAGCGCGGAAAACCCGTGTTCTTCCGCGCTGACCTCGAAAAATAACAAAGGGCTGCCATGGCCAGCGCGGCTGTTTTTAAAACAGCCGCGCTGGCGCGGAAAATTTTTTTGTTTCAATTTTGAACGTGAAAATTTCTATGCCAGCACTTCTAATTTGTTTTCATGGCTTGTGCAGGACATAATGGCTTTCCAATGGCAGGAAAGAGTGCACGATGTCGAAGATATTGCTGCTTGGGCCAATGTGGATTGCTGCAATGCCATGCGGGCTTGCGGTTTTATGAAATTTTTTCTCACACCTCGCCTAAGAGCTCAGCATGATCTTCTCGAGCTACTGATCAGGGCATGGAACCTGGTGGATATGAAATTCACTATCCGGGGACAGGATATTGAATTTGACCATATGGACATCTTCTTTCTCACTGGATTGTCACGCCGGGGCGCAAGGCCCATCATAGAGGGACAACGACCTGGCGGCGGTCCTCTAGATGATTTGATGGCTCGAGTATGTTCGGGTGCTGAGAAGACACGGAGTGGGAAGGTGGCAATCCCCACAGTGAGAGACATAGTCCTCCGCACTATTCTGTTCATGGTGACCCGGGCAGCGGGAAGCATGGCCAACCACGAGGCTTCAAAGACCCGCCTCATGCTAGCTCTTGATTGCCTTGAGCCTACAGTGTTTGATTGGTGCACAACAGTGACCAACAACATGAAGAGGCAGCTGAGCAACTGTCGTCGCGGGGAGACGAAACAGTTCGGCTATGGGTCTATCCTGGTCCCGCTCATTCTGGAGCGAGTGCCAGCCATGCGGCTGCAGACGATGGCCGTGGATGCCCCCAGGGATCCTCGGGAGACGAGGGCCTCACGATGGGCTCGCATCATGCCACGCGGTGGTGGTGGCAGGCCACATAGCTGGGGAGCATTCTTCCGGGACTGGCTGGACCAGCAGGTTATTTTCGTGGAGGACTGGCCATATGCGGGCATGGATTTCCGCAATGACCCTGATTTGGTGCTGCCCCCAGGTGAACAGTGGGATGATGCAGGTATAACACTTGACTTTTTGAGTTTTGCAATGTTTTTGAATTTTTTATGTACATGTCCTAATAAATGTCATGGTATGCAGATGTGGGGCCTACTAGACCGATTGGCCTGGCTGCCACGGCACGGAGAGAAGGACAGGGAGCCGGGGCTTTGGCCTTAGTCCCTCCAGGGGTTGACACGTCAGAGACTGTGGCTCGCAACCTTGAGGGGTTGCTGGAGGGAGTGCCTGACTACCAGGGGGTCGAAGAGGTCCCCTTAGAGCATCAGATCAATACAGTGGGGGTGGAACCCAGGGTGCACCACCTTCTGAGGCGGGTAGCACGAGCAGCTGTGTACTACAGAGAGCATCATCCAGCTCCATAGTTACTTAGGTTTTATTTCCACTGTTATTTTGAGACACATGACTCAGATGTACTGATATTTTGGACATGCACACTTATTTTTGAGCGCCTTAGTGCGCCACACGATATATATATATATACATACCAGTTTTGGGATGGATCATTGTTACATGTGATGATGTCTTGTTTATGTTATGCAATTTGTTCAGTACAATTGTGATCTTATGTATGAATTTGCATGACACATGACCCATGGATTTTATGCTTTTTAATGCAAGCTTAAAAGCACACACATGCAAACTATGCTTGAAATGATTATGCTTATCTCTTAGATGGATCTTTTACATATGATGATGTGTTTTATATGCTATGCGACTGTTCGACACACATGTGATCTGATGTATCTACTTGCATAACAAACGACCCATCGTGAAATATGCACATATTTTTATTTTTTATGAAAGCTTGAAAACACACATGATAATCATGTATGCAAACTATGCTTTGAACAATGGATTTTATTTTTGATGCAAGCTTAAAGGCACGTATATACATGTAAACTATGCTTGATGGGAAAGGAACGGGCATGCCCCCAGCATCGTGTCTCAATTCGAGGTACATGCCCCCCAAGCTTCAAGCCATTGAAAATGGGTTGAAGGTTGACAAAATGGTTATTGCGCTCGAATTGCACGAGCTTATGTTTCATTGTTTTAACGAGGTTGACACAGGTAAAAGAACTATCCTCAGACCGCCGTGTTTCATTTTTTAACGAGCTTGACACAGGACAAGGAACTGTGCTCCATACAGACTTCATCATAATGAACGGGAAGTGGAGGCCCCCAAGAAATTGGCTCCGGAGGGAAGGCCAACATCTTGGAAATCAGGGCCTAATGCCCCTAGGACACTATGCACGATGGTGTCATCACTGGGTACGGGCACGGGGTGGGTGGCCACGTAGTTGATTTGCGGCGAGGCAGATGCAACTTGTGGATGAAAACCAGGAGGGAAAGACGGATGTGCGGGAGGGGCTTGTGGACGAACGAACGATAATTGATCGAATGTCACGATTCTTCCATCGTGTGGAAAGCAGACCACACGGAAAAGTGAAGAAACAAGGGCTCCCATGGCGTACACATAATCACGACCCAGGAGAAGACTGAAGTCTAGAGAACCTTGGGTAACTGAGACGTCTATATAGACAATCTTGCCCCCCAAAGTAATAGGAAACTTTGGGAGGATCCCTAATGGCTGACTCGTTCCTCCATTAAACGTGGTGAGATGCGGTGCGACAGGTATGAGCGATGGGGAACCCAAAGCTTGCCAAGTAGTAACGGGCATGAGACTAACCGATGCTCCTTCGTCTAACACAGTGCCAGACAGCGCCTTATTGCAAGCATAGGCGGTGACCCAGAAAGGCACATGGGACGGAAGGGGAGGGGTAGTCAAACGACTCCAATCAAAGGAGATGACCGAACTATTATGTGGGGGAACCATATGGTTGCCCCCCTGCTCGGAAAGAACCGAATCTAAATTCTCCGGAGAGGTTTCAGGAGAACCTTTATCAAGCTCAGGAGAATCCGAGGAGACGAGAAGAACATGAGAACTTTGCTCTTCCGAAACAGAGTGGTTGAGAGGAGGTGAACTCGAATCAACACCCTTTCCGACCAACGACGGGTCCGGAACAGGCTGGGAACAGCCAGGTTCGGGAAGAGGGGCCTGGACGATAGGAGAATCTGAAGCGATCTCTTTATGAACAGGGGCACGATCTACAACTGTAGAAAGACGCTGATAACCAGCGGGAAATGGATTCGGAGGAGCAGCAAGACTTTCCAACACAGTAGAGGCTTTATCCATGAGCGGACAAAGGTGAAGGGGATGTTTGCCTTCACAAAGTCGGCAGGGGATTCGAAGCTTCCCTTTTTCCTTACCATTCCCAACTGATGAGGTAGCATCACCATGATCATCAGTGGACGATGGAGGGGGGGCTGGATCGTGAGACCAAACTTCTAATACCCTAGGAATGCCAGGGCAATCACGAAGGAGATGGTCCTCCTTGCATAATCGACAAGGAAACTTAACCTTCCGCGGAGGAGCAGAAGGTGACCCGACTTCAGGTGTACTGGAGTGGATAGCTGGACTTGAGGGGGGGACCGTGTGTGTAGGCTCTCCCTTAGGGGACTTCTTCTTCTTGGTATTCTTCTTCTTCTTCTTAGCCACCCGGTTAGTCGAGTCAAGACTTTCACCAGGCGAAGTAGAAGATGAGGACGTAGAAGTAGGCGTCGAAGGGGAGAGGTCCACCTTTGGATCAACATGATGTTGTTCAGGTGGAGGGACTGATGGACTAACAGCCGATACGGTAGAGACCAAAGAGGTTGAAAACAACCACACAGGCAACCCGACAGTTAACCCTGGTAGGGACAACGTCGCCATGTACGGAGCACCAACATTCCCAAGAGGAGGGAATTGTCCTGGATTCCCATCAGAGGGGGAACCTGGGTTAGTGAATCCCGGAAAAGTTGCCATAGCAAACGAAAACGAAACCTACTCAAGCTAACGCTCACAAGATCTAACTGGGTGATGTTATCGTGGCCAAATTAATTTTAAGACACAAGAACCAAACTTGACCTTTTCATGTTTCAGGAGTCGAGAAAAGGACGAAAAGATGACTCCAGTCTCCTTCGAATATTTAATGAGCACGAAGTGACAAGACGCTCACAGGCACCTTTTCATTTAGGGAGTCCGAAAAGGATCAAAAGTGACTACTCTGGAGACTCTAGGTATAAGGTTTACCAAGCAACCCGTAAAACTGCTTATACACCTCAGCAATCGTATGAGAGCCAAGGACTTTCCGTACTGCAGTCAATCTTCCCGAATGCTGTGTTCGGTGCGTTACGGTTCACAAGGCGGCAGACTCGGCTTCCTATGGATAAAGGATAAAAGCCTAGTGGGGTCTCCCTATATACGCGACGGTACGTGGGAGCACAGTCCGTGTTAGACCACTATCGAGTCACAGAAGGAGGAATCACCCAACCTAATGTGAAACAACAGTGACTATGTTTTAAGACGCCGGAACACGTCTCTAACCTAGACCTCTAGATGTTTGCGTTTAGTTCCAATGCGTTTTTAGATTCATTTGGTTCATTTTACAGTTGATCTTGAGATTAAGTTTCGATTTCAGGCTCTATCGTATGTTCGCTCACAATTACCTAGATGCAAGCTACGTGCCAAAGAATTTCATTTTGTTCGATGAATTCTAGCTATGAGAGGGCAAGGAATTTTAACCAAACAAAACCAATATAAGCAAACAAGCAACTTGATGCAACTAAAGCGAGGAAAGGAAACTTTTTCTTTTGAAGATGCAAATCAACGAAATGTCCTTTTCCTTTTCAATTTTTTAAAGCAAAGCTACTAGTTTGATTTCCTTTCAATGACACAAAGCATCTAAATGAATTTGGAGGAACCGGAACACCAAGTAAATTACTTAATGAAAGCACACAAAGTTCCCAAAACACTCAACCAAAGCTTCCAAATCAAAGGAAAACAAAGTTCTGCACGGGCTATGTGATCTAAGCCCTGCAAGACAAGCAAGGATTGCAAGCAAGGAGGAAGCGAAAAACCACTCAGAAACACAAACCAAAACACTCCAACAATCACTGAACAAGTGCATAAACAAATCTGAAATCGGCTGGTCAAACAAGCAAACAAGATTCCTACGGTAGGCTTGACACACACACGGCCTCTAGATGTCCTAGGCTTGAGCGCGAAATCAATAGAGAAAAGCGAACACCCGAAGGATAAGAGTCACAACCAGTCAATTAGAGACTCAACACAATCCAGCGACTATAAGAGTAATGATGAAACCACAAACCAAGCAGCGAAAGCAAAAGGGAAGGTATTTGCAAGCTTAACAAACTGAACAAAAACGGAACCCTATGGAAGCAAGCTCCGCAATCAAGCAGTTCAGAGTTCAGACCATGAAAAGCAAGTCATAAAACAGGTGGAGAGAAGAAGGGATAGTCACAGCAACAGGTTCAGGAGGCCAATTTGGTCAAAAATGAATTTTACAGGATCAGCGCAGGTAGCCTTCAGCAACTCGGCGCTGACAGGAGGAGGCTTGTAGCAACTTTGCGACGTTAGTGCGGAAGGACAGGGATAAAGCGCGCTGTCTCGGAAAAACGAGGTCAGCGCGGAAAGAAATCACACAGACGCGATGACACAAATCACAAAGAAGCGGGGGCGCGATGTCAGCGCGGAAGGACACGAATAAAGCGCGCTGTCTCTGAAAACGAGGTCAGCGCGACTGTTAGACGTACAGGCGCGATGGAAAGGATACCAAAGGAACGGGGTCGCGATGTCAGCGCGACTGTTCTGAATTAAAACGCGCTGAGAGCAAAAAACAAGCAAGGCCAAAACAAAAACTTCCCAAACCAAAGGCAAGAGCCTTTCAACAATTAAAATACTTCCCAGAAGTACCCAGAAAGTTTATAAGCAAAGAGACAATCCCAAAAACTCGGAAAAAAGACCAATCAAAGTCAAACACAAAAGTGGACCCAAGAGACAAAAAGGCTGATCCCCAGTGGAGTCGCCAAATTGTTGGAGAGGTAAATCCCCTCTACGGATAGAGGCGATCCCTACTAGCCCAGCAGTGGTCTAGCAACAATCACACAATGCTGCTATGCATGTTCCTAATTACGATCAAATAAGAGGTAAAGAGCACCTACTTGGATTCCTGCGCTGTCGTTTGACGAAGAGATGTTGCCTTCGCTCCTTCGCTTCGGCTGGTCACAATCCTCCGCGATCTCCGCGAATAGATACCTGCACACACGAAGAGGAAACAAACGCAAGCGTGAAATCTAGTAAAAGCAACTATACATCGGTCAGAAAAGATGTAATTCACATTTAACCATAGCATAGACAAATGAGAATGGAACAATAATAGCAGTCATCTATTATTAATCATAATAGAGAAGAGTACAACCAAATGTTCTGACGTCGGTAACCTTCTCAGGAGGGGCCAGTCAGCATGTATCTCAAGCATTCACCTTTGAGGATGATTCTCCCAAGACAAACAACTCTCTCTCACAAGACAAGTAACACAAAACAACCTTCCCTAAGCAATCAATCACTTCCACACCTAGCACACCAAACCTATAGCAGCAATCTGAGCACTACAAGCTCTGTACAATCCAAGCTATTCCAAGCTATGTCTAACTAGCTACTCATCGTAATGGTGAGAGTTTATATAGGAGAAGGAGTCTCCTAAAAGGGTGGAAGGATGAGCTTATCTTCAAGGGAAGTTGTTGGAAAAGGTCGAACAGACATGCCATAGAAGGGAGTCGACATTCACAAAGCTAACAACCAAGCCTGGAGTGATCTGGAAGGCTGGTTGTTTGAACAAATTCGCCCAAACTGGATCAGCGCGGATTATTGGGAAACTGTCGCGCTGTCGCCGCGTCTCAATAACTGGGACAGTCATGTCAGCGCGGAAGTACACAGAAAAGGCGCGCTTGCGACCAGCGCGGAAAAGTGATGTTCTTCCGCGCTAGCAGCGCACGGAATACACTACAGGGCGCCTGTCATCGCGGTTATTTTAGGAATAGACGCGCTGCTGATCAAAACTTTGGAAAAATGGGTTTTTGGGCCAGTTCAGGAAGCAGGAGCTTAGTGATTGTGAATTCTCTGCACAGCAGGGTGACTGACATGAAGGCAGTGACAAATTACTGTGTAACAATCCTAAAATGATGGAACTTATGCCCTAGTTCCTTATTATTTTAGCATTCCTCACCTCCCCTATCTCCCTTTAGCTCAGTGGCTTGGAAACCTCCTTCCCTTCTCTTCCTCAAATTGAACTTTGGTTGAGCATCCAAAAGTAATCCTAGGAAAGTTGGTATTGGAGGAATCTTTATAGATCCTTAGGGCAAGATCACTCTTATCTTCTCTGACACCATGGAGCTCATTATAAATAATGTAGCAAAACTTAAATTGTTGGATATAGGCCTGGCATAGGCCTTCTCCAAATCGGTCATCAATCTCTAAGCTGATTATAGATATGATCACCAAAATCCTCCATAGTACGATCCCCAACAAAGTCTTTAGCAGCTAGCATTTGGAAAGTAGCTTGGAAAAGGTTGGCACTCTCCGTCATCACATACTGGTGATTATTCCCTCTTATGTTTCAAGATAAGGTAATAAAATTGTTGATTATCTCTCGAATGGAGGGTGCAAATCATAGGCTTCATTGGTTAACTACTTCTGAAGATCCATATCAAAGTCCAATCTTAAGCATGAATGCATAGAGTTAGCTCTGAAAGATCTACCCTCCCTGGATGAGGAATTAGTGCGGTGATAGGTGGGAGGCTACATGGTCATCGTCCCACCAAGCATCTAGGGATGAGGATATTGTGGCATGCCCCTCCTTGTAAATAATTTTATCATAACTTCCTTGCACGAATCCATGCATTTGGTCGTGGTGTTCATGATGTTTAATGTTGGGATGATAATTAATTTAATACAATGAAGTGAGTGGAAGATAAGTAATTTAATTAATTAATGTTGGGATGATAATTAATTTAATACAGTTAATACATGCACACCATTGATATCTACTAACATCATCAACTCCTCCTTGGTTGAGCCGTGCTTGATTGAACAAAGCCAAAGAGGATATCCTCTTAATGCTAGATGAGCTACAACATACTATGAAGAGTTTGCACAATAAGCTAGGGTGGGTGGAAGTTCACTTAGGCATTCCCTCAGACCCAAGGTGCTCTTTTGTTAGCGCTAAATAGGCAATTGTTGTAAACGCCTCATACTTTTCTTAGTCCAAATGATAGGTACCTGTCAACCAAGTTGTTTTAGTGGCTTATGTTCTGCTTTATGTTTTAAGCTAGAGTTTAATTCGAGATATCTAGAGTCACCTCTACAATCTTTGATAATTTTGTTCAATCTTAAAACTCTTTATGTTTGGATGTCGCAAAAACTATGGTTCTATCACTAGTATGGTTTCCCTAGTTGCAGACCAAGACAACAACAAAATATATTTAAATGTTCTTCCTTAAAGTTTGAAATATAAATTTAACTTACAAAAGAAACAAACTTTCATGGATTAAAAAGTTGAAAAAGTGATATTGTAATAGGTATTTTGAAATTAAGGTTTAAGGTGTGTATACTAAAATCATTTTAGCTTTTAAATTTATATTGAATAGACACACTAATCTACATCAATATGAATTTTAAATGATTAAAAAAGTATATAATACAATTTTATTTCTATATTCTATAAAATTTAAGAAAAACATCTCTAAATCATTATAATTTGTATGGATTGAAAAATTAAGAAAGTGATGTTGTAACAAATATTTTGAAATTAAAATTTAACATGTATATATTAATGATATTTTGACTTTTAAATAAAAAGACATATTAATTTATACTCATAAAAAATGAAGAAAAAACATTTTTATAATGTAAATAAATTTAATTTATTAAATTTTATAAATAAAATAAAATTTCTATTAATTCTATTTAAAATAAATAAAAAATTTTAAATGAAACAATCTAATTGTAAATATAACTTTCAATCTAAAAAAATTATTAAATTAAAAAAAAAAAAAAGAATTATTGCTATTAATTAACTTATTTTTATAAATGATATTATATAAATAAATAAAAATAACTTTGAATAAAATTAGAAAATAAGATGTTAGGTAAAAAAAAAAAAAATCACCATTACTTTACTTACTCGGTATTAATGAATTTGCATTAGATAAACTTTAATTAATCTCTTATAATTTTTTTAAAAATTAAGTGGAGATGACTATGAAACATACACTATAATAAAAATTAGAAAATGAAAAATGCCAATCCCTAGGGTAGGGCCACTGCCTCCCTAGGTTAGGGCCACCCTAGGGTAAGGCCACCCCTGGTTGAGCACATTTGGTTCACATGTGCACTAAATACATGAAGTTGAACCTCCACTAAACCGACACTCACTAGTTGATACTTAAATTTAAGGTGTCATCCAGTTAATATATGTTGTTATGTGGGCCTTATAACTTATCTCTAAAGGTTTGAGAATGTGACATAAAGATGCAAGCCTTATCATCATCCATTCCTAGGAGACACAAGGAACAACTCTTTACTCGTACAATCACGTTTTCCAATATCTTTATTGTTGTTTATGTGATACAGTTGTTACGTGAATCTATCTTTGCAGTAAGTATATTCAATATTGGAATAAATAATTATTAATGAAAGATCCTATTGAATAAATAATTATTAATGAAAGATCCCTTACAAATTATTAATTGAGAAATATGGTGTTATTAATTATTATTAGGTGAGGGGTTGGCTCCCAGTTTTAAAAGGTTTAAAGATAATTCCGCTTTATTTAAGTCATGTGGACTTTTTTTGATAAATCCAAGGAAGTTTAGTTTACCTTATAAAATATGTAATTTACTTGTTTTGGTTAATAGAAAGCTCCATACTTATTTGACCTAAAAAAAATAAAAATTATTAGTTGAAATATAGGCTTGTTATTAATTATTAATTGAAAAATATATTGTTAATTTTAAGAAAGATGATAGTTGGAAATTAAATAAAAATTAGATTTTTGTTTTTTTCTCCAGTGTATTTTTCCTATTTGTTTTTTTAATATAATATTATACTAATTTAATATTATTTTGACTTTCTAATAAAATAATTTAATATTAAGTTTATTCCCTTTTTCCTCATTTTTCTTTAATTTTTCTATTTTCTTTACCATTTTCTTTATTGTCTTTTTTGATTAAATTTATTTTTCTTTTAATTAACTAATTGATTATTTTGTATTTATTTTATTTCCATTTATTTATTTATTTTTATTTATTCAATTAATTAATTATTTTTATTTCTTCCTTAATTAATTGATGATCTTTTTAAAATGATTAAAAAATAGTGACATGATAGTTAAAAAAAGAACATGAAAAAGAGAAGTGTCTTACAATGGAAATATGAACATTAATATTAAAGTTCAAATAGAAACATATATAATATAATTAAAAATAACCATAGTTAATAATAATGTACCATTGGAAAAAAATATAATATAACATAAATTAGAAATCAGGAATCTTTGATCTAGCAATTTATATTGTAGATGGATTAAAAACAATAAATTAATTAAGGTTGATCTTGACTAAATACTTGAAAGATGAATTGATAATAACTAATAAAATAAAGATTCATTAATTTATAATTTAAAATATACAGTAAAAATGTATGATGGAAATTCATGAACCACACAATTGACAGATTTGGAAATTTGGATTATTTAAAAATAATGAAGATATAAAAACAAATTAATATTATCAAGGCGTAAGAGTTGAAATTAGAATAAATTAACATATATTTACTCATTAAAATGCATAAGGAATGATCCTAAGAAATTTGAATATTATAGGGAAGAGAATAATCAAAGATATAAAAATATATTTTATATAAATAATGATAAGCCAGAACTAATATTGAAAGGAGAAAAGACAAATAGTAGATGCAAGGATATGACAAAGATAAAGAGAGAGGGAGGGCTGATCATTTACTAAAACAATGGATAAAAGGTTTCCAAGAGTCCCTAAGTTTAACAACTTTGGTTTGCTTTTGTCTTTATGATGGGCTGTGAGTTCACTAGAAACATTGAACAACTCCAAATTTTGCACATAATTGGAATCCAAAAATTGATATTTAACTAAATAAAATTAATGTAGATGGTTAATTATAAATATAAATTGTTTTGAAATTATTGTATATTATTATTTTTAAATGTAATTATATTTTTGAAAGTTTAAAGTTATTTGTGAATAAGGAAAAAATCATTACAACAATATTAATGAAAAATTTAAGAGTAAAAATTATCTTAAAATATAGAATCTTAAAGAATTTTAGGAGTCTTTAAAAATATTTAATTTTTTCAACATTTTATATAATATCTATAAATTTTTGATGAATTTTAAAGTAAAATATTTGTATTCAACAAAATTTAGGCAACTAATTAAAAAAATGGAAATTAGTGATTTTTTTTTGAAAAAAAACATAGAAAATTAGCCCATTTGCTAAATTTAGCCCCTAAATTTTTCTTCACACAATATACTCAACATGAACTCAACACATCATTTGTTGGTATTGAATCGGGGTTGGGAGTATAACAATCATTCCTCTAAACCTCTAAAGATAAATCCTATTAACAAAATCTCCAAATTACACTTTAATTATATATACGGACTCATAATTGGGTTGGACTCTTATTCACCTGCTATGTTGAGTGCTACCACTACAACCTCTAAGTACATCTACATAGCCCCACACATGTTACATGAGCTAATTAAAGGGTGAAATTGCAATAAATGCCTTAACAATGTACCTTATAATTAATCAATCTACATAACTAAGCGTACACACACACGCACACACATATATATAAAGAGAGAGAGAGAGAGGGATCTAACTTATAGAGGAAATAATCCTTTTTGCGGGAATCCGACAATACAATTTCAAACAAAATTGTGAATTTTTTGTTGTTTAAAATATATTTTTGAATGCATAAATGGATTCAACACCCTGAAAAACCCCTGAGCACTCGAATACTTTAGATTAAATTAAAGTTTTTAAAAATCTTTGTCGGACGTTGGTTAAAATTAACTAGAAAAAAGCCCTAAAAATGGCCATTTCGTCTATAAATTAGCACACACACACACCTTTATTTTCGAATAGGAATTTTAGAATTTTAATTTGATTATCAATAGTTATTAGGTGCATAGTAAGGATTTAACCTTCATAGAATATTCTTAGTATTACTCGTTAATCAAAGGTTAAGATTTATCTTAAAAATAAATATTCATTTTTTCCCTTTTAATTAAATGTATTAATAAAAAAAATATCATATGAACAAGTGTTATATGACATGAGTTATGGTTTTTTGAACATGTTGTATTGTAAGTCATAATATTGGCCGATGATATTGTAACAAAGCCTATTTACAAATTAATTTTTTTTATGGTAAAATGGGGGTGAATATTCAGTCTTGTTACATGCTTTTTTAAAGTATATATATTTAACTCATATATTGTTTTTTTACAATTATTATAAATAATAATAATTTAAAATAAAGTTATAATTTAATTAATTTTATGATTTTTTTAATATTGAGTGTATATTTTCACAGTTGTTCATAATAAATTGAGATTTTTCAGAATAAATTGTGTAAAGATTTCTAATCCATCCAATGTTTCAGGTGGACACTCCACCCATCATAGGAACTAAAAAGCATGAGATTTTCCTTAGAAGTTGATAAAGATGTTTGAATTTTCAAATTTGTCATTATCTTAGAGTTTCACTAGAAAGTGAAGGTGCATGAATCTAACCATTCATATGACAAGAAGCCAATTAACCATTCATATGACAAGGAGCCAATTTAGTTGACCAATTATAAAGTTAACCATTCATATGATTAGAAGCCAATTTAGTTGACCAATCATAAAATTAAGCATTCATTGGACAAGAACCCAATTTTGTTGGCCAATCATGAAATTAACCATTCATATGACAAGAAGCCAATTAACCATTCATATGACCAGAAGCCAATTTAGTTGACCAATCATAAATTTAACCATTCATTAAACAAGAAGTCTATTTAGTTGACCAATCATAAAATAAACTACTCATATAACAAGAAGTTATTTTTTAATAGTGGCAATATGAGATGTGTAATGAAATACATGTTTTGATGCTTATAATAAATTAATTTCTATCAACATTTACCAATAATTTAATTTATAGAACTACACTAATATATAAGAATTCAATTTTAATTATTGCACTCTCCAGCCCAGTATGGAAGAGATATTGTAATGTTGTAATGTAAACAATTTTGACATAATAACAATAATAATAATCCCTCGATTGGGGTTAGAGGTGGTTGAAATACCCGTTAAGGGGGTCATCATGACAAGGATGTCTGAAGGAACTGCCACCACCTCCCACACGCTCAAAGCACAGGGTACAGTGGCCGTAATCATGGTTAAGAAAATAAGCAAGGTGGCATTGACGTGCACTAAAGTTGGTTGATAACAAAGAGGGTTAGTAGAGAGGAGGGAGATCACACAGTGGCGACAATAACGAAGGTGGCGCAGTGGTTTCGGGAAGGCGAAGAGATACAATGATCACAAGCACTGGTTAATGGGTATGTTCTCTGCCTGCACTCCATTATGCTTCCGTACGTCTGGTTTGTTGAATTGGAATTGCATGGGGGCAAGGGGTTGGGGAGAGAGAGCATTTGGGGTGGTCGGAATAGCTGGGAGGTGGAGGATGGTGGGATTCATTGCAGCTGCATAAGCTATGTAGGGATATTACTCCACCTTGGTATTTCACTCTTGTGCATGGGGTTTGCTGGGGTATCGCTCCGCTTTGGTATTCTCCTCTCGCACATGGGGATTATAGGGATGGGAAGGGAAGGCTTCTGGCTGAGCGAACCTTGTATGCTCGTCTGCTTGGAAAACCTTAGGGTAAAGGGTAAGGTAGAGGTAATTTCATTAGCGTTAAGTCCAGTTTAGGTCTGGAACGAGTTGCTAAGGTTAGGACATTGAGGAAGACGAGGGCCATGAGGGCGGACGTTAAGCCCCTGAGGGGAGTTAGTATGGGGGAGGATGTTGGGAGCAAGGGTCCTCTAGAATTGGGGAATCAACATGTTAAGAAAGTTGGCTAGGCAAGCCTCCACTGGTGGCTAGAGTGCAGGGTGGTTCGCAAGGTATGGGAGGGATACTTGGTGGAGGAAGGGGCTCAGAAGTCAGGAGGTCGAGATGAGCAGCGCCAATAATTGCTGAGACGAAGTTAGGGGGATAAGGGATGAGGTCAGCCAACAAGGGGCATAGGGGAGAAGGAGCGTGGCTGCTATAGACTGGGCTTCTGGGCTACTGGGCCTGTAGGTAGCCATGCAATTCGAGACCGAAACTGCGACCATTGTAGGCGCAGGGCAAGGGGCATGCAGGAGTGTTCAGGGCATCTCGGGTGGGGGTTCCTCGCGCTTGGGGGGCTTTGAGCAAGATGCATGGGGGCGAGAAATGTTGAATGAGCAGAACCATTGGTTGATAAAGATTATGAAAATAATGACTTGGAATTCTTGGTTGCTTGTTCCTGTAACAGGTAACTCCCCTTAGAAGAAGAGAGCACTGAAGCTTGATCCCGGTCAATGACAGTAGCAGGCTAGAAGGCCCCGAGACATTACAACAATGGCTCAAGCAATGAAAGGCAAGGGTAGTGGTAAGAGACTGTGGGAGAGCGAGGCCGAGGCCGAGCCGAGTACTATTGGAAAATGCCATGGGAAGAAACCAGTGGCTTGCCTAATCCAAGAAGCGATGACTACATATGTGGGTGGCACCAGAGAGGAGATTCAACGACTCATCGCTGAGTGGGAGGAGGATATCAATAGACACGCAAGCGCAGGGGCAGTGGATGTAAAAGACTAGAAGGTCCTGGTTCCTGATCCAAGACACACTCACGGCAGAGAGACGCAACACAAACATAATTTATCCATGTATTGACTGCTGAAATGCCTCCTGGGTAAGGTGATGAAGAAAATCTGGATGAATTCCATCAAGGATTTTCCATACTATAAGTAGGACTTTCAAAAGCTGCAATTCCAATTACAAAAATAGGATGGTTGCTTGGGCCGTATCGACAAACACTTCCCATGTTTGTTCTTGCCGATTGAGCTGCTCAATTCCAATGTGGAACACCCGCCCCCAATTACCTCGGCATCTATCGAATAGGAGGACTAGAAGGATGAAGTCGTAGTCTTTTTTATTATTATTAAGTTTATATGTGGATAACTTTTACTTTCGAGTTTGTATATATATATATATATATATATATATATATATATATATATATATATATATATATATATATATATATATATATATATATATATATATATATATATATGGTTGTGGACATGATAATCAAGTTTATATAGCTTGGATAAATAGAGTAAGTATTTTTTGTTGTTGGATGACTTATAATGTGGTTAGGTTATCAATAGACTTGGTTTCCCACCAGGCAGGTTGAGACCACCTAACTAGGCTAAGTGGTTGTAACTTGCTTGCATATTTTATAATGAAAAAGAAAGATCCACTGACCTTAACAATAATATATATATATATATATATATATATCATTATAATTATTTTTAATAATTAAATTAGCTTAGGTCCATATTAACTACGAATCTTCTAAGTGCCCGAGGGACCAATTGCTTAGTATTAATTATGGATCTACCAAGTGCCTAGAGTGCCTAGAGGTACCAAGTGCTTAGTATTAACTATAGATCTGCCAAGTGCCTAGAGGGATCAAATCTTTTTTCTCTCTAAAAGAGGTTTGCACATCAAGGGATTTGATCTTTCTTCATGCTTGGTAGATCCAGAGTTAAAATGGATCTAGGCTGGTAATATATAGAAGTTAAAAATTTCCCACGAAAAATCAGGGTAGGTCCACCCAAAGGGACCACACCTCCCAACCAAACTAATCCAAGCCTAACCCTAAGGGAATTGAGGAGAATTGAACTTGTGACCTCCCAATGGCAAGATGCTTTAGCAATGGGACCTCAACCAATTGAACTAACCCTTAGGGCTACACAATTGGCTTTTGTCATATGAACAGTTAATTTTATGATTGGTCAATGACATTCGTTTCTAGTCACATGAACGATTATTTTTATAATTGGTCAACAAAATTGACTTCTAGTCATATGAATGCTTAGACTCATGTAGTGTCACTTTCTAGTGAAACTCTGTGATAATGACAAGTTTAACCATTCAAACATCTTTATCAACTTCCAAAGAAAATCCAATTATCATTTTTGTTTGTTTGTCAAATTGTCTGAGTCCTCCAGGGATTACATGTGGCTTGGGAAACTGTGATCTAGGGGCATCTAAGCTGTCAAAATCACCTGAGGATCGCACCCACCCTGGGCCACACCAACCCTTAACATGGTTGGATTTTTGCCCATGAAGTTTCGAATGGGTGACCTTCACATTACAGAGTGACTTAACAATGCACCCCATCACCATCTATTCTACATCACATAGACGAAAATACAATTATTATTCATTTTAGATTTGAGACTTTTGTGATCCATATTGTAGATAAATGTCTTTCAGATTAATCACAATGATGTGATTAATCCGAAAGACATGTATCTATTATTCATTTATTAAAAATAAATGAATAATAATAATTTAATAATAATCTATTATTCTATTATATCTTTTTAATAATAATTTAGAAGATATTACATAAATATTTTTTTAATAAATTACAATACATAACTTAAATTAATAATAATAATTTAATAAATGAATAATAGATACATGTCTTTCGGATTAATCACATCATTGTGATTAATGTGAAAGACATGTATCTATTATTCATTTATTAAATTATTATTAATTTAATTTATGTATTTCAATTTATTAAAAAAATATTTATGTAATAGCTTCTAAATTATTATTAAAAAGATATATTTTAAAATAAAATTTAGTTTTATATAAATAAATATTATATAATAATTATGTAGCAAAAAGTATTTTATATTTAATAATTTAAATTCAATTCTTGATATGTTCTTATCAAATATATTATTATAATGGCTTAATGAAATATTTAAAATCAAATTTATTAACAGTTATATCACATTCTCTTTATTCTCCATTTCTTCATGAGAATAAACCGCACTACATGGTTCAAAACTAGTGAACCAAAATATTCATGATGTGATTTCTATAGAAAGTATTTCTCATTATTTATGTATTTATTATTTTAATTTTTTTTGTAAGTTTGGTACACTTTCTTTATTCCCCATGAATTAAGTTTCTCTGTATCACACTCTCCTTATTCTCCATATTGTCATGACGATGAACCACATTAGATGGTTCAAAACGAGTCAACCAAATATTCGTGATGTGATTTCTATCGAAAGTATTTCTCATTATTTATGTATTTATGTATTTTACTTTTATTTTTTTGTAAGTTTGGTACACTCCTTATTCTCAATGAATTGAGTTTCTCTGTATCACACTCTCCTTATTCTCCATGAATTAAGTTTCTTTGTATCACACTCTATTTATTCTCCATCTTGTCATGACTATGAACCCGTAACTTCACATCAAGGAGTGCCTTAACAAAGCACCCAATCACTGTTTATCTAAAACCTCGTGGATATTATTTCTTATTTTAATGTACTTAAGAGGAATCCAATTTATTATATTGATGTATTTATTATTTTATTCAATTTAAAGTATGTAAGTGGATTTTAATTAATTAAAATATATATTTTTAAAATTACAAGTTTGAATAATGTTTTGGTTAAGTATTTTACGTTTTGAAATTTTTTATTAGAATCTAGTAAAATAATTTTTAATTAAATCTTCTTTTTTTTTATTATTTAAAATTTACATTTAAATATATAAATAAATTTAATATTTTAAAAATTCATTGAGAAAAAATTTAAATATCAAACTTATAATTCTAATGGATTCTTACTGAATTTAAAATAAATTTAACAAAAAAATATTAAAAAAAACCTTTCAAAATAAAATAATTAAAATACTAATTAAACTTCTACTACTTGCGAAAAGCAATGCTAAATAAAAACCTTTCAAAATAAAATAATCAAAATACTAATTAAACTTCTACTAATTGCGAAAAGCAATGGTAAATAAAGAAGTTCTATAGTGTTTGATTAAACTACGACTTTAAAATTAAATCATCAACCATAAAATTCAGTGAATTAGGAACAAGTGACCATATTTTAAATGTCGAATGAAAATGTGTCTGTAGTAGTTGTAATTCTGGGGATTATGTCCGTAAAATAATAAAAAATCTGTATTCTTGTAAGATTGTCTTACGGGATCATCAGGATCTGTAATGTAATGTAAAAGAAATCCATAATCTAACTAATGCTGATGATGTCCTATACGTCTCATCATCTCGAGACTCGCAAATTCAATTGAAACTAGAAATTACATATTTAAACCAACCCCTGGGGCCAAATTCGTTATCCATTAGCCATTGCTACCACACTGGCTGACCTTCTTCTGAGCTAGATTTCTCTTCTTTGTTCTAGTTGGTGTTTCTAGTCATGGCGAGCAGGAGAGCTGTTATATCTGCATTTCGAGCTGCGAGTAGAAGGCCAATCTGCTCCCCAGTCTCTTCTATCGCATCGTCTGTCAGAGAATTGCATGTAAGTGATGATCACCCTCTCTTTTTTTGGGACTGAAGTTGGGTTTTATGTGAAGATGGGTAAGTTGATGCTTGCCATGTATGAAGGTCTGAGATAGAAGTATAAGTGCGTTTGATGATTCACTGCTGCAGGAATGCAGATTTTTCCTACTTTTTTTTCCCAATTTTTCTTACTTGTGGTATTATTTAAAAGGCTTTTCTCTGATTTGTTATTGAGATAATGAACCCCATTCTAATGGAATTAGTATTGTCATCATGATACTTTCATTTATTTTCTTACCTTTTCTGCATATACCCAACTCAGTTGGAAGATCTATCAGTCTATGATCAGGGCTTCACATTGCATGCATATATATGGTTCAAACCCTGGCGGGTGTAGAGCCTTTGTCTGTGAGAGAGGGGAGATCTATCTGTCTATGATCAGGGTTTCACATTGCATGCATGTATTTGGTTCAAACCCTGGCGAGTGTAGAGCCTTTGTCTGTGAGAGAGGGAAGGTTTTGAGCCCAGGAACTTGGTTTTCCTCCATCATCAAGAGGACATATCATCTCCCACAAACCAAACTGGCTGTGACATTAATAAGATACTCTATCCTTTTAATATCACGATAATATATAATTTTCAAACGGACATATCATCTCCCATAGACCAAACTGGTTATGACATTAATGAGATACTCTATCCTTTTAATATCATGATAATAATTCTCTTTTGTGTTAGATTTTAGACCAAACTGGTTATGACATTAATGAGATACTCTATCCTTTTAATATCATGATAATAATTCTCTTTTGGGGTAGATTTTATTTTCCCGATGTTGATATGTTTCTGCATCATCTCCCACAAACCAAACTAGCTGTGACATTAATAAGATACTTTGTCCTTTTAATATCATGATAATATATAATTTTCAAAAGGACATGTCATCTCCCACAAACCAAACTGGTTATGACATTAATAGGATACTTTATCCTTTTAATATCATGATAATAATTCTCTTTTGTGTTAGATTTTATTTTCCAGATGTTGATATGTTTCTGCAAAGGCCCTCTATCTTGGGCTCACAAAGGCATATTGTGTTTTGATTTTATTTTTCCCTATCTTGATATGTTTCTGCAAAGGGCCTTTATCTCCTATCTTGTGCTCTCAGAAAGTATCCTATTAATGTCAAGATAATAATTTTCTTTTTTGTGTTAGATTTTATTTTTCCTGATCTTGATGTGTTTCTGCAAAGGGCCTTTATCTCGAGCTCTCAGAGGCATATTGTATTTTGATTTGATTTTTCCTGATCTTGATATTTTTCTGCAAAAGGCCTTTATCTTGTGTTCTCAGAGGCATATTAATGAGTTTTTTTGCCATTGATACACCTTTTGAGCGGCTTTATTGGATCCTTTCAAGAAAGGTGATTTCAACAGGGCCAAGGGTCACTGTAAACGTTATTAGTATATCGTAAGCAACCAGACCATGATGATCAGAAAACCGTAAGTGGTTGTTGTGGACCTCCCGATGCTCAATAAGCATGAAACGTTTTATTTCAGCCTTGAGCTTTGCTAGTTCGGAAAAAAGTCATCCTCTGTAAAAAATTCATTCATTCTATATTGATATAAGTTGAATGCCTCAATTATGTAATGCAGAACATCATTGATTTTTCTTGGAGTGATGAACCCTTATGACCCAATTGGAATGGAGAATGTAAGAAGCTATGAATGGATGTTTATTTTCTTCTGCTTTGATTTCTATGACATTTTTTCATGTGCTTCTGCTTAGGAACTGCTTTCCAAGGAAAATATATCCAATTGCAAATTTTCTAGCTTTATTTTATATTTTTTTCAAGGAAAATCACATAGGAAACTTAAGGGACGTTTCTTGATATTTGTGGATGGCATCCCTCATAAACCAGATGGAAAATACTAATGTGCCTCACTATGGTGGAATTCAAACTGGGCACCTGCCGGTATGGAATAAGCCAAATGTCCAGTAAACATTATTGAGCTAGCTGCTAAATCTTTGGGCCATATGGCTTTATATTATGCGAAGTCATGGGATCTGATTTTTCCAACCTTGTATGCTCTCTCAAGTAGGGTACTTACCTCAGGTAAAAGGGCTGGTTTACTGGAGCATAGTGAAATGTTGGTCCTTTTCAGTAGTTTTGACCTCCATTGCTCACTCTTCTAGCTCCAGAGTCCAGGTTCAAGGAACCCTGCCTAATGGGTGAGTGAGTTGCAAAAACGAGTTGAACAGGAAGGTCAAAAGAGAGGAAGAGTTGGCTCAGGTAAGTAAGGTACTTACCTGAGTTAGTAGGGTTGGTTATATCTACTCTGCTTTTGCAGAGAATCCAAACTCCATATGAGGATTACCCAATTTGGAGTCCAGACTTGCATCAAATATACTGACAGTATCGTGATCTTTGATCTACTTTTATGCTTTTGTAAAAGGCTAGTGTTCTGACTCCCCTCAATGGTGAATCCAATTGGTGATCGAAGGGTTACATCAATGAATGATGTGCAGGATGATTTTGTTTTCATTTGTTCTAACTTCTGATCTATGTGCCGTAATGTTAGAAGCTCGTGCATAAAGACTCTTCAATAACATCATTAGTGGATTTTGCACATTTGGGGAACCAGGAGCAGTATCAAGTTTCAGTTATCACTATCGTTAACATGATTGCATTTTCCTTTTTGTTTCCTATTTTCCTAATGGTTGAGTGAGTTACAAACGAGTTGAACAGGGAGTTGTAAGTAAGGTACTGACCTGAGTTAGAAGGGTTGGTTATACCTACTCTGCTTTTGCAGAGAATCCAAACTCCATATGAGGGTTACCCAATTTGGAGTCCAGACTTGCAGCAAATATATTGACGGTATGATGATCATTGATCTACTTTTATGCTTTTGTAAAAGAATAGTGTTCGGACTCTCCTCAATGGTGAATCCAATTGGTGATCGAAGGGTTATATCATATGAATCATGTGCAGGACGGTTTTGTTTACATTTATTCTGATCTATGTGCCGTAATGTTAGAAGCTCTTGCATAAAACCCTTCAATAACACCATCTGTGGATTTGAACATTTTGGAAACCCGGAGCAGTATCAAGTTTCAATTATCACTCTCATTAACAAGATTGTATTTTCTTCTCTGCTTCCTATTTTTCTAATTTATATGGTCTTATGTTTCAGGCACCTGCAGGAAGTAATAAAATTGTTGGAGTCTTTTATAAAGCCAATGAATATGCTTCGCTGAATCCAAACTTTCTTGGGTGTGTTGAGAATGCTTTGGGCATACGAGAATGGCTGGAATCTAATGGTCACCAGTACATTGTGACAGATGACAAGGAAGGTCCTGACTGTGGTAAGTTGGGTCATGCAGTGATTTCCTTTGTTATGTAGTTAGTACTCCTGCAAAATAAAATTAATGTGTCTTTTTGAAGTTCTTAATTTAACATGATCATATGCATAGAAGTTGCGCAGGGGATAACTTAAAATTATCTGTAGTTTCAGAACATAGAAGGGAAAGTTTCCAGTGTTGCCAGGATTGTGGCTTGAACCCGCCATTAGCCAAGTTTGAAATGAGTCGTCAGGCAAATGTGTTTTTCCAACTTGTCTGAGTCAAACTTGGTTGTTGACAGAGTTTGATTTTTCAACTTGTCCAAGTCAAACTTGTTTGTTGACAGAGTTTGACAGAGTTTGACCTCTGAGTATGAGTATGACTTAGTTGACTGAATCAAACTTGTCTAATAAGGCCTATAAAAACCCTCATGCAGCCCAATTTAGGTTATTTTTACCTCTGCTGGGTTCATTGCTTCTCTACTGGGTGATTAATTTCTGTGAAACAGACTGAAGGGAGGTCATGTTGTCGCACCCAGGGCACTGACCAATGCTTATATATTTTCGTCAAAATATGTGTATATCTTTATCTTTTTTACTCTCCAATTTTGTTCTGAATTTTTTCCCTCTCCTTGTCCAAAACTTGGGGCTTCCGCCTCCCCGAATTTTCCTTGATTATGCATCTGCTAACGCTTGAAGGGAGCTGTGCTAAACTCCACCTCTTTAAACTGTTAGAAGCCCAAATGCCCTGTTTCTTTCTGTATCCATGTATACCACTAGGCTATATGTTCTCTGTGTTGGTGAAGTGATAACATGGAATTTAAATTCCCTACTAGGCTACATGTACTGTGCTGTCGAATTGGCCCCGTGAAACTTGAAATCATGATAACTGATTTGGAATTGCGATTTTTTTATTCTATCTGCTAACACTAGAGTGCTAGGACACACTCATCAAGCTATGTACACCAGACTTAATAAATGAATAAACTGTGGTCTAATTGTTAGCAGGTCTCATTTGTCTAACTATAGTTACTAGCCATCAAAAGCACAGAATAAGATTTAGAGCTAATGCTAAATGTGTATCAGCAGGGTTTTGCTTGGTAGAGTTTCTTTGATTGGACAGGGCACCATCTATAAATGCCCTTGCTGATTCTTGTATTGTAGAATCTTCTTGAAAATTTATGAAAAACAGTTCCCCTAGAAACCTGAGACGGCCTTCTAACTCAACTGATATGTCTTTGACTTGGGAGGTATAATTACATGGTAGTAACATCATACTTGAACTCCACATCACATGAAGTCATCTTTCTTTTTTGGGTCCGGAGAAATATTGCCCCTCACTTCCACATTTTAGGCGTTCCAAGGGAGGGTACTGGCATCTTGCTAACCCCCTGCAGATTTCCTCCCTCTTCCCCAGTTTTTCTGGATGGACGGGGGTAGTAACCGCTAGCTGAAATACCAGCTGGTAACCCCAAGGTATTTAATGAGATTTTCTCCTGTGAAATTTCACAGAAGAGCCAACCCTTGGGATATAAAATCATGTTATCTGTTATTGATATGAGTGAATAGTTTATGTCCTCTTCCTTTTGTTCCCCATTTCCTGAATAATCAATGTAGATGGTATGCGCTGCCTCAAGAAGTGAGATATACAGAATATCTTGTCAAAGTCATAAATGACTTCTGGTTATTCACAAGTGAAGTTGGGTGGTTGTTTCCACAATCCAATCGATTAATTTTCTTGTATGCCTTCCCTTTCCTACTTGCTAGCATGGATCGTCAAAATGTATTGCTTCTACACTTGAGAATTGTAACCCACTGTGGACTAAACTTACACAATTAATTTCCTTTGCAGAACTTGAAAAGCACATACCTGATGCGCATGTTTTGATTTCTACGCCTTTCCACCCAGCCTATGTGACAGCAGAGAGGATCAAGAAGGCAAAGAACTTAAAGCTTCTTTTGACAGCTGGTATTGGTTCTGATCACATTGATCTAAATGCTGCAGCAGCCGCTGGTGTGACTGTTGCAGAAGTTACAGGTACTATTTCTGAAATTATATCGCTTGTCACTGCCCTGTTGACCAAGTTCACGCTATGGGCATTTTAGTATGAACAAGTTTCTGCAATGATTCTTCATAATTTAACTGAGGGCTTCTTCAACAATTTTTACAGGAAGTAATGTGGTGTCCGTGGCAGAAGATGAGCTAATGCGCATTCTCATATTGATGCGAAACTTTGTGCCTGGATATAAGCAAATTGTCGAGGGTGATTGGAAAGTGGCAGCAATTTCTTACAGGTCATATGATCTAGAAGGGAAAACTATTGGTACTATTGGTGCAGGGCGTATTGGCAAAGAACTACTTAAGCGTTTGAAGGTATTCTTAGGACGTACTTCATGTTGCAAACTTCTAAAAAATCAGTGATAATTATTATGCGTGCTGTTTGTTTCAAAATTTCAATCTAATAATAAACATTACATGTTGAATTGCGTTCCTTTGTGGTTTCTTTGTACAGCCTTTCAATTGTAAGCTTCTTTACCACGACCGTCTTTCTATTGGACCCGAATTGGAAAAGGAAACTGGAGCAACATTGGAGACAAATCTTGACGAAATGCTACCTAAATGTGATGTAGTTGTCATTAATATGCCTCTTTCTGACAAAACTAGGTGCGTTATCACAATTTCATAAATAATCTCTCCCATTATTCAGTCAGAGAGAATGCAATCTCAATAGAACCTATATTTTATACAACTTGTGAACAGAAACCTAATTATTGTTTCTCTTGCCCTTTTGGTTACAATAGGGGAATGTTTAACAAGGAGAAAATCAGCAAGATGAAGAAGGGTGTATTGATTGTGAACAATGCTCGAGGGGCCATCATGGATGCTCAAGCAGTTGCTGATGCTTCTGCAAGTGGACAAATTGGAGGTCAGTTACATTTATTCAACTCCTGTTCATATTGCCTTCCCAGTGTCAATAATGGACATAGAAGTCCCATCATCAAATATTTCTCTCAGATTCAGAAAAAGCATGATACTTTGCTAATAAAACAATGTAACTGTATTTTTGTGCTTTGGCAGTCCTTTTGTCATTCTCGGAGGCAATTAAACGACAATGAATCGATTTTCTGTGTTTTAAATTTCTAAACTATGCCCCTGTTTGTTAGAACAAGTTAGTTTGCCAATTGCAGTGATCAAAACAAGTACGTTGCTAACTGCAAATTGCAGTGATGGAAACAGGTACATTGCTAACTCTTGGGACTTTCTGCAATGCAGGTTACAGTGGAGATGTTTGGTTTCCTCAACCTGCTCCAAAAGATCATCCATGGCGCTCCATGCCAAACCATGCCATGACTCCCCATATCTCTGGGACTACAATAGATGCCCAGGTGTCTGATTTCATCCAATTTCACCCCTTTGTTTCTAGAAATTACTTTGATTGACAAACGTACCTCATAAATAATTCAAAAATTCAATTATATTGCATCATGCTCCATTGCACAAAGCTTTAATGCTGTCATTAATTTATCATTTTTGTCATCTTTGGAAGCAGAAAATAAGGATCATAAAAAATACAGAGATATTCTTGAGAGTTTTCTAACTAATTGTTCATAAAATCTGTACTTCAGATAAGGTATGCAGCTGGAACGAAGGATATGCTAGACAGATACTTCAAGGGAGAAGATTTCCCTTCGCAGAATTACATTGTGAAGGAAGGAAAGCTGGCCAGTCAATACCTATAAAAAAATTCATGTTGGATGCTAAAGCAGATGATTCATCCTGTTGAAGGCTGCTTTATCTGGAATAACAAGCAAGAGCCAGAATAGAGCTCGCTTCCCTCGAATAAAACAGTGCATCAAATATTGAATTGTCAAATACATTCCTGAGACCAATGATGCTTCAAAGCATTATGCAGGAATGAATGATAGAAGATTAGCATGAAGCTCATTCCATCTGATTTTATAGGTTAGTAGTTTTGAAATAAACTATCTCTAAAATAGAGTGAAGTCAGCGCTTTAGTCCTTTGTGGCTATTGACGCTTGAAGTTGGCTCACGGATTCAGGTAATGCTATGCATCTTTTCTACTAGCAGAGAAATGAACCTTTGTTCGTGTATGGAAGGGCAGGTTTCTGCCTTGTCTTGGTGTGGTTTTCAGATAAATCTATGTTGAAGTTTCTCTTGATTATAGCCATACTCAAGTCATTGGCTTTTCTCGGTATTTAATTTTTAGTGTTTATGTAGCCTGATTTGGTGAATATATAGTATTTGGGTTAATCTCTGGTAAATGGGGTTCCACTTAATTTGTGGACTTCTAGGTTCTATATTAGACCATATGCAAGGAGGTATAAGACCATGTAATTCTCATAAAAGTAACCTCAATATCTTTTTAGTTTATTTCATTGCAAATTTTATGACCATGTAATTCTTCTAAAAATAATCTCTTTATCTTTTTAGTTTGTTTCATTACAAATTTTATATTTGTGCACAGGTTATCTATTGTAATTTATTGCCGGATATATTTTTTTTAATAGGTTTGTTTCGTTCTTAATGGACAATGTACATTTCTTCATTTTTAATTAATATATGTGAAGTTTCTTGTTGTCGGTTCATGGTTGTTTATGGTTGTTTGTGATTGACATGTTTTCTATATATAAAAGTAATTGGAATTGTGCTAAGCTGTTTCTCCTGAGCATTTCGAGTTATTTGTTATGCATATTGTATTATCATAATGTATAATATTGAGTAATATTTTCATTGATGTTATAGGGACTTTTTAGACTTTTATTACAATTATTTTATGAGTCAAAATCCAGAGGTATTTTGTTGATTCTATATTCTAAAATGTTGTTTTCTACTTTTGTTACATAAATTCTCATTTTGTATGCACTTGAAGTGTGGATTATATAGTGCCCCAAGTTATGCTCTGATGCCTTTGTTGGTAATTTTCAAAGTGGCTAGCGGTCCAAGACCTACTTATTAATATTCTATGTCAAAGTCTCCTCATATACACATCAAATGAGCCCCCTTGATGGTTGTCATGTCTACCTAGCTTTGAAATAGCCATAGTTGACCTACTTGCAAGCATAGTTAAAAATCATTGAGTTGTCTAATTACACGAAGACAAACTCTCTTCAGCTCTATTGTTGAACCAAGTTATAACTTGATTATGAGTTTTGACTCTTTGCTTGCAAGGCAAACTTATTGGCCATCTGTGAGACCTATGGGGATTCATATAGTTATGCATTGCTAATTTCAGACCTTTGTAAGCAAGTTCTTCACTCAGAGAATTCACCTAAACATTGGGTAGCTAAAACATGAAAGCTCTTATCAAACTTGCAACCTCTGAATATGTCAATCCACAAACACATATTGCTAGAAATATTAACATCAAACATGAGATATGGAGCTCTCAATATGACATTTGACTTCATTGAAAGAAGAAAATTACTTTGCTATAGTACAACACCTAATTATGCTAACCATATTAGTGGAAGATACATTGCATATAGACACCCAATGAACCCAAATGTCCTAGATTAGTGTGCCCTCATGCATGGATAACATTGCTAAGAATAGTGCTCCACATTGGACTAAGCCACAACTTGCATTGATCAAGCCTTTGGATTGAAGAGAAACCGATGTATGGCCTCCTTGGGATTTGTCCCTCTTCTATAATAGATCAACCTCATCATGCAATATACATAATATAATTTACCCTATGTTCCTACAAAATTGTGCCTTCTCAAAAATCTAAAACAAGAATTTAACTAATGTTGGTGCATGTATGTTGTAGGCATGTACACACCCTCCACCAACTTGTTGATATAACACTGGCATTTCTCCTAAAGTAGACTAATGTTGCATGTAGCTTGATCTCCCTTCAATTTTATGCACGCATATCTAGGTATGAGTCCATAATCATTGTTGTGCCATGAAGAAAGAGAACCAACTATATAGAAAAGAAGATAAAAAGTTTAGCACTCCCTCTTTGAGAAAAGTATTATCTACCAAGTCTTGTCTGTCCTTTGCCAAGAGCTTAGTCAAAATTTCTACCACTTGTGAATTTCACGGAACGTTCTCAAGAACAACTACTCCCTTCTAAATTATATCTTTGAGGATGCTTGGAGCAATTGTGGAACATTGGGTTCACAAAGGCCCTAACACAACTTTAATTTTGATAAGACATAGTTGTTGACTACAACACCTAATTTTTCACTTCTATAATAAACTTATGAAGCCATATAGCTTTGTAATTTGGAAATTAAATTACCACATACTTTGTGCTTGTTGAACTCAATGTCATTGCCTCTTGCTTCCTATTAAACTACTATATCATACATGACACCAAACCTAAAACAATGCCTTGAAATTCTCTTCCTAGCGCTAGTGCCCCCTACACAATTTGAATCCACAAAACCATGCAACATCAACTCTCTATCCTCAATGTACCTTAATCCATAACAACTTGTGCCCTTCCAAGTATTAGATCACATACTTTGCAAAGGTGTAGTAAATTTGCCCTAGGTCAACCATGAATTGGGTTAACATATTTGTTGCAAAGAAAATATCAAGTTAGGGTATTCACCAAATACATTAGGGAACCTATCCACTACTTTTACACTAAAGGGACCAGCAATTATGACTTGGAATCCACAATAAACTCCAAAGTTGGAACCATGGGCTTATAATCAATCATTTGAAATCTCTTGAAAAACCCTACTATAGACTTCCCCTATACCTTGTGATGCCTCAACACCTAAAAGGTAGTGCATAAGGTTGATGTTCTTTGCATCAAACTCAAATGCCAACTCCTACTTGAACAATGCTATGAGCTTCTCATTTCTCCTTGCAAGGATAAAGGTAGCCGCATACATGATCAAAACTAACAAATCCAAGTTATGAAATAAAGAGTAAAGGTCAGGATTTGTGATAGTTTTGGTGAAGTACAAATAGAACAAGCACTCATCAATTCACAAGTACCTAGCATGTGGTTCTTGCTTCAACGTGAATAGGGCCTTCTTCAACATGTATACATGGGTATCCTACCTATGTTGATAAACACTTCTCTATTTTGTCATAAGAAAACATCGTCTTTACTTTCCTTTGATATAAAGATTCATTGAAATAAGATACAAGAGACATAATTACCTTTATATAAATTTATTTTGCAACTGAAGCAAAGGTCTTGTCATGGTCAACTCCCCCTCTCAAGGTGAACCATTGTGCAATGAATTTGGCCTTATACTTCTTTACATTCTTGTCTATTGCATGCTTCACCTTGTACAATCACTTAGATTTTGGTCTTGGCACAATTTTTCAATCATTGTTCTACAAAATGGAGTGACATTCCTTCATATGGCACCTCACGACACTTTCTTTGAATTAGCCTCCTGAAAATTGGAATGTGTTCCATCAATATTGGAAGGCATTGTCAAGTCATGAAAATTACCATTATTTCACATCCTTTTTCCAACATTTTCCTTCACTTTGAATCATTTTGCTTGTCTGTAACCTTGTATTAAGACCAATTTATTGTTTATATGTGATATTAGGCTCCATATGTCCCAATCTATTTATTTTAGTATTTTAAGTGAATTTATGATAAAATTTAAAAAAAACAATATGCTTTCCCTTATCTTTAAGAGTTGGGTTAGTTTGGTGATGAGTACAGGTATATTTGGAGTCTCCAATAATGCAAATTTTTATCACTTAGCTTTATATTCAAATTTTGTTTTCAACCATTAAAGGTTTGATGAGGATTTGGGATGATCATATGGAAACAATCTTGAAGCTTTGGATGATATTTGTTATCAAATATCTTGGAGATTTTTGGAGATATTGTTGATTTGCTAATTATTGGTAAGTGGTTGTAACCACACGAGAAAGTTGTGGATCTAGGAAAGATTGGTGGATCTGAATATATTACTGGTTATCTTAGTTTTTATATAAGTAATAGTGCATTATCCATTACGAAGGGGAGAATTCTCGGAGCATATGTTCAACTTATAATGCACTGAATAAAACTTCTTGATATTTCTTGTCACATAGATTGTTATTTTCTAGTTTTATAAGTAGCATGCTTTAATTTAAGTTTATGATGTTATAATTTAAGTTTGCTACCATAAATTCTTAGAAGGAACTCACTCCATGAGAACATGGTGGTATTTCATTCATGCAATTTGATTTAATTGATACATGCGTGGTGTCCATTTTTTTGCAATGTTATTCAATTTTTATCCTAACTTACCAACAACAAATTGACGATTTATGGAAAGATGGAAACTTCTAGATATGCAAAGAGATAACTTGGTGACAACAGGTTCCCAATAACATGATTGGTGCTTAAGTACATGATCATCACCAAGAGTGGATTAGTTAGTTTTTGACTTTATTCTAGAGCATTTCCTTTATGCAAGTGTGTTTAATTAAAGTAGATAAATATTACAAATGATTTAATTCTATATGTATGTTTGCATTTCACAAGTTTACGAACTGTGAATTGATAATTGAAGATACTAAGATTTAGTCATATAAATCACTTGACAAAAATCAATGCAAAATAGTTGGGAAACTTCTTAAGAGGGTGACATAGTTGAAAAGGATTTTTTTGATCTTCAACTTGCTCACTTGCCTCCTTCAATGTTTGCCACTTATGCTCCTTTGCAATGGAAGGTAAAAAGGAATTGATTCAATCTTTGGAATATTGTTGATTTGAATCTGAAATGTTTTATTTTGTGGATCAACATTAATGGGAAAACAAGCTTATCTTGCTCTACATTTTCTTGCGGCTCCTAAGACAAGGACCATACATCCTCATCAAAATTGGCATTTCAATGCACTATTGTGTTTTATTGTGATTGAATGCAGACTCTGTAAGCCTCGGAAGACTCATCTTAACCAACAAGAATACCCTTCATAGGAGAAGGTTTCAATTTAGCTATCTTCACATCAAGGATATGGATATACACTTTACAACCAAAAACATGAAATTGTGACATCGATGGTTTCTCACAAATGAAGCTTCCTTTGGGGTTTCATCCTTCAATCCCTGTGAGGACACATTTTTAGAATGTAGACACCGGTATTACAAGCCTTTTCCCAAATATAAATGGGTAGATTTACAATATGAATTAGAGCCCTAGTTTTGTCTGTTCTTCCACTTTGTAGCCCAACTTTGTTGTAGGTTACAATGTAATCTAAACTACCTCCATCCCTTCTTGACAAAAAGTACCAAACTCATTGTAGGTGTACTCTCCTTCATTGCAAGATCTAAACATTTTCATCTTCTTACCCATCTGAGACTTCATCCTTAGTCTTCATGAAATTAATCTAGGTTTCTATAGAAGAGCCATCAAGAAATGAAACATAATAGATGTTTCCTATTAAAAAATTTGATGGCATAGGTCCTCACATATATGAATAGATTAGATCAAGAACCCTTCTTGATCTATGCCCATTGCTTGAAAAGTCATCATTATCAAGCGCACAAAGTGTACATTCCTTGCACATTCTTGTCTGCTCAATGGAATTTCAATGCATTATTGTGTTTTATTGTGATGGAATGCAGACTCTGTAAGCCTTGGAAGACTCATCTTAACCAACAAGAATACCCTTCATAGTAAAGGGTTTCAATTTAGTTATCTTCACATCAAGGATATGGATATACAATTTACAACCAAAAACATGAAATTGTGATATCGATGGTTTCTCACAAATGAAGCTTCATTTGGGGTTTCATCCTTGAATCCCTATGAGGACACATATTTAGAATGTAGAAAACGGTTTTACAAGCCTTTTCCCAAAGATAGATGGGTATATTTACAATATGAAGTAGAGCCTTGGTTTTGTCTATATGATGGCCTTGTTCTTCCATTTTGTAGCTGAATTTTTTTGTGGGTTACCATGTAATCTGAACTACCTCCATCCCTTCTTGACAAAAAGAACCAAACTCATTGTAGGTGTACTCTCCTTCATTGTAAGATCTAAACATTTTCATCTTCTTACCCATCTGAGACTTCATCCTTAGTCTTCATGAAATTAATCTAGGTTTTTATAGAAGAGTCAACAATAAATGAAACATAATAGATGTTTCCTATTAAAAAATTTGATGACATAGGTAATCGTGCATATGAATAGATTAGATCAAGAACTCTTCTTGATCTATGCCCATTGCTTGAAAAGTCATCATTAGTAGGTGCATAAAGTGTACATTTCTTGCACATTCTTGTCTTCTCAATGGAATTTCAATGCACTATTGTGTTTTATTGTGATGGAATGCAGGATCTGTAAGCCTTGGAAGAATCATCTTAACCAACAAGAATACCCTTCATAGTAGAGGGTTTCAATTTAGTTATCTTCACATCAAGGATATGGATATACACTTTACAACCAAAAACATGAAATTGTGATATCGATGATGTCTCACAAATGAAGCTTCCTTTGGGGTTTCATCCTTGAATCCCTATGAGAACAAATGTTTAGAATGTAGACAACGATATTACAAGCCTTTTCCCAAAGATAGATGGGTAGATTTACAATATGAAGTAGAGCCTCATTTTGTCTATATGATGGCCTTATTCTTCCACTTTGTAGCCCAACTTTGTTGTAGGTTACCATGTAATCTTAACTACCTCCATTCCTTCTTGACAAAAAGAACCAAACTCATAGTAGGTGTACTCTCCTTCATTGCAAGATCTAAACATTTTCATCTTCTTACCCATTTGAGACTTCATCCTTAGTCTTCAGGAAATTAATCTAGGTTTTTATAGAAGATTCATCAATAAATGAAACATAATAGATGTTTCCTATTAAAAAATTTGATCGCATAGGTCCTCACATGTATGAATAGATTAGATCAAGAACCCTTATTGATCTATGCCCGTCGCTTGAAAATTCATCATTAGCAGGCACACAAAGTGTACATTCCTTGAACATTCTTCTCTTCTCAATGGCATTTCAATGCACTATTGTGTTTTATTGTGATGGAATGCAAACTCTATAAGCCTTGGAAGACTCATATTAACCAACAAGAATACCCTTCATAGTAGAGGGTTTCAATTTAGTTATCTTCACATCAAGGATATGGATATACACTTTACAACCAAAAACATGAAATTGTGATATCAATGGTTTCTCACAAATGAAGCTTCCTTTGGGGTTTCATCCTTGAATCCCTATGAGGACACATGTTTAGAACGTAGACAATAGTATTACAAACATTTTACCAAAGATAGATGGGTATATTTACAATATGAAGTAGAGCCCTGGTTTTGTCTATACGATGGCCTTGTTCTTCCACTTTGTATCCCAACTTTGTTGTAGGTTACCATGTAATCTGAACTACCTCCATCCCTTCTTGACAACAAGAACCAAAATCATTGTATGTGTACTCTCCTTCATTGCAAGATCTAAACATTTTCATCTTCTTACCCATCTGAGACTTCATCCTTAGTCTCCATGAAATTAATCTAGGTTTTTATAAAAGAGTCATCAGTAAATGAAACATAATAGATTTTTCCTATTAAAAAAATTGACGGCATAGGTCCTCACACATATGAATATATTAGATCAAGAACCCTTTTTTATCTATGCCCATTGCTTGAAAAGTCATCATTAGCAGGCGCAAAAAGTGTACATTCATTGCACATTCTTGTCTTCTCAATGGCATTTCAATGCACTATTTTGTTTTATTGTGATGGAATGCAGACTCTGTAAGCCTTGGAAGACTCATCTTAACCAACAAGAATAACCTTCATAGTAGAGAGTTTCAATTTAGTTATCTTCACATCAAGGATATGGATATACACTTTACAACCAAAAACATGAAATTGTGATATCGATGGTTTCTCACAATGAAGCTTCCTTTGGGGTTTCATCCTTGAATCCCTATGAGGACACATGTTTAGAATGTAGAGAATGGTATTACAAGCCTTTGCCCAAAGATAGATGGGTAGATTTACAATCTGAAGTAGAGCCTTGGTTTTGTCTATATGATGGCCTCGTTCTTCCACTTTGTAGCCCAACTTTGTTGTAGGTTACCATGTAATCTGAACTATCTCCATCCCTTCTTGGAAAAAAGAACCAAACTCATTGTAGGTGTACTCTCCATTGCAAGATCTAAACATTTTCATCTTCTTACCCATCTGAAACTTCATCCTTAGTCTTCATGAAATTAATCTAGGTTTTTATAGAAGAGTCATCAATAAATGAAACATAATATATGTTTCCAATTAAAAAATTTGACCACATAGGTCGTCACACATATGAATAGATTAGATCAAGAACCCTTCTTGATCTATGCCCATTTCTTGAAAAGTCATCATTAGCAGATGCACAAAGTGTACATTCCTTGCACATTCTTGTTTTCTCAATCTTGAACTCCCATGTTCTTCAAGAGAGAAAACTCCATAGTGCAAGTGATATTTGTGCCATAATTCACTTAGAGTGTCATTGCTATGCACCAAAGCTCCATGTTTGTGTATAAAGGACACCCTGATGCACCGTTTTGGTCCATAATTGACTAGGATCTAGCTACATTTTTTTGAATGATTACTTATTAATCGTTAAAATCAATGACACACTTGAGATATGTGAAACACGATTTTGAAAGAAAGTTCTTTGTTAATGTTGGGCAGTGAAGCCCCCCATAGTGAGTTTTTGGGGCTTAAAGCCCGAGTTTTGGTCCATGGAATGTAAAGACCACGCAAAATGTGGGCGCGGAGCGCAGGAGTCTAGGTTAGTCTGCCCTAAAATATTGTAAATTTAATATAGAGTGTGTCGGCCTACCCATGGTCCACGGACCATGGGATTGTATAAATAGAGCGAGGCTCTAAGGGTAGAAGGCAGTCTTAAGTTGATGAAGTTCTTAGTTGATGAAACAACTCTGAGTCTGTAAGTTTGAGTCTTGGGTTAGAGTAAAGGGTAGAGGCTCTGCAGATGAGTGCGTAGAGGCCTAGTAGAGTCCGCAGCTAAGTGCGTGGACCCCTGCAGCTGTGTGCACAGGAAGGAGTCAGGTCTGTATTGGATCAAGCTTTGAAAATATTAATAATAAAGATCAGTTGATTATTATATTGTGCATTTGATTCGTAGATCTGTAATTGAATGAATTGTGTTTATACTACCTGTTTATTTATTCTGCGTGCACTGATATGTATGGTTATGATTGAGGATATCCTTAATACTTAATTGACAAACCCTAATTAATAAGGAATTGGATAATTAACATTGGTCGCGTTGCTAGAGTTGCGCGAAGAACACCAGAAGCTTTCGGTACGCGTCGTCTAGTAAGCGCGAAGGCTGGAATAGACCCCGATCTCCCAAATCTAGACATCCCAAGGGTGCAGAAACCTGGTTCCAGTGCCCTCCCATACTACCTCGAGTGAGACCTCAGTCCGCGCTCCATGGACTATTGCCGAAAGGGTCGGTAGTACAGGGATTTTCTTGGCTAAACTCACCGTTGAACCTAGGTTAGGCCCCTAGTAACCAACAAATGGTTCTGTTGTCGAGACCAGGATTTGCCTAAGGGATGTCTGATGTCGGAACACTGGAATCCAATGAAGGAAGAAATTGAAGAGTGGTTGGATCAGAAGATTCACGAGTTTGTGACACAGGAAAACAAAACTCCGCAACTATCTGAGAAAAGGTGGTTGGATCGCTACGTGTATACAGAAATCCACAAGATTTTCTTTGCATCCTTTCTATCTAAACTGTATGATTGGATCGCGAGATTAGCCGACAGTTAGGGAAGGTATAAGCTAGATCAACCAATAGTGTGGACCTCGGAGTTGGTGCGCAGGGTAGAAGCATCAGAAGACAAGATTGCGTGAGCTGTGGACCACTGGCTCGACCGGATAATAGGGGGATTCATCACTGAGTTCACGATAGATACAACCGTGAGCTACAGCGAAGCTGAACGACATTTTCTCAAGGGACTGCGAGGCAGGTATGTCAAATCTTTAAATACCTGGATTAAGATGTTGTTATGTGAAAAGAGGGTTATACGAATATATTAATGTTTGGGATGATGCAAAGCGGAAAGATCTACCAGGGTAGCGAGGGATTGGAAAATAGTCCCCTGATTTCATCATCGCGAGAAAGTGAGGAAGAGCTCGCTCGATTCTCTCCGCAAAGTGTGGTCAGATTGATAAAGCAACGCATTCCGCAGTTACCACGCCCACCCATGACACCTCCCACTTCACCTCCCTCACCACCATCCCCTCCCACTCCACTTTCATCAATCCCACCGTTCAGCATGGCGAACGCGATCAAGCTACCTATATTTAAAGGAGTAGGAAATGAAGACCCAGTCCAGTTCTGGTTTGTTGTAAGAGCAGTGTGGGAAGCGCAAGGAGTCACGAATGATAACATTAAGAAGGCTACATTGGTGAGTGCGTTGCAGGATCACGTGTTGACTTGGTATATCAAGCACTCTGACGATCACCCCAACGCAGGAATAGCAGAGATCCAGAACGCGTTGAACAAAGAATTTAGTTGTCTGAAATCCGAGACGTAGTCAATCATTGGATTCAAAGAGATCGCGATGCTCTCGGGCGAGACCTCTTGGGATCTAGATCAGCGGTTGAAAAGTACGATCCACAAGGCTAATATGATGCTTACAGATGTGCAACACTGCGCATGGTTTGTGGCCTCTCTGACACTACACCTGAGGATGACGCTGTCACAACAAAAGCTTTCAACCTAGGCTGAAGCGTTGGAAATGGCGATGAGATTGCATGAAACTCCAATACAAGATCCTCAGTTGGGAGTTCAACAAATCCACGTGCAACTACAAAATCTATGTTTGAAGATGTAGAGTTTGATGCAGGATAGGGCGCCACGACCAGAGGTGCGCGAAGTAGTATGGTGTATAAAATGTAAAGGTCAGGGTCACGACAAAGATCACTATCCAGTATTCGCAAACTACTTGGCAGGAGGGGGGCCAATGCTGTTGAGACCAGAAGCACAGGCAGGTCCAAGTGTGACACTAGCGTTATGGTGTGCGATATGTCAGATAGGAGGGAAACACACGACAAACCACTGTCACTTGCTGCAGAAGTATACCCAGATCCCACAACAACTGTTTTATAAATTTTGCAGTTCGGTAGGACAGGATGAGTGTACTTGTCGTAGCTATGAGCTAATAATGGATCAAACTCCGGCCTATAGGATGCAAATAGAGACGCAAGGCCTTGACCTAGCTGCAAGAATGGCGTGTGTTGGATTCCAGGGCCGAGGTCGAGGATGAGGAGGAATGGGACCAGGAAGGGGATGGGGGCAGTTGATTTGTTACAATTGCAAAGGACCAGGGCATTATGCCCACGATTGCACCAATCCAACGAGGATATCTTGTTTGTATTGCGCTTAGTTTGATCATGAACTAGTGGATTGTCCTACATTAATCGCACAAATGCGCGAAAAAGGGGTACTCCAGCCCCCTCCGACTCAAAACATCCAAATGATGAAATATGAACCCCGTGATGAAGATCCCAATGTAAACATGATGCTTAGAAGTGGCGCGACCACAGGGGAAGACAAGAGAAAGCGACCTGAGGAGGATACATGGGCTCGCAAGGCTCCTGCAAAGGAACCTGAGTTTGACTTGGAACGCGCAAAGGAGACGTTTATGGAAGCTAAGAAGAGCTTCACAGAAGCCTCCACTTCAGGTAGTAAGGACCAACCAGAGCCGGAATTGGATCCTTCCATGCTTACTACCTTTCTAGAGACCTGCCTAAAGCTGTTGCGCAACAATAAGGCAGTTAAAGGACTACAAGAATTGATCACTCGGTGCGTGGGATCGAGAGAGCCGCGCGTAATCCGGAAGATGGGAAAGCATGCCTTGCGCATAGGGAGGGAGATGAGATTGATAGCATAGATTAGTGAATACGAATTATCCTGGACTTGGGGTTGGACGCAAATGTGTTACTAAAGCAAACCTGGGAACACATGGGTAGGCTTGCGTTGCAGTGGTCTCCTATCCAATTACGAATGGCGAACCAACAGAAGATCATGCCTATGGGAAGGTTGCAAGGAGTAACGGTCGATATTGAAGGTGCGAGCACACAGATGGACTTTGAAGTCATCAAGATTGTTGATGACAACAATCCTTATCCTGCGTTGTTAGGAATAGACTGGGCAACTGATATGAATGGAGTCATCAATCTAAAGAAGAGGAAGATGATATTTGAGAAAAAATCACTACGTGTAGTAGTCCTGTTAGACCCATTCGAAGGAGCACGCTACACTGAACCCGTGTGCAATGATGACAACAATGATGAGATGGATTGCATTTACCAAATAACCACGCAGGTCCAGGATCGGGTGAACCCGACTTTGGATGGAAGGATCTCGTGGGAATGTGACAACTCCTGCATGTCGGATTCTGACGAGGAAGTAGAACGTTGGCAGAACCGGTTACACGAAGTAACGATGTTGAATTGCAACATGATGACTAGATCATTCCATCGCGTAACGACAGAAGCAAGGGAACTGCCAACACAGGAGAATGTGACAAGGGCAGGGGAATTCATGAACAAATTTGAAAGCGTAGTACTAGAACAACAGCGGGACACGACAATGAAAAAAGCACTATGCGCGACACCTACACGCGGAGGGAGTACACGTCCAAAGACCATGGTAAGTTGGTGCGAGGGTAAAAGGCAGGTGTGATTACGGATGAGAAGCCCCCAACGCCAAACGAAATTTGGGTGGCTAGGGCAGAAAAGGTTGCACGTTCCCTGTTATCAGTGAACATGGACTGTGCCGTCTACAACCAACCTAAGGATCGACACTAGAAACAAGCCACAACAACAGAAAAAATGATGCACACCACGAAAGTGCCACCTAGAAGAAGTTAAAAGGGTAGGCGGGATCCTGAGCAAGGTTCACTGGGTCAGCCGAACTGCGTGGGACCGGCGCTTACCAATGGTTCGATGGGCCTCTAGGGCTATGTACAAGCATCTGAGCGCAGAGACAACCGACAGAGTCGAGACCATAGGTTTGCAAGGAAGGCATCCTCACACAATTGGAACGATTCATAGGGACCCGAGCAAAGGAGTTATGCTACTGCGTAGGAACAACCATATGCAGATGCAGGGAGCTGTTTGGCAAGGGTACTTGAAAATTCGCACACTCAAAGAAGATCGAGTCCGGTTGAGGCTAAAAATCAGGATCCTAGATGAAGAACTCAACAAACTGGAAACCGAAATCACACGGACAGGCCACGTGGAGAAACTAAGCCCGACAGAACAAAAGGTAGGCAACCACGCTACTACACTGGAAGAATTGGTGGCTCCGCTACCATGGTTGTGGCCGCACTTCACTGGACAAAGGAACCAAGGAAGCACACCATATAAAGACGAACACGAGACGCTGACGGATGCAAGGGTAATGGAGGGGTGCTTGCGGACTAGGTTGGCAGGTGCAGGGATGCTTCGCGTAGGTGGTGTCCCCACCTGACTACTCGTAGAAAGCACAGTCTCAGCACTTCGAGCAGTTGAAAGAAAGTGCGGGACTATAAACAAGTCTGTAGAAGAACTGTGCAGGAAGGAGGTTACGTGCAAGGACAATATGTCACAAGGATCGCGGTCGCGCATAAGGGGCTTCGCTATTGCGCGGATAGACTGGAAGGTGACCGTTGATGTCACTGTTCATGACAAGAAGTCCAATTTAAGGCAGAAAGGAACGGGCGGCGGGCAATTAAGGCAGGAATTAACCGTTAGATTCGAGATGATCTTCCGCCAAGAAGGTATTAATGACTCAGAAGTGGAGGGAATGGGTAAATTCAAATTCAAACGACACTATAAAATCTTGTGGGCTAGCCTCGAGGCAACACTTGATTGTTTGATATTTGAGCCAGTAAAGAGCATCGAGCACCCAACATTCTTGCCACCTTTGAGTACGCGACCCCAGAGCCCCGTATGGCCCAGGAGGGGTCAGGAGAGGCGGCAGCTGCACCAGAGGTTCCAAAGTCACCCTGTAGGCTGCGCTTGTCCCCGACAGTGCATAACAGTTTACAAAGCACGACAGAATTCAAGGCGGATATGCATAACTTGTATATCTGTGCCCGCAAGGATCCCGCATGCACATGGGTAAAGCTCCCGTTCATCGCAATGGACGATGCAATCTTTGCGGTAATGGAATCATGGCCTCCAGAGTGGCGCACCCTAGACTTGGCCGCAATAGAGAAGATTGTCGAGCAGCAGCGGAAGAAGGACACCAAGCTGCGCCTTGCGTGGCTAGTTGAAAAATGACGCCAGGAACAGGAAAAGGCTGCACAGCTAAAGGCGGCCGAGGCAGCAACGACAACACAGACGGAGGAGACCACAACTGCACTGAGTAGGGACCTCGATGAGGGCCAGGAAATTTCCGTGGAGCCGGACATACAGGGGGAAGATTAGCCAGAGGTACGCATGGACCCTGTCCCGACGCAACTCAAGAGGCCGCGCACCTAGGAGAAAGTAGCGTCGCGGAAAAGGATAAAGGCATCAGAGCCAACAGATACCTTGGAGGAATTAATCACGTAGCAGACGATTGTGTTGGGGGCGCTGAGAGAGCAACTATAGGCATTACAAGTGCGACCCCCGGGAGTGATTCCACCTCATGGCGCAGTAGGGCCATCCGACGATAATTAGCTGGTGTGCACCCACACGACACACACTGTTGGATTACCAGAAGGCACGGTTCTAGCAGCAACCATGGGTGACGGGGCCACGATGAAGGGCTGGGGGTTGAATTTGGTTTCCCTTCCCAGAGAGGCCCTATACCAGCTGCAAGAAGGGGTAACCGTTGAGCTCCACGCCAGGTAAGGCCGTGCCCTTCAGGTCTTAATGGAGCAAAAAGGAAATCTGGCGCAGATCAGGGTACAACGCGACAACTTGGTTGTACACAACCAAGGATTGGAACAGGCCGTGGAAGAGGCCTATAGCAGCGTACCAGAACTGGTTGTGCCAACGGAACTCCTAATAGCCGAAAAGATTCACCATATCACGACAGGATCCCGTAGGGCCCAAGAGGAGGCCACGAAAGTTCAGTTGGAGTTGAACTTACAGATCGTTGAGTTGCAGCTAAAGGCGTAGCCCTATACACCCCTAGAGGTCAGAGAGCAGTGCCACCGCGCCATCCAATCGGGGTTGGAAACGATAGAGCACATGGTATAGGACTGCACAGGATTGTTGGATCAGTCCCTCTTCACACTCACTTCATTGCAAGAAGATCCAACCATACAACAGCTAGAGGCAGAAGCATGGTAGCTACAACAGGCATATGACAATGTCAGAGGGACTGCACAAACGGTCGCCCTTACTCAGCACCTTTCCAGAATGAAGGAGGCCCAAGCTCTCAAGGAATAGGTGGATGCTACGCACCAGAAAGAAGCACTGCTAAAAGCACGCATTCAGCCTTGGCTCGAGGAAGCCTTCTTGGTCACCGCCACAATCATGGAAAAGTTGGCATAGATGCAGAATGCATCTCTGCTAAGGCAAGAAGATGCCCTTGACAATGATGCATCGACGAGTCGCGCCCAACTGATACAGTGGACAGCGGAGGAGTGCGTTGCCGCTGTAAGTGAAAAGAAGAAGTTGTTGGATGACCTCTGCGTGAAGATCAATGCACCAGCCGAGTGACTCGGGATGAGTCATGTTGATTGTGTTGGGGGCCTGTTGGGAAGCGGAGCCCCCCATAGTGAGTTTTTGGGGCTTAAAGCCTGAGTTTTGGTCCATGGAATGTAAAGACCCCGCAAAATGCGGGCGCAGAGCGAAGGAGTCTAGGGTAGTCCACCCTAAAATATTGTAAATTTAATATAGAGTGTGTCGGCCTACCCATGGTCCGCGGACCATGGGATTGTATAAATAGAGCGAGGCTCTAAGGGTAGAAGGCAATCTTAAGTTGATGAAGTTCTTAGTTGATGAAACAACTCTGAGTCTGTAAGTCCGAGTCTTGGGTTAGAGTAAAGGGTAGAGGCTCTGTAGCTGAGTGCGCAAAGGCCTAGTAGAGTCTGCAGATGAGTGCGCGGACCCCTGCAATTGTGTGCGCAGGTAGGAGTCGGTTTTGTATTGGATCAAGCTTTGCAAAGATTAATAATAAAGATCAGTTGATTTTTATATTGTGCATCTGATTCATAGATCTGTAATTGAATGAATTGTGTTGATACTACCTGTTTATTTATCTGAGTGCACTGATATGTATGGTTATGATTGCGAATATCCTTAATACTTAATTGACGAACCCTAATTAATAAGGAATTGGATAATTAACATTGATTGCGCTGCGGCTGAAGCTGCGTGAAGAACACCAGAAGCTTTCGGTACGCGTCGTCTAGTAAGTGTGAAGGCTAGAACAGACCCCGATCTCCCACATCCAGACATCCCAAGGGTGCGAAAACCTGGTTCCAGCACCCTCCCATACTACCTCGGGTGAGACCTCAGTCCGCGCTCCGCGGACTGTTGTCGAAAGGGCTGGTAGTACCGGGATTTGCTTGGATAAACTCACTGCTGAACTTGGGTCAGGCCCCTAATAGCCAACAATTAACCTAGGATCAAATAATATATTATGTAGCTCAAGAACTTCCCATGATGGCATGTCATATAATGAGACAAAACCTATCCTAATCATAAGCAAATGTTGAGGGTGATTGGAAAGTGGAAGCAGTTTCTTACAAGTCATATGATATAGAAGGGAAAATTATTGGTACTATTAGTGTAGGGTGTATTGACAAAGAACTACTTAAGTGTTTGAAGGTATTCTTAGGACGTACTTCATGTTGCAAACTTTTCAAAAATTAGTGATAATACTTATGCATGTTGTTTGTTTCAAAATTTTAATCTAATAATAAACATTACATGTTGAATTGTGTTCCTTTGTGGTTTCTTTGTACAACCCTTCAATTGTAAGCTTCTTTACCACAATTGTCTTTCAATTTGACCGGAATTGGAAAAGGAAACTAGATCAACATTGGAGACATATCTTGACGAAATGCTACCTAAATGTGATGTAGTTGTCATTAATATGCCTCTTTCTAACAAAACTAGGTGCATTATCACAATTTCATAAATAATCTCTCCCATTATTTAGTCAGATAGAATGCAATTTTAATAGAACCTATATTTTATACAACTTGTGAAATGAAACCTAATTATTGTTTCTCTTGCCATTTTGGTTACAATAGGGGAATGTTTAACAAGGAGAAAATCAGCAAGATGAAGAAGGGTGTATTGATTGTGATTAATGCTTGAGGGGCCATCATGGATGCTCAAGCAGTTGTTGATGCTTCTGCAAGTGGACACATTGGAGGTCAGTTACATTTATTCAACTCATGTTCATATTTCCTTCCCAGTGTCAATAATGGACATAAAATTCCGATCATCAAACATTTATCTCATATTTAGAAAGAGCACGATACTTTGCTAATAAAACAATGTAACTGTATTTTTGTGCTTTGGTTGTCATTTTGTCATTCTTGGAGGCAATTAAAGGAAAATGAATCAATTTTCCAGGTTTTAAATTTCTAAACTATGTCCCTATTTGTTAGAACAAGTTAGTTTTCCAATTGCAGTGATGGAAACAAACACATTGCTAACTGCCAATTGAAGTGATGGAAACAAGTAATAAATCACTTGAAAAACATATAAATTACTTGAAAAGCTACACATATGTGTAAACACATATGATCAAACATGAGTGAATGATACTTGAAATCAAACCTGAAAGAATGATACATGCAACCAAGCATACAAGAATGTGACTAAACATGCAAGACTGTAACCAAACATGCAAGAATGTAACCAAGCATACTATAGTGATACATGTAAGTGACATAAATCAACATGTAACCAGTCATACACTCACAATGATGCATTTCATAATAAAAACCTCAAATTTCACATGACGACATCACTACAACCATGAACAACAACATGCAAATGCAACAAGCACATGGAATGCAAGGGTGAAATACACACATGCAACTGACATGCATGCATGACCAACACATAGCCCATCCAGTCTGAGGGGTGAACCATGCCCTGATACCACTCTGTAACACCCTCCTCTCACATCTACACAAGAAACTGGTCAGCCAGGTAAACATGCGACGAGAGGCCAATATGATATGATTCAACCTCCTAAGTCACGTTAAGGAAGTGGAACCAACATGAGTGAACGATACTTGAAATCAAACCTGCAAGAATGATACATGCAACCAAGCATACAAGAATGTAACCAAACATGCAAGAATGAAACCAAGCATACTACAATGATACATGTAAGCGACATAAATCGACATGTAACCAGTGATACACTCACAACGATGCATTTCACAATAACAACCTCAAATTTCACATGAAGACATCACTACAACCATGAACAACATCATGCAAATGAAATAAGCAAATGGAATGCAAGGGTGAAGGACACACTTGCAACTGATAGGCATGCATGACCAACACATATCCCATCGAGTCCAAGGGGTGAACCATGCTCTAATACCACTCTGTAACACACTCATCTCACATCTACCTAAGAAACTGGCTAGCCAGGGTAAACATGCAGCAAGAGGACAATATGATATGATTCGAACTCCTAAGTCACGTTAAGGAAGTGGAACCAATGGAAACACGCCATACAAACATTCAACATCAACTACAAGACCCTCAGGAACCAATCCAATACTTTAGAAAACTTTCCCTTGGGTCCCACTGAACTTTTGGACAACTTAAGCCTCAGTCGCTCTCATGCTATAGGCATGAATGCATCCAAAAACCCAAAGTCACTTTCACAGGCTTGTCTATCAGCAACGAGATACTAAATTTGTCAGTGCTATGTCAACGACCCCGAGATTTAAGCCACTTTTTCAAGCCCAGAGCCCATGTCACTACCTAGAATTTCATGGTACCTTCAGATCAGTAAAATAACATGGAAATGACAATACTAAAGAAAATACTTGTTTAAGACTTTGACTGAACCCCTAGTAGCCATGACAGGCATTTCGTCAAACATATCACAAATATGTAATCTACAACTGTAAATAATAGTTCTGAGCATAGGGGTCTCATACTTAGCTGAGAATCACTAAGAACCATTAATACCTCAATACATCAACTTCCATTCCATCCATTAGGTCATAGATACATTGGTCATTCAATTACAAGTAAAAACATAATGAAAGCTGTACATCACTGCTGTCATAAAACACATATATAACCAACATAATAGCAACATAAATACTTATGAAAGTATAGCCATATAGACCACATATAATCCATCAAAATGCTCATAGAAATATAAGGATAAATAACCTTTCATTAATGATGAAAAATCCAAACCCGAGATGGGACTTCCATGTTCCACCCCATCATAGAATGGCTGAGCCAAATCTCTCTTTATCCATTTTCCCCCATGCCATATTCCAAGCATGAATGTGGGATATCATAGAACACATAAATCAAAACTCATCTTGGGCTTCCTTAGGCCATCCACCTCAACCCATCAAACAATGATTCCACCTCATGGCCAGACATCACAAAACCATCATCAGATTGGTCTCCATCCAAGCCTTCCAGGGCTTCCAGAGCATTTGTTCCAACCAAGGCTTCCAGGACTAATAACTCAACCCACGACTGTGATCGGGCTTCTAGAGCATTTGTCCAACCAAGGCTTCCAGGACTAGTAACTCAACCCACCAAGGGCTTCCAGAGTGTTTTTCCAACCAAGGATTCCAGGACTAGTAACTCAACCCAAGATGTTACAAGGCTTCTAAAACGTTTTTCCAACCAAGGCTTCCAGGAACTAATAACTCAACCCAAGCTAAGGAAACATGAGCACCAACCAAAAACAAGTAATGAAAGTAAACCCACAATCACTATGGCTATCCAAGAAATGGCAAGGCTAGGAAATCCACTGTCAATCCATGAAATCCTCCATGCCAATGAAAGATCATGACCAAGAATCCACATGCATATGCCATGCATGCCAAAACTAGTGAAGAAAACATACATGCAAATCGGTACCTACAAGAAAATCTGATGTAGCTACTGATCCCGATGTCCTCTTGCGCTTTCCTGCTCTTTCTTTGCCTTCTTGCTCCAAGAATCCAAGTATGCCACACCCACCAAGAGTTATCCAAGAAAACTCTAAATCTCCAAGAGTATGAGAGAAAGAGAATAATGAAAGAGCTCCAAAATTGAACTAACAAAAGGTTACCAACTGATCCTCAGAAGATTTTTTATCAATGAGGCCTCTATTTTCTTCATTCTCCATTATTTTCCTTCATTTTCCTCTTCACATGCAACTTGTTACCTTTCACCTCCCTTTTCTCCTAATTTCCATTATTTTTATAAATAAATGTGCCAAAAATGTCATTTTGCCTTTCCAAAGCCTTAACCATTGCCTTTGCCAATTTCCTTAGCCATAAACAATCACAAGTGATTCCCATCACTAGGATTTTTCCCAACATTAAGCTTGGAATAAGTGTCCCATCAACCATGGTTATTATTTTTCCTTTATTTACTTTTATTACATGGAATTTTCATCAGGGCTGTTACAGTTTTTCAAGTAGAGTAGGATAGAAAAAAAATTAAAAAAAAATAAGAGGAAAAATAAAATTTCAGGTGAAAACCTACTTTGAGGCGCCTGAGATTGGCTCATTGATTGAAAAATTCCATGAGGTGGTCAATGGGTTGGAAAAAAATAAAAAAGAGAAAAAGAAAAGATCCTAGGTGAAAATCTCCTTTGAGACGCCTAGCAAAACCTACTAGTTGAAAACCTCATTGAGGCAACTAGTAGGCTTAAAAGAAAAAAAAAACAAAAAAAATTAAAGAAATATTTGCTCCATGTATCTCTATTTGATGAATGCAGGTTCTCTCCAACCTTTGCAAGCAACAAAAACAAGTTAGCACCAAAAGAAAAAGTTGGTGAAAAATCTAGTCAAAGGAAGTCAAACTTGGGCTTTCTCCTCCTTTGTTCAAATTCTCCAACATGACCAAGGCCATGTCAATCCATCACCCTCATCCATTTCAAACATCCACCCATCATTCCCAAGCCTTTCTCATGCATTTTCCTCGTTGTCCTAAAATGCTACGAGAGGGCTCTGTTTTGCTACAGGAGGCCAAAATAAATAAAGAATACAATTGTTTTTATCATATCTTAAAAATCGTGCATCCATTTTCTGATCCGTTTCATGGGAAGAGGCATATGTATGATGGTCATATGCTCAAGAAATTTCATCAAATTCTAGTGTACACCTGAAGGTATCACTTGAAGGAAATAATGATCCTAGGAGGGTCTATATGACTGCTACAGGAATACACATAACCCTATAGTAGTCTGCACAAGCCCTCTAGAACCACAATCAAAAGCACTTGGAAGCACCGGAATGAAGAATTGACCAACATGAAGCATTGAGGGGTCATCTCCTCAATCATGGGTAGCAAAAAAAATTTTGCAAGGCTACTATAGGGTCATTGATCATTTCAAACAACAACAACTTGATCCACCATCAACAAGACCTACAGTGACAACTTCGATCAGTGAAGCACATTTTAAGAGAAAAAATTCAGATAAAAACCAATGCATGGAGAAACAAGCATAAGAATATGAAACCTCAAGAAGAACACAGGTTAGCCATTACCTTTGTTCAGAAGTAGCATTCAACCATCAAAGGATCATCATTGATAGCTTTAGAACCACCAAAGGCAATTTCAACAGTCATATCAACAACCTCAATATCATCTGCAAAAATACATCAAGGGTAAGGCCCAGGTATGCAATCCTCAAAACCTCTCCTACAAACTTATTTTAGCTCAAAAAATGTTGTAAGTATATGAAGGAAAATGTTCTTTTATAGCCAAACTTAGTAGTAGAGAAGCCTTGGCCTTATCTAGCAGTTAACTTCACTTTTCCACCAAGACACCCGCACATGGGGGAGAGGACAAGACATAAGTGAAGAGGACTTGAGAAAGTGGGATGTAATCATTTAATCATGATGGAAGACAAGGAGTGCAAAGGCGTAGGTGAGGGCCAACTTAGTTAACTCAAAGCACTTTGATTTTATTTTGCATGCAATGAAAAAATAGAGAAAATTTTGAAAAAAAAAAAGAAAAAATAATGGAAAAAATCAACAAAAAATAAAAATAAAAGAAATAAAAGGTGGACCCACTACCTCTTGGCATGCAAATATTAGTTGCTACAGGAAGGAACAAAACTGCTACAAGAAGAACTAAGTTGTTACAGGAAGGAACATCACTGCTATAGGAATAACATATTTGCTACAGGAAGCTAATAGAGTGCTACAAGAGGGAAAATTTCACCCATAGGGAGGCCCAACACTAGAGCAGACACATTTAAGAGGCTCAAGACACAAATTTCCCTATTACAAGAGGAAACAAAAGAGATACATGAGAAAACAGGAGATGCTACAGGAAGAGGCAGACACACCAAATGAAGAGGAAAAATGTCTCCAAGAACTCCAGAAGCCTGGTGATCCAGGTGGGTATTGGTGGCCACCTGCCAAGTCCACCTGGACCCCCACCATTGTCTTTCTCAGCATTTTCAGTTTCCTTGATTGTAGCACAACTTACTATTTTTAGCAGTTTTTTGGGTCCTGAACTTCCGGAGCCGTTTTGAGGCCCTAAACGACGTTTTTTGGGAAATCTGGGGGCAACATGGGTCCATGGACCGATGTTTCCCTTCCCAAAGTGGTAGTGCTCGGATAGATCTTTCTAACGAGCTATTGTACGCGTCAAACGGAGATCGTATGCCAAAGTTACGACCCCGGGAAGTTGATGTACCAATTTACCCAAACGGGGCCCACAGTTTGGCGTTTCATCTCCTAGGGTTAGGTTTTGGAATGTTAAGGGTTGTCCATTGTTTCTCAACAATAAATAGGCCTTCGAGCCTCATTGTAACACAGTTTAGAGGCATGTAGCCATCACATCTCTTCTCAGAGATAAGCTACCATCGCCCTAGCTAGTTTATTGCCATTTCTGTTTGTAAGCATATTTCAGTATTTTCCATTAATGAAATGAAGTATTATTTCCACTGCATCTTTGTGTATATGGTTATCTCTGTAATTTGTTGCGTTCCTGTTTAAATCCGGATCAGTGGTATCAGAGCGGTCTGCTTTTTCTCTGTTTTTCTTTGCATGTCCCCAACAAGGTCGGGATATAAGGAGTTAGGGCTTGAACTGGTTGAACCTTTGCAAGACCAGCCTCGCAAATCCCGACGGCCTCCCATGGCGGACGAGAAGAAAGACGAGGGGGCAGGAGATCCCATCAAAATCTTGCTCGAAGAAGCGCTCGAGCGACAACGGAACGCGATGATGGACAGCTTTGCGCAGATCCTTCAGCGGCTACCCAGAAGCGGCGCATCGGCTTCCAGTAGCTCCTTTGGAAACGCCACACCCTTTAAGGTACAAGTTAATTTTGAAATCCCCATATTCGAGGGTCAGATAGACGCCGATGCCGTAGATAAATGGTTAAATCTGCTAGAGGGTTATTTTTCTGTTCATGAATTTTCGAGTCGGGAAAAGATTGTTTTTGCTCTTCTCAAAGCAGCCCCCCACGTCAAGGACTGGTGGGAAACCTACTGCGAGCAGAAGGATGAAAGTACTGGCTCACTATTTTCAGCCGCACCCACTTGGGATTCGTTCCGGGATGCCATCAAGGAGCAGTACTACCCTGTCGGAAGCTATGAGGATGAATACATAAAGTGGACCACGCTGCGGCAGGGAAGGGACCAAGACGTGCCGGAGTTCACCAATCTTTTCCATACCCTTCGCACAAAGTTGGGTATCAAGGATTCGGAGCAACATTTGATACTCAAATACCGTGGCTGCCTGCACAAGTACATCCAGGAAGAAATACAGTTCTTAAACATCCCCTCGCTCGGCGCAGCATACCGGTATGCCGTCAAGGTCGAGCAGAAGTTTAAACAAAAGAAGCGAGACTTTGGATCTGCGAATCCAAAGCAGGGGAAAGGTGCCCCTAAACCACAGAACAAAGGACAAAGCCAAGGCGGGACAGCCCAAGACAACCAGCCGAAGCTGCAAGCAAAGAGCAACGCCGCGAAGCCGAGAAAGGACACTGGAAAATGGTGCGAGTTCCATAAGAGCTCCACTCACAACACAAGTGAGTGTCGGGCCAAGCAGTCACTGGTGGCTGAGCTAAAGGTTTCAGAATCAGATGCATGTTCCGACTCTGAGTCAGAACCCGATAAGGGGTATGAAAAAGGGAAGCAGATCATTGATGCGGACCCCAGCGCCACTGTTGCTACCGCAAAGATCCAGAAAAATGAACCCGAAGATCCAGAGGAGGAGGAGCGTCTCTTCCACTCCCAGATGTGGGTAAAGGGCTCCCCGATACAGTTCATTGTTGATAGCGGGAGTCAAAAGAACCTCATTTCGGCAGAGGTCGTGAAGCGGTTGGGCTTACCGACCACAGCACATCCACAACCATACACCATTGGGTGGCTTCACCAAGGGCGAGATCTTCGCGTGAGCCAGCAGTGTCGCCTTCCATACAACATCAAGCCCTTCACGGATGAGGTATTGTGTGACATTGCTCCCCTTGAAGTTTGTGATGTATTACTAGGACAACCATACTTGTGGAAGCGACATGCTGTGTATGAATCAAGGCCCCGTGCTGTTATTATTACATTGGGAAATAAGTTGTTCAGGATACCAGAGGTAGCACCACCTGCCGCCATCTCTTTGATTACTGCAAAACAATGCAGTAAGATCATTTCCAAAACCAGGAAATTTGTTTTCCTGATGATACGCCCTCAAGGGAAGAAGAAGACAGTGGCCGCGGCCTCCAAACGGGGTCCTCTGCACGACAGCTACAGATGGACAAGATTGTGGAGGAGTACGAAGACATCTTCACCTCCCCGGCAGGGGTTCCTCTGCACTGTCAAGTCAAGCACTCCATCGATCTGACCCCAGGTGCGCCGCTACCCAATGGACCAATTTATCGGCGCTCCGTTCTGGAGAACAATGAAATCAAGAGGCAGATTCAGGAGCTCCTGCAGAAAGGTCACATCCGTCCGAGTTCTTCGCCCTGTGGGAGCCCGATAGTGTTGGTACAGAAGAAGGATGGGACGTGGAGACTCTGTATTGACTATCGGGCGCTGAACAAGATCACTGTCCGTAATAGGTACCCGATCCCGCGGATTGATGACCTCCTAGACCAACTAAAGGGGGCGAAATATTTCAGCAAGATCGATCTGAAGTCAGGATATCACCAGGTACCAATTGAACCCTCAGATGTGTGGAAGACTGCCTTCAAATCCAAGGAGGGCCTCTTCGAATGGTTGGTCATGCCTTTCGGATTGACGAATGCTCCTGCAACCTTTATGAGGCTAATGGATGACATCTTGCGGCCATTCACCAACTCCTTTGTAGTAGTATACTTGGATGACATTCTGATCTTCAGCCAGAGTTGGGAAGAGCACCTCCACCACATCCGACAGGTTCTCCAAACACTGCGGCAACACAAGCTATGTGCCAATTTGGAGAAATGCACTTTTGGCATGACCGAGGTTCAGTATCTGGGATACATCATTGATGAACAGGGGGTGCATGTCGATCCAGCCAAGGTCCAAGTCATTCGGGATTGGCCCTCTCCAACCACTCTAACAGAGCTCCGCAGCTTTCTAGGTCTTGCCAACTTCTACCGCAGGTTTGTGTTGGGATTTTCTCATATTTCTTGGCCCTTGAGTCAAGTCACCAAGGGCGGGGCGAAAGCAAAATTCTTTTGGTCTGAATCTCAACAGAAGGCATTCAGGGAGTTGAAGGATCGCCTCTGCACGGCACCAGTGCTCGCGTTACCAGATTTACAACAACCATTTGAGGTCGAGACAGATGCCTCTGACTATGCTATTGGGGCAGTCCTTACTCAACATGGACATCCAGTGGCATATCACAGTGAAACACTTTCAGACACAGTCCGGAAGTACCCCACTTATGATAAAGAGATGTATTCCATTGTACAGGCCTGCCGACAATGGAAGCATTACATTTTGGGGAAGGAAACGGTCATCCACACAGACCACCGACCTCTGCAGTTCATACAGACCCAAGGGAAATTGCAGAATGATCGCCATCAGAAGTGGTCTACATACCTGCAACAGTTTCACTTGAATATCAAGTATAAAAAGGGCAGCACCAATAATGTTGCAGATTGCCTCAGTCGACCACCGATCATGGCGCTAACCACCGTGCTCAACTCTTGCGGGCACGAGACTTCTGATTGGCCACTTCTCTACAAAAGCGACCCAGAATTCGGCCACACATACCAGACACTCTTGGAGGGTCGGCAGGTTGCAGATTTTCACCTCCAGGATGCCCTATTATGCCACCTCGGTCACCTCTGTGTTCCTTCAAGCGAGCGTGCCAAGATGATTTGGGAAGCACACTACAGTCGGGCTGCTGGGCATTTCGGGGTCGAGAAAACAGTGGCAGTACTGCAAAACTATTTCTATTGGCCGAATCTTCGACAGGATGTTGGGAAGTACATCCGATCATGTACTGCCTGTGCCATTGCCAAACCGACCATTAAGAAGCAAGGCCTCTATACCCCGTTGCCTACCCCTAGTCGACCTTGGGAATCCATCTCCATGGATTACATGTCAGGCCTTCCTTCCACTAAGCATGGAAATGACTGTGTTTTTGTGGTCGTCGACAGGTTCTCAAAGATGGCCATTATGATGGCCTGCAAGAAGAATATCACAGCAGAAGCCACTGCTAAACTCTTCTTTGAACGAGTGTGGGTGCACTTTGGGATCCCACAGTCTATCATCTCAGATCGGGACAGTCGGTTTCTCAGCACCTTTTGGTCCAGTCTCTGGTCAATGCTGGACACCAAACTCACGAAGTCCACAGCCTTCCATCCTCAAACTGATGGCCAGACAGAGGTTGTCAATAGGATGATTGTGCACATTCTGCGCATGTATAACTCAAAGCATCCACGCACATGGGACGAGAGCCTCCCCTACGTTCAGCACAGCTACAACCGAGCTCTTCACAGCTCCACTGGCCATAGCCCTTTTCAGGTGGGTTTGGGATTCCAGCCACTATGCCCCATTGATGTGGCCATGCCACTTGCAGCTACTCACATGAATTCAGCTCATGTCCAGTCCGAAACAGATAAGGCCACCAGCTTCATTGAGCGAATCCAACATATTCGCCAGCAGGTCCATGACATTCTTGAGAAATCAAATGCCAAGTACAAGCAGCGACATGATCAACATCGGGTGCCACACAAGTTTCAGGTGGGCGACAAAGTCTGGTTGCATTTGCAAAAGGAACGCCTTACTGGAGCCTATCGGAAATTGAGACCACTCCGATATGGTCCTTACACCATTACTAAGGCTATGGGAGACAATGCATTTGAGCTCAGCATTCCCCCATTCCTTGGCCTGCACCCAGTATTTAATGTGGACCGCCTTCGGCCATACTTTCCACCATTGCTAGACACATCCGACATTGCAGAACAGCTCAAACCCACAGAATTAAATCCAGATTGCATGGAACAAGCTGCAACTGATCGGATCATGGACACACAGATCAAGAACACTCGCCAACAGAATATCCAACTGTATCGAGTTGTCAAAGCGGGCCAACTCCTTCAGCAGGGCAAGTGGCTCACCAGGGAACAAGTTCAGCAGAAGTTTCCTCATCTCATGGAGGAGCTCAACGCAATGGGGACCATTGCTTCCTAAGGGGGGAGGAATGATCCAGGTGGATATTGGTGGCCACCTGCCAAGTCCACCTGGACCCCCACCATTGTCTTTCTCAGCATTTTCAGTTTCCTTAATTGTAGCACAACTTACTATTTTTAGCAGTTTTTTGGGTCCTGAACTTCCGGAGCCGTTTTGAGGCCCTAAACGGCGTTTTTTGGGAAATCTGGGGGCAACATGGGTCCATGGACCGATGTTGCCCTTCCCAAAGTGGTAGTGCTCGGATAGATCTTTCTAACGAGCTATTGTACGCATCAAACGGAGATCGTATGCCAAAGTTACGACCCCGGGAAGTTGATGTACCAATTTACCTAAACGGGGCCCACAGTTTGGCGTTTCATCTCCTAGGGTTAGGTTTTGGAATGTTAAGGGTTGTCCATTGTTTCTCAACAATAAATAGGCCTTCGAGCCTCATTGTAACACAGTTCAGAGGCATGTAGCCATCACATCTCTTCTCAGAGATAAGCTACCATCGCCCTAGCTAGTTTATTGCCATTTCTGTTTGTAAGCATATTTCAGTATTTTCCATTAATGAAATGAAGTATTATTTCCGCTGCATCTTTGTGTATATGGTTATCTCTGTAATTTGTTGCGTTCCTGTTTAAATCCGGATCACCTGGTCCACAACCTAATCTAGAATCCTACTACAAATTTGTTGAGGGAGGTTAGATTATACCTAAGAAGTTTGTTATACCACTCTTCTTTGAGTTGGAGAAGGAAAGAGATAAAACACATAGATGGATTCAAATTGAAAAATCCAAAAAGGTAGAAGATGTGGGCCTCATGGAGGAAAAAGTAAATGAAATGAGCAAGGAATTAAACAACTTAAGGTTGAGAGAGTCAATCATGAGGGAGCAACTACAGACAGAAATCATAAGGCTAAAAGAGCAGTTCCAAGAAAAAGAGGTACAACTTGCCACTATGGCAATTCTATCCATGGAAGCCATAGAATGCAGACAACCATCCAAATCATATTCCATTGAGCTAAGGAAGGGAATTGCATGAAAAGACACCTAAGGCATAAAATAAGAACAACAGGGCAATAAGTTAAATAGTTTCCTCAAAGGATGAGAAACAGTTTCAGTAGGGGGTATGGTGGGCCTATAAATTAGACAAAAATTAAGGCCCATCTAACATTTCCTAGGAACATAAAGGCTATATTAAATCTCTCCTTCTACACTTAATAATGTTTTTTAGCTTTAATATGTTCATTAGGAAGGTTTAGAGATAATTGCATATTTGTGCCTAATATTATTTATTTTTGTAGAATATTATGAGAATATTGGGAAGATTATAAAGATTTGGAGGAGGAGATAATCTAGGGACTTGATCCCTACTACAAGACGATCAAGATTCGATAATAAATTAATAGAATATCATGAACTTATTGCCAAATTTTGGAGCTCCATTGATTGAGAAAATCTAGGGATGTGTTCCCTATCATTTAATGCATATTCCTAGTGTTGGGAACCAAATCCCTTATTTGAGGGAATTTTTAAGGGAAAGCTTCCTCCTTTCAAGGAGAATGCTTCCTCATAATTTTGTATAAGTACCAATTCGAATTTTCCTCTAGAGGCATGTATTTCCTTAGTCTTATTGTGGAGAAAACTTTATTTTTTGCAACTCCACTTTCATTTCTAGCAGGGATGTACTTGGATTGATTCAAATAATGGAGTTTGGTGCCATTTTTAGCTTCTAAATATTGGTCTCCTTAATAGGACTCTGAGTATCCTTAAGCTTGGCCATCCCAAGAGCTTTAGAGCCCTTTTGTACAATTTGTGTTTCTTCTTTTCACTTTTTATTCACATGCATCTCTTATTCTTGTTTTTCCTATTTCTGCATTTAGTATTGATGATTCTTTTGTTATATGATTGGGTTAAATGATTGAAGTGAGTTGTTTTGCAGGTTATTTATAGATTCACAAGCATGATGCATCTTTAGAATATATTTTAAAAGTCATATTCATCATTGAGATACTTGGATTGGTTTACTAGTTCACAAATCTATAATTTCTGGAAGTCCCTTGTAGCAAAAAGTAGTAATTTTATGCTATTTTTTAGAACATGTTAATGAGCTTCAATTGAGTTGATTCCACTTGGATTAGGTCATAAAAAAAAATTCAAGTTAATAAAAAAATTTACCCTAATGCATTTTCACTTTATTAGGTTAGGTATTTGATAGGTTAATTAGCTCACTAGTCCTTGTCAAATGTCTAGTTTTTAGAGTTACAATAATTTTTTGCTATTTTTAGAATGTATTAACAAGGGTATTTTGGAGTGATTCCACTTGGAATGGAGTCATAAGACATCCTAATTAATTAAAAAAAATTTCCCGTCCCATTTTCATTTGATTTACTTATTCATTTGGTGAATTATCTCCTCCTGTAGCAATTATGTTTCGCTTGTAGCAATTTTGTTTTGCCTATAGCAACCTCCTATAGCACTCCTGGAGCACGTCTAAACTTGAACAATTTTTTTCCAAAGATTTTTTTTTGTCTCTTAGGTTTGAATCATGACCCCTAGGATATAAAGATTGAGGAATAATAAACACCAATTAGGACATGCCTTTTTACAATGTAGATTAGGCCTATTTATTTGAATTCATGCTCTTATGATTTCAATTACAAATTATTGTTATTTCCTAGGATTAATTTATTTTCAAAGTAACATTTCCATTTCTGTAATTAGTTTATACTTCAGTTTCATGAAATTCAATCCATTACATTAGATCAACAAAATAAGGACACATTGTATGCTTCACATATAATGTCAACGCCTCTTAAGTTTGTACAAAACCTGGGTTGATAATTTAAGTTGGTAGCCTTGGGAGTTGCCACATTCTTGTTGCAATACCAGGGCTAATAAGTTATCTTGTGCAACCATCTCTAGTTCCACCAGATACATAGTTGGAGCTCCTTCCTAGTCCAACTGGTGAAAATGACCTTTTTACATTTAGTATTAGTAGCAGCAGTACTAGTGTAGTTCTGAGTCCCTGTACATATGATATGTGGTCTTTGTACTTCAATGGTTCCAAAATGCAAGAGGGATATGAAGATGATTGAATTTTAATAGACCCACCAAAGAAAACATTTGATCTCTAGCTACTTGGAATTTGAGTGCATGAACAACACTACAGAGTATGAAGCACTCATCTCGGGCTTGCAAAGAGCCATTGACCTCAAAGCTGCCATCCTGAAAGCGGTAAGTGTCTCAGAAATTGTGGTGCAATAGGTTTGCAATACCATACATTGTGTGTCACCTCATCTGAGAAGTTATCAACAAGAGGTATCGTGTCTGATTTCACATTTCCAAGCTTTCAATATCATTTATGTTCTAAGAATGCGTAACACAACTACGAATGCATTAAAAATGGCTATTGCTAGGTTGTCACCAGTGAGGGATGATTTTTCTATTGAAATTATTTATAAGCCTTCTGTCCCCAACAATATCACTAATTACACATTTTCTGATGATGACCAACAGATACTGTGCTTCATGGCGAACATTGATGTGTTCAAAAATGCAATGATCGATGAGGACGAGCACAAAAATGCATTGCAGGATGAAACCAATGCAAGTAAAGGAAACCTCATCCCCAAGGGTGTGGTATCATTAGAGAATTTGTATGACCTGTAGAATCGCTTCTACAGACCTGTAAATGCTAAGACCCATAGTTCCACACTATCGCACGAACATATTAACTTGGGAATAGAAAAAAATCTGAAGTATGTCAATCTCGATACTTGTTGTACACCACAAGAGCGGCAAACCTTTATCCGCTTATTCAAGCAGTACCAAATTTTTTTCACGTGGATGTACGATGAGCTTAAACCATATGAAATGTGAATCATTCAACATGTAATAACGATAAAGGAAGGGGCCAAGCCATTCCAATAGAAGTTGAGAAAAGTACATCCAATGCTTGAGCCTCTTATTCAAAAAGAGTTGAGAAAATCGTTGGATGCCCGGATCATATACAAAGTGTGGCACTCAACGTGGGTTTCAAATTTTGTCCCAGTGAGAAATAAGTCTAAGGAAATCTGCTTGTGTGTATATCTACGAAATATCAATCGCTCCTCAAACAAGGACAACTACCCTGTGTCGTCCATGGAACAAATATTGAAAATAGTATCAGGGTTTGAAATGTTTCTTTGTTAGATGGTTATCCTAGATACAATCGAGTTCTGGTTAAAGAGCTTGACAGACTTAATACCACCTTCCGAACAAATTGGGGCACGCTTGCATTGAGACAAATTCCATTTGGGTTAATCAACGTTGGTGCAACATTTCAACATGTTATGGACATCGCGTTCTGCGGATTGATTAGATGAAGCTTAGCGGTCTATCTTGACGATGTAACAATATTCTCCAAACAGAGGTCAGACCACATACGCCACTTAAAGAATATTTTCGAGCGATGTCCCAAGTATGGGATATCCTTAAATCCCAAGAAAAGGATCTTTGCAGTGTCCGAGAGTAATCTCTTGGGCTACATCATTTCCAAAAGTGGGATTAAGGTAGACCCAGAGAGGGTCAAAACAATCAGGTAGATTCCCTTCCTAGTGAATAAAAAGGCTATGCAATCATTCTTGGGGAAAATCAACTTCCTCAACAAGTTCATCTCCGACTACGCTCAAATTCTCAAGCCAATACAGGAGACGATGAAGAAGGAAGTAATTTATAAATGGGATAAAAGGGAAAATGATGCATTTTCCTGTATTAAGCAGGCTATAGAAGAAGCACCCGCATTGTACAACCCAGACTTCAATAAAGATTCCTTTCTCTACACTTTTTCTTCTAACACTTCTCTCATCATTTTACTCACTCAAAAGGATGAAATGAACAACGAGCAACCTATCTCCTTCATGAGTGCGAGTCTGTAAGGACTAGAGCTTAACTACCCCGCCGTGGAAATATAGGTTTATGTAGTATACAAGGAGGTAAATAATTTTCGACCCTATTTATTGATAAATAATTGTGTTATATTTGTTCCACACCCATCAGTCAGATCACTTCTCGTTGAACAAGAGCGGGGTGAAAGGAGAACAAACTAGATGACCGGGTTGCAAGAATATGATCTAGAAATGAAGACACAATCAAGGGCCATGGTATTTATTGATTAGAAACATAAGTAGTAAACACAAAGGAAGTTAAGAATATATTTCAGTATGGGAGAAAGAAATTGAGATATACAGTTGAGGGAGCCTCCCCCACTACTAGCACAAACTCTTGGTACACAGATGTGTGCCAATACCTTAAGCACAACACATTTTCCTCCTACTTTTCTGCATGGCAGAAGAGGGAACTCAGATTTAAAGACTTATACTATCATTTGGTGCATGGGGTTTTATTCAGAAAGCACCACAATAGAGTATTGCTTAGGTGTTTGGAAGCACATGATTCAAAAAATGTATTGTGTGATCTCCATAATAGACCAGTCGGGGGGCACTTTGCAGGAAACACAACAACGTATAAGGTTATGTGGGTTGAATTTTACTGGCCTACATTATTTAGATATGCCCATGATTATGCTTGCAAGTGTTCGGTCTGTCAGAGTTGTGCCAACAGAAACCAGAAGTCAACTACCCCACTACAACCCATTACAGTGGATGAACTTTTTCAACAGTGGGGCTTGGACATTATTGGGGAATTTTTCCCGCATTCATCAAAGAAGCACTGCTACATCCTTACTACCACATATTACTTCACATTGTGGAAAAAAGAAGTTCTGGTCAAATAGGTGAATGATCAAGAAGTCATTATCTTTCGGTAGCAGAACATCATTTCTAGGTTTGACATTCCTACTTCACTTGTTTTCAACAATGCAACATAATTCTCATCACTAAGAATTTATGATTTTGCATTGGAAAATGGTATTATATTGAAACATTCAACTAATTATTATCCACAAGGGAATGGTCTTGTTGAATCCATGAATAAGAACCTAATCCACATTATCAAAAATACCATATTCTGTGAGCAGCAAAACTTGCACTTCGTTTTGGTAAATTCCTTATGGGTTGATCGAGTCATGTCGTAACCTTCCTTGAACACCTCACCTTACTTCCTAGTGTATGGAAAAGAATCCATCCTCCCACCTAACATCTACTTGCCTACTCTCTAACTCTCACAAGAATCCCAAGGCAAGCCACATTGTCTGTTAGTGCAACTTAGGATGGATACCCTTCACAAGCTACAGGAAGAAAGATTAAAAATAAGAGAAATTTTGTACTTCATCAAAACCATATCAAGAGGTGGTTCAACAAGAAGTTTGCAGGGAAAAACAACTTCAGTGTGGGTGACTTAGTCTTAAAGTGGGATAAATCCCACAAGGACAAAGGAAAACATACTAAGTTTCAATCCTTTTGGATTGGGCCATTCATAGCACCCAAAAAGCTTGGCTAGCACACTTATCGTCTTCAATCACTTGATGGGAAGATTGAATCTCCCCCTGTCAATGGCTAATACTTAAAACATTATTTTTAATGAATATCTGGGGTTGTGCCCTACATTGTGTACATAGTCTTTTCTTTTGTTATTTTTTTGTTTTCTTGAGTTTTATTTGGGTTTTCGTCATGTGAATAAGTGTTGTGCATGTACATGTTGGGGCTTCTAAGTATGTGTGTGGAAAAAATATAAAGAGTCTTGTGACACTTCAACATTTGGCTAGCCTTCTATTCATCTTCCTTGTGTTGCTTACATCTTTTGGTCGATGAAGTTCTGATGGAAAATATGATCTATTCATAAAGAGAATTTTGGTCCAATGATGAACCATGTCTAGTTCGGAAACCTCATGCCTACACTTGGTCTTCATGTTTTGGTGTCTTCAAGCTTATCCAACTAGTATAAAAGGAGTAGGGGAAATCTAAATGAGCAAAACTAAATCATAAGTCTCTATATGCTTCTTTGAAGGAACAAACTCTTTTTCTCTAAATAAGTTGGGATCCATCTTCCACCACAAAATAAATAAGTGTTGATGCACAGTTCTCTTAAAATAAATAAATAAAGGTGAAAGAAGAGAAAGGCTTCTTGCGTCGAGAGATGAAGTAAGAAAATCTATCGAGGTACTTTCTAGGATCACTAGCAGTGGAGCAATGTTTGTGTTCCTGTGTGACTCCGTTGGGGTACTTTTTAGGCCTGCTGGCAGCGGAGCAACACCAGAGATGAAAAATCATACTCTGAAAATATTAAGCTCGTAAGCTACACTACCCTTCCCGACTCGAAACATTGTGATTTTTCTAAATCTTATGTTGTGTTCAATTGAGAAGGTATAGAGGGGACTATGTCTATTCGTGGGGTAAGTGGGAAGGAAAAAGTAATCTGAACGATGAATTAATAATCCCTGAAGAATCGAGGCCTTGCACATAAGAAGTTAATGAGGCAGAGAAGTTGGAGTTCAACCAGTGTGTCGCCAAGTGTTGTAGCTTCTGCAACACCCTCCAAAATTTTGGCATACACTCAATTTCAAAGCCTTCTGTGGTCTTGAACATTGTTGTCACAAACATTGAATCTCATCTCATGAGATTTCTCGTAGTCCTTTGTCCCCTTTTGCATGTTGAGTTAATTGTTGTCTTTTGGCATGTTTGGATGCTGCACAATGTTTGCAAGCCTATTCTGATTGTTTTAAAGGTTTGTCTTTGTGTATATGATTTCTTCCAACTATGTAAACATCTATCACACCCATACACAAAGTCCTGAGCATTGTCACACAAGTGTCATCATAGTTGTTCCAAAGTCTATCTTAAGTGTCACACTTGTCGTATCTTGTCTCAAAGTAGTCACACATAGGGAAATGTTTTTTTCATGTGCTCAGATGATCTATTTTGTAGTGTATTCAAAGTTTGCTAAGTGTGTGTTAATAGTCAAGGTTCATCATAATTCATCACCTATCCCAAACTTAGTCATTTTCAAAAAAAATTCTGACCGAGGAACTTAGCTTCACCAGGTCCCTTCTAAACTGCACATTACACAGTCTTAGCCCTCTAAGATGTGACCTTGTTGCTTGACACTGGGAAATGCATAGTTCTTGTCTCCCAGGACTATGGCACTCTGCAATTCCTGTGCCCAAGTCCTAGCTTTGACCTCTATAATTGTGCAGTCTTTTCCTCCAGCTCGGCTTAAACTGCACACTTCGCATCCTCAACCCTCAAGCTCATCCCTTGAGTTCCTAAACTATGTAGCTATGCAGAAGACCAACCTCCCTTGACTCCCAAAACTATGCAGGTGTCTCTCCTAGTGTCCATTCGCTCAAAATGACCCCATTGGCTCTTGAAACTTCGCAGTCTTGTCCTTCAGACCTCCCTGAGCTACACACTATGCAATCGAGAGCTCATGCTTTTCCCCTGGCTCCTGGAACTGCACACTGTGAAGTAACCGAGTCCCTCTTCCCAGCCTGTCACTCTTTTTGGGCTTAGTTGGTGGATCAAAATGTATCATCTTAGACTAGGGGATTTTTGGATTGATGTCATCTCATCATGAGTGAATTTCAAGAACATGTACCCTATCATGCCATGGCAAGATGATGGAGAAGGAGAAGAAGGATCGAAGCATTCCTAAATACTATCTTATAGTTGAATGGAAAATTTGATCAATCAAGAGAAGGCGAAGGGACAAAAGTTTGTGACGACTAGCTAAGACTGAAGATCATTGAAGATTCTACATCACCAAGCCATGCAAAGGTCAAGAGAAAGCATCTTCAAGAAGACATCCAAACCTAAGCATTGTCGCACAAGTGTCGTCACGGTTGTCCCAAAGTCTATCTTAAGTGTCACACTTTTCGTATCTTGTCTCAAAGGATTCACACATAGGGAAATTCTTTTTTCATGTGTTCGGATGATCTATTTTGCAGTGTATTCAAAGTATGCTAAGTGTGTGTTAATAGTCAAGGTTCATCATAATTCATCACCTATCCCAAACTTAGTCATTTTCGAAAAAAATTCTGACCGAGAAACTTAGCTTCACCAGGTCCCTTCTAAACTGCACATTACACAATCTTAGCCCTCTAAGTTGTGACCTTGTTGCTTGACACTGGAAAATTCATAGTTCCTGTCTCCCAAGACTGCGACACTATGAAATTCCTGTGCCCAAGTCTTGGCCTTGACCTCTATAATTGTGCAGTCTTTTCCTCCAACCCAGCTTAAGCTACGCACTTCGCATCCTCAAGCCTCAAGCTCATCCCTTGAGTTCCTAAACTATGTAGCTATGCAGAAGACTAACCTCCCTTGACTCCCAAAACTGTGCAGGTGGCTCTCCTAGTGTCCATTCGTTCAACATGACCCCACTGGCTCTTGAAACTTCACAGTCTTGTCCTTCAGACCTCCTTGAGTTGCACACTGTGCAGTCTGAGAGCTCATGCTTTTCCCCTGGCTACTGGAACTGCGCACTGTGAAGTCACCGAGTCCCTCTTCCCAGCCTGTCACTCTTTCCAGGCTTAGTTGGTGGATCAAAATGTATCATCTTAGACTAGGGGGTTTTCGGATTGATGTCGTCTCATCATGAGTGAATTGTAGGAACATGTACCCTATCATGCCATGGAAAGATGATGGAGAAGGAGAAGAAGGACAGAATCATTCCTAAAGACTATCTTATAGTTGAATGGAAAAGTTGATCAATTAAGAGAAGGCGAAGGGACACAAGTTTGTGATGACTAGCTAAGACTGAACATCATTAAATATTCTGCATCACCAAGCCATGCAGAGGTCAAGAGAAAGCATCTTCAAGAAGACATCCAAAACTTAGCAGCAACAGTGACTTGACATTGCCACATTATCAAGCAGTCCATATGAGCAGTGTCATGTCATGAGTGGTCATGTGCCACATCAGTATTATGGATCATGTATGTTGTATTCAAATGTATTGTAAAGTGGAAGTCCAAAGGACACACATGGAATGTAAAGAGTCATGTAAGTTGAAAAGTCATAGGAAGTCAAACAATCATAAGGGTAGTCAAAGAGTCACCCTTGGTTATATATACTCCCTCATTGTATGAGTAAAGGACTTTTCACCTTGGCTCGTCCTGTATGGCATTAGAGAGATCAACTAGTTCTTTGAGGAGCAAGGTGTGGCTCCAATGCTTCACTGTTGGGGCTAGTGATGTACATTGTAAATATTTGTCTTGGAAATTTTACTTAATAACAGAAGCCTTCAAGGTCAGGATGTTCTTCATGCATGGACTATGAATGTTTGTAAAACTATTCTGCGGATGCTTGCATTTCATGTTTGCTATCAGATGTGCTAAAATAATTGAACGATTATTTTAGTACCTATCTTATTGAGAGTGTGCTATAATGGTTTTTATTTTTGTCCTAGCCTTGTGGACTATTCTGCGGGATATTAGACAAATATTTCTTTATTTGTTGGTTGTAATGACCGTCGCATCCACTGTGGACTATTCTGCTGGATGTTAGATGGACCCTTTTGGTTCATGTGTGTCTCTTCTTGGGTGGTACTATTACCTCTCACTTAGAGGCTCAATTTTCTCCCCCCTTTGCAGTAGAATAACCTTGAAACATTTGCAACTGAAAATTCACCATGCACACCTTCTTTATTTTCAAACATACCATTGCATCCCTCTCTCTTGTTGACAGTTAGAGCTAAGGAAAATATTTAAGAATTCAACAACCGAGCCTTTATACCGGATGGGACTCCTACACCAAACAATGTGAGGTCTAATTGGGACTTCACATCGGGGAGATCTCCTGAATGTTGGTGGGTCAAGCACCATCAACATGGTAAATTTTAATGCATTCTTAATAGAGGCACCTTCCCATAGATATGAGGGCCCATGTAACCCATGAATTTTTATCTAGAATGCCTTGGAGAAGGTATAATTGAGGTAAAGCTGATGTTAGGCCCATATACTACTAGTGTAACCCCTTATTGTTATTAGTACAACCTCCTTATTATATTTTTGTACCCATGTAGTCCCCATATTGTTACTATTGTGCCCCATAGAAGCCCACTATTGTTATTATTATGCCCTTACATTATTATTGTTATGTCGGCTCTGATTATATTATGACCCCTTAGAATCCTATATATAGAAAGGAGGTCTTTTCATTTGTATCATCCAAGAATTGTTCATTTGTGTAATGTAAAGGAGGTTTCCCCCTCAAAGAGGCTGAATTATAAGGCGTTGATCTATCTTTTCTATCTTTTTGTGAGTTGGTTCCATAACATTTAGTATCAGAGCTTTGGATTCTAGGGTTTCGCTGCTCCAAACAGTTCATCATGGCATTTTCGCTATAACTATTTTTCTGCGCCGTTTCAGATGCTAAAAAAAAATCATTTGGGTTGAAATCTTTCTGAACCTCGGGTCCGAATTTCAGAGCTTTTCGTGCTATATTTTCGAAGATATGATCTGAGGAAGTTGGCCTTTTTGTAGACTCTCGAATTACATTCCAAATAGGTGACCTGGGGAAAATAGTCATAACTTTTGTTTTGAGCATCAGATTGAAAGTTTGTAAGAAGTTATGGAAAGAGGACAAATTTTAGTTTCCTGTATATATTTTTCAAATCCTAAGGTCAAAACAGTGACACGTTTCTCTCTTTTGAAGAGGTATATAATCAGGTCATCTTGGGAGATTGTGCATAACCCTTTCTTGGAGAATCTAAATTCGATCAGACTAGTGGAATTGGAAAGAGGATGCAAAGGGCTACTGCAGGTCACAATTTCAGAATTTAAAGATCCGAAAGTACAGAGTTACAGTTGTTTCAAGATCGAGCTCCTAAAATCAAGAAAAGGCGAGATGAGGAAGTTTGATGACAAGGATCCGATAAATTGGATACTACAAATGGAGAAATATTTTGATCTACATGGTGTACCACTATTACAAAAGTTATGTATTGCATCTTCATATCTAGAACAAGATCAATTTTTATGGTATAAAGGGATTTGTTCTCATAAACAACTTGTTACATGGTCAATTTTCACGGAGGAAATTATAGCACATTATGAGAATACAAAGAGCAACACCTTCTTTAGAGCAACACCACAACAATTGGAAGAAAAAAGAGAAAACAGACTTTGTTACAAAGTGGAAAGAAAAATTATGGCAACAAGGAATTCTACCCCTTACAACTATAAAGATGGAAGTGTTGTTTCTCCTAGCCTTCCACAACCTACAAGGGTTACACCACAACAATTGGAAGAAAAAAGAGAAAAAGGGCTTTGTTACAATTGTGATAGCAAATGCACTAAAGGTCATAAGTGTGCCGAGAAGACATTATTTTACATAGAGTATGAAGAGGAGGAAGAAAAGGATTAAGAAACATCAAAATAAGAAGATATATTCTAGGACCCAACCCCAAAGAAAGAAGAAATGAATCTGACCATATCTTGTAAAGCATTGGCAAGAATTACCACTCCTCAAACCCTCAAGATAGAAGGACATATCAAGGAGAAAAAGGTTCAAGAAGTGAAAGATCACATCAAGAAAGAAGAAATGAATCCAACCATATCTTGTAATGCATTGGTTGGAATTACCACTCCTCAAACTATCAATATAGAAGGACATATCAAGAAGAAAAATGTTCAAGAAGTGAAAGATCACATCGAGCATCAAGAAATGAATCCGACCATATCTTGTAAAGCATTGGAAGAAATTATCACTCCTTAAACTCTCAAGATAGAAGGACATATCAAGAAGAAAAAGGTTCAAGTAGTGAAAGATCACATCAAGCATCAACAACAAGTTCTCCAACTTTTAAAGGATAACGCCACTTTGGTGCATAATCGAATGAAACAATAGGTAGATCAACATCACAGTGAATTTTTTTTTGATGTAGGTGATTGGGTATTTTTACGGCTACATCTCAAGCAAGCTATTTATGAGAAGGAAATGTTGGCAATACTACATTCACTTAAGAAATGGCAACCTTACCCAATGGGAAGACACTTCAAGGTAAAAATGGATCATGATAGCCTTAAATACTTTTTAGAACAAATATTATCTTTAGAAGAACAGAAAAAATGGGTCACAAATATGTTCGGTTATGCCTTTGACATCATCTACAGAAAAGGGAAGAAAATTTGTGTTGCAGATGCACTCTCAAGAAAGGATGAGGATTTGGAAGCATTGTTTTGTGCTATTTCTATTATCCAACCATATTGGATAAATGAAGCAAGGGATGAATGGAAGAAGGACGAAGAAGTATGTCCACTCATTCAAAAGTTGAAGAAGATCCCAATTCAAACAATATTGCGAGAACTTGAAGAGGAAGGAAAAATCATATTGGAACCTGGAGCAGTCACATAAACAAGAACCCGACAGCTACAAAATCGATCAATTTTAGAGTATCTCATCAAGTGGAAGAACTTACCCGCTGAAGATTCCACATGGGAGGACAAGAATTTTATACAGAAGCTTCAAGAACTACTCAAGCGTTGAGGACAACACTTTTTGAAGGAGAGGGGCATGTTAGGCCCCTATACTACTAGTGTAACCCCTTATTGTTATTAGTACAACCCCCTTATTATATTGCTGTACCCATGTAATCCCCATATTATTACTATTGTGCCCCATAGAAGTCCACTACTGTTATTATTGTGCTATGCCGACTCTGATTATATTACGACCCCTTAGACTCCTATATATAGCAAGGATGTCTTTTCATTTGTATCATCCAAGAATTGTTCATTTTTGTAATATAAAGGAGGTTGCCCCCTCGAAGAGGCTGAATTATAAGGCATTGATCTATCTTTTCTATCTTTTTGTGAGCTAGTTTCACAACAACCAATAATTTTTCTCACCCTCCTTACAACACATGAAACATCTGTTAGGGCCATGGAAGGATTTATTTTACAATTTATTCATGGGTATCCAAAATAGGGAAATTATATGGCCCATCAATCTACTCCTAAGAACATAAAATAATGTTTGAACCCACATTTTGGTATATTTTCCTAGCTTAGTGGGTTCTTAGAATAACTCAATGTGGTTTTAATATTTTATGTTCCTTAACATGTTTATTGTGTGGGATTTACAAAGATATTGAGCATATTCTAAGAGATCCAACATGAGATAAATTTTAGGGACTTGGTCCCTATAGCAGGAAGACCTAAAATCGAGTGGCTCAGGGAATTTAATGCCCCTCTTGTTGCTGCGAGTTGGATCTCGAACAAGATCCCATTTTTTATTATTTAGAAGGAAATGTATCCATCCTCTCAATGAGGTTGCTCCCCACTTGATGTATAAATAAAAAACTCGAGTTGGCCTAATAGGGAGGAGTAGAAAGAAAGATTAGGATTTTTGTAGTGTTGTAACGTAAAAACATATTTTTAGTTAATGGAAACAATGCTTTATTATAGATTTTATTATGGTTCTTCTTTAAGGACTCAAGCATCCTTGGGTTGGGCCCACCCTAGGAGACTCAAAGCCCTCATGAACTTCTGTTGGCATTATGATTTGCATTTGTCTTGCTTAGTGATGAGGCTCATCAATGGGTAAATTATATGGACCTTAATACACCTCCAGCTTACTAAAATCAACTTTTCTCATCATTCTTTACATGTTTTAATTATGTTTTGCTTAATGAGGAGAGTAAAGATGAGATGTCATGTTTAGTGGTCTAATGTGCATTGATTGCAGGTTTTGGAGAAAATTTTGGCTAATTAAAGTGCATGAACTCGAATGAAGTCAAGCAAGAGGGATTATAGGAGATAGGATCTCCCTCCTTAACTCCTCACTCACTCGAATATTCCTCAATCAAATCTCATGAGCTCGAAGTTGCAAGCAGTTGAGTCATGAAGTTCATTGAAAACCAAGCTACTGATAGTTGAAGACCAGTTGATCTCGATATTGGGAGCCAAGCCTCCCTAAATTTAAGGAAGTTGTTGGTAACTTCAATTGTATAAATAAAGAGGCCTAGAGCCTCATTAGGATCAATTTTTTTGTTCAAGATAGCTAAACAGTTTTCGAGTTGAAGCATTGTAACCAAGCACTCTTATTATTTCTGATTTTTAATGAAAGTGGGCAGCATTCCATTGATCCAACACTGAGTTGACTGAGAGGGCTGAAGCTCTTGGGTTAGGGACCAACCATAGCAGCACAGGTTCCTCTTGGTGTATATGTATGCTTAGGTTATACTCATAGTTAGTTGCTAAACTGATTTTGGTGTTGTTAATTTGCAAGTATTGGTAGATTTAATTAGTTTTCTTCCATTTGTGGATAGTTCTAAAAGTAGCATTATAGTGATAAGAATATATTCCAAAAATGTTGATAGCAAGTGGTTTTCACCACATTTCTCCCTTTCAGGGATCATGGTTTGAGGAACACTTCCCATACAACCCAAAAAGACAAAATTCTTTATTTTTGCGTAATCTAGGGTTTTCCTACTAATTACATCATTATCTTTCAGTTTCATAAAATAAGTTGCAATTGGAATTTCTAATCTCTTAGGTTTTACACTGATTTCATCTCACTTTTATATTGTTTTCAAGCACTTCCATGCATGAACTTAGCAAGTAAATGAGGACAACTCTGTTTTCTTCTATTTGAATAAACCCTTCTTGTTTCTAGATGAATTTATGTATAAATGCCAACAATGATATGTGTTGTTGCAGGAGTTTCTACATTGCAGGGACACCTCATCTCATCAGCCTCAACCACTCCATATCCACCCATGATTGCAAAAATTCACTAAGGCCTCAATTCGAATTCTTGTCTTATGAGGAAAATTTTCCATTTCCGTTGAGCAAATCCAACAATCTTAAAGATTTGGCTTCAATTTTGAGTAAGTGCTTACCACTCCCATGCCTTATTTCCTCCTTATTCACCTTTTCCAAGCTCCATCCCACCTTCGATACCACTCCCTAAGCTTTCAGTCTGTTCCTGTCGTAAAACAGGGGATCCTGTAGGTGAACTAGTACATCCTGTAAACATCCTGTAGGAAAACCTGTAGCAGCCTATTTTGAGCCCAAATTGAGAAAAATCATCACCAAAGCTAGGATTAGGCCCCTACTTGACCTCCAAGCCATAAAAACCATTGTACTCCTCTTCCTCCACACCTGTCTACCGTGCCAAGGAACAAAGAAAGATTAACATTTAAATTTTCAAGCAAAAAGATAAAAGGAAAAATGTTCTTTTATATTTATTCATGCACGCAACAGTTAATACTCTCTAGATTAGATTTCATGCTTAGATTAGTTAAGACCTCACATGTGTTAAAGTAGGTTTCTTTTCCAAGCAAGGTATGTAGCAGGATTTCATGTTATTTTGCAAGCATTTCCTTTTGTCTTTCATTCTTGCATAAGAAACCTTTGTTTTCTCCCAATTAGGGTAAATTTCCCCTCTCCAAGTTGGCAATCAAACTTATTCTAGTCAATAGAAGGTTGGTTTGAGAAACCCCAATGGTATATCACCCCATCTCAACAGTGAAAAAGAGTAGACCAATTACATCTATTTGTGTATACAACACTGTCACCTCCAAGTTTGTACGAACCCCGGGTTTGATGAAGTAATGTCGGTAACTCTAGGAGTTGCAACATCCCTACTGCAATAATGGTGCTCATCACTTTTTGGCGCCTTTGTCATGGAGGTGTCTAAGTAGATGTGATTTATGCTTTATTTCTTTCTTTTCTTATCTCTTTCATTCTACAATTAGTTCCATTCAGTAAATAGTTTCAATTTAGTTCTATTTTCTTTCAATTTTGCAAATAGTCAAAAACTAAAAAAAAAAAAAACACTCCTTTCATGCCTCATAGGAATAGGGATAACTTAGGGAAATTTCTGCCAAATACCCCCACCACTTCAAACAACTAACCTTCCCTCTTCTTCGGTGGCTGTGAGCTAGAGGACCCCTTAGGCGAACAACTAGATATTTTTGAAGAGCCTATAGGGGAAGAAGAAGAAATCATTCCACCAACTAACACAATGGTTGAAAATAGAAATGAAAGAGGAGACAGGGAAAGAGTTGAGGGTGCTTTTCCCATTAGAGAAACTAATGGTGATGTTAATATGAAAAACATAAACCCCTCTGCTCTTCCTCACTTCCATGGTCCGACCTCAAAAGATCTAGATACTTTTTTGTTTGAATTTGTTGTCATATGTAGAACTTATGATTACACCTTTGATGATCAGAAGTTGAAATTATTCCCATCCACTCTCAAGGATGTAGCCCTGCGATGGTTCATGGGTTTACTTGGGGATAGTATCACCACTTGGGCTCAAATGCAGCAAGCTTTCAAGAACAAGTATAAGGACTACTGCATGTCCAAAGATACCAAAGAGGAAATTTTTAGAATGACCTTGGGACATGATGAGTCCTTAGAGGATTATGAGGAAAGGTTCCAACTCAGCTACAAAAGGGCCAGGTGCACCCTTGATCCCAAATCACTTAAGTTATTCCTTCTCAAGGGGACCAGGGAATACTTTCTAGAAACCCTAAACCTGTTGTTAGGAGGAGACATCTACCAGTTATCCTATGAACATATTAAGACAGTTTTCAAGAATCATTCTAGGGCAGCTAGAAAGAAGGGTAGGTAAGTCAAGCGGTGGCCAGTTCATCCTTTTCCAATACATCCATAAAAGCAAAATTGGGAACATGTTGGAAAACTTTAAGAGTGAAATGTTGCAAACCCTTACTCTGCAAATAGACACTATGCAAATCAAAAGGAAGCAGGAGGAAGCAAAGAGAGCATTAGCCATCTTCTTCCCTAGATGCACAAGGAGGCACCCTAGGAATGAATGTCCATTGAACCTTATAGAAATTTTCTCGGTCTGTGAGGAAAACCACTCCACAGACAAGTGCCCTTCTCTTCCTAGATTAAAAGTTGTGTATCATGGAACCGAAGGGGTGAATGAACAACTCTGCTACATAAATCAAAGGAGGCCTCATGGACCTCAACCATACCAACAGGGCATGCAAGGGTCATCCTATTCATATTACAACCCTAATAAAAACACATCCATTCCCCCTTGGTGACCCCCTTGCTCATCATTTCTAGTCTACACCTTCTCCCTGGTCTTTTGCACCTCAATACCATTCTCAATCAACCAACCAACCATTTCAGCCATAAACTCCTCCACAGCCTCAATGGAATGCACCACCCTAGGGGTGGAGCCCCCCATACAACCAAGCTCCAGCTCTATTTCCTTCACCTCCATCTCAACCACATCTCCTACACCCTACTCCACCTAAACAACCTCAGATGCCCACCTAACCAAACCCAAACCCAAGCAACAGACAGGCACAACAGGTCTACAGTGGAGAAACATCCTACCCTGCCTATGCTATGGAAATTCATGAAATTAACCTTAGGTTTGGGAGAGTGCTCCCAGATAACCAGCCTCCATCTCCACCTAGGAAGAGTGAGGAGGAAAGAGAGGAAAGTGTGCCTAGAGGGAATCCACCCCCTTTCCTAAAAGGTTAACCCATCTAGTCTAGCACACCCTAGAAGAGACTGAACTTCTGAGTGAGTTGAAAAATCTATGTGTCAAAATCCTGCTTCTCCAAGTGATCAAATATGTCCCCATCTACAAAAAACTGATCAAAGAGAAGTGTTTCAAACATCCAAGAAGTCGAAAGAAAGACACCTCTACCATTAATGTCATTGGACAGTTGTCTGATTTAATATTGGGGCAGGTAATTTGCCCAAAGTATATAGATCATAGGAGTCCTATAGTAGATGTACACATCGATGGCACCATTGTTCCCCATACCTTGATTGATCTTGGGGCTACCATCAATGTGATGACTAAGGACACTATGCTCAAGCTAAATCTCCAGGGATCATTAAGGAAGACCACAACAGTCTTGCAGCTTGCAGATCGATCCACAGTAACTCCTGAGGGAATTGTTGAGGATGTGATGGTCTCCATTGATTCCTAGGAATACCCTGTTGACTTCTTAGTTCTCCAGCCTAAGACCAAATTCAATGGTTATCCTCTCATCCTTGGGAGGCCTTGGTTAGCCATTGTCAATGCCTACATAAGCTGCAGGGCTGGAAATATGACCATAAAAAATGGGCATCTATCCAAAAAATTGGTCTTGTACCCTCCTACTCAACCATCCCTAGAGCATGAATTACCTTTATGGCTAGAAGAGGAGGAAGAAGATGAAGTCTACTCCTCCCAAATCTATACCCTAGAAACTGCCATAGGAGGAGAAAAACCTAATGAAGATGATTTGATTGAACACATCCTCCAAAATCAAACTCCTAACACCATGTCTCTGGAGGAAGTAGTGAAGGAAGCTAAGGACAACCATTATATTGATATATGCCCAGCTGACTCAAACCCTACTTGTGTCAAGACAATAGAATTCAACCCTGAAAGAGCATTGAAAATCAACCCCTCTCTCTCTGTACACCAAGAAGAGGAGTTATGTAACATGCTAAGAGAGCATTTGGATGCCTTTTCTTGGAATTACAAAGAAATGAAGGGAGTGCACCCTTCGGTGTGTACTCACCACATTTACATCAAGGAAGGTTGCAAGCCAGACTGCCAACCCCAAAGGAGAATGAATACAACCCTCAAGGATATAGTCAAAGAGGAACTGCAAAAGTTGTTGGATGCAAGATTCATTTACCCCATCTTAGATAGTGTGTGGGTGTCTCCTCTGGTGTCGGTTCCAAAGAAAAACGGAAAGTGGAGGATCTGTGTGGATTACATAGAGCTAAACAAAGCCACAAAGAAGGACCATTTTCCTCTACCTTTCATTGACCAAGTATTAGATGGTCTGGCAGGAAATAAGTTCTTCTCTTTCCTGAATGGATTCAGTGGGTACAATCAAATACAAATCAGCCCAAAGGACCAAGATAAAACCACCATCACCTGTCCTTGGGGTATTTTTTCTTATAGGGTCCTTCCTTTTGGTTTATGCAATGCCCCTACTACTTTCCAAAGAGCAGTCCTGAGTATCTTTGCAGAGCTAATCCACAATGCAGTAGAAATTTATATGGATGATTTCACACCCTATGGGTGTGATTTCCAGGAGGCTCTCTCTAACCTAGGAAAGGTGTCAAACAAATGCATTGAAATGAACTTATCCCTTAGTCCTGAAAAATGTGAATTCTTGATGATTGCAGGGGATGTCCTAGGTCATCAATATCCCAGGAAGGACTGTAAGTAGACCCAAATAGGATAGCCATCATCAAAAGGGTCCCTACTTGTTATCGAGAAAACTAGTGTCCATTCAAAGCTGCTAGTCCCACTAAAACGGGTAGCTATCTTAAAAACAAACAATTTAAAGTCACTTGTGTTTTCCTTTATGAGAGATAGATGAGAGAGAAGCAGAGAGTACCAACCTCAGTCTTTCGCTAGTCTCCTTGCTTGTTTCCTCTCTCCCTTGATAGAGCTTTCACCACTCCTTTCTCACTTGTCCCACTTCAAAGAACACCTGTAGAGTCAAACCAACAAAATACCATCAAAGCATAGAGATCTATAACGATAAAAAATATAGGATCAGACGTATATTAACCATACAAATGCATATACCAATACAAGATTCAGAAATATACAAGAATATGGAGGAAAACTTAAATAACTTTATTGATAGAAGTAGTAGAAGAGAGGATTACAACCAAGCTGTCTGATCTAGTGCCATCCTCCCAGGATGAAATCTCTCTTCACCTCATGAAAAGCTTAGATCACCCAACAATACGATGTTTCACAGAGAAACCAACAACACTTCCTTACAAAATACAAAATTCCAGCCTCTGGATCTCTGGGATGAGGGATCCATATATAGATATTTGCAGGTGGGTGAGTCAGCTTCTGGGATTTTGATTAGTGTCATTTCTTTGATAGTTCTTGGTTCCACTTGGAGATTTCATGATCTCTTACTCATCCCTGGGTGAATTCAGAGAGGCAAGTGTCAAATGAGCAGTTTCTAGAAGATTCTCTGGGTTTCCACCTAGCAAACTACCTCTGCCATTTGTCTACTCTCGCTCATCGCACCCTACAGAAGGGCTTTTCAGTATGCATCGCACTTTTTGCATGTGATAGGTGAGATGCATCGCACCCTCAGCATGGAGCAGTCTGTGTGGTCTAGTTTTGACTAGTTCTGAGCAGTTTTTTAGGGGAACTTCTGGGAAATGATGTAATCAGTTGACTTTGTTCCTTTAGGGTACGAAACAACACTTTTAGGGGCTTAGAAGCCCTTTTTTATGGACATATGTGGTTGGGGTTGCAGTGCCCAAATATGTCTATAACAGTTGCCCCCTAAAGCTTGAGGTCGTAAATCTTCTGATGTCGGGTGAAATGCTTTATCATGAGGATCCGAGGTTTTTCGAACTGGAAGGTGACCTGTAATAAGATACAATACAATACATTATCTTCATTATATTTTCATGATCTAGTTGAGGCGGGCATTCCCATGCTCAGCTTTATAAATTCATTTTCATGTACATATGACAGACAACCATCTGTGTGACAGACCGATGATTCTGGTAGAGCCATCATCCCTTAGCTTGGATGATTATCTGTACAGCTATGATGTACATTTGATGTCTTTATTCTCCTGTATATATCGCAACCTGGAAGGATGAAACTAGATCTGGGGTCTTCAAACTCCTTCAATCTTCACCTGAAGTACAAGTCGATCCATGTGAAAAGATGTTCTGAAGTCGAACATGGAAAGACATCGCCTGATTACCAGCCAATGATGTAAGTTGTTAATAGGCGTGAGAGGAATCACCGATAATGATAATGACCCTCAAGTTACTGCAGTACAATTCACGTTGTGTGAATACATGAGTCGATGTCGAACACCACGCAAAATCTTTCAGTCAAAGGCCATTGATGTAAACCTGTCGTCGAAAGTGAGAAACTTGCCATTGAGGCATGCAAGCTTCAAAGTACTGAAAGGGTTGTTCCTAAGTCGACTTCTTGGATAATGAGCTGATGTTGACAAGAAGTGACTCGCTGTAGGAGGGCCTTAATGAATCCCACATCTATGACATGGAATGGAGCAAATGATTTTGTAGAGGTGAAAACGATCTGATGATACAAGGTTCAGGGCGGTGGTCATGAAAGAATGGAGCGTAAAGGTATTGCAGCGGATGAGGCGTAAGTTGGGTTGGTGAATTCTCTGAGCGACTTCTCTTGAACATATCGGTGACACTGAAAGGGATTGGTAGCATTAACCCCACAAATGGATGGTACGGAGGACCAAAGGTGATATGACCGGTGAACAGAATAACCCAATCCAACTCAATCATGGTGATGGAGTGAAAGTGTCATGTTCAAGAGCAGCCTACTACCAATAAGTTTTCTTCCCAATTTTTCCCCAGTCATTTCTGATCAGTACCTCTTTATGCTTGTCAAGCTTGAGGAGGATAACATATGCTTGTTCTATATTTTGCCCTTCGGGCAAACCTGTCACTATGTTTTAGCGAGCCTAGCAACCGTGAAACTCGCTCTTGTCTGCATGGACAAGTTTTTCGCTATTGTTTTAACGAGTTTAACGACAAAGATAACTCGGTCCTTTTCAATTTTAGAGAGTCTGAAAAGGTATGGAAAGGAAACTTCAGTAAGATTTTTTCATAGTATAATCCCTTAAGTTCGAAAAAGTATAAAATAATACGAAAGGGATTTCTTTTCCAATCACTTTAACGAGCTGAAAAAGACAAGTGCTTGATCTTTTTGTGTAATGATCCCTCAAGTCCAAAAAGACTAAAATCTAAAGGAGGGATGGCACTTCCAATCACTTTATCAAGTTGGAGAGGCCAATTGCTTGGCGATCTTTTTATATTTTACGAGTTTAAAAAGAGCTTAAAAGAGACTCATTTTTGAGGAATGAGTGATATTTTCGGGTAGCAGTTGGTTCCAGCCAATGTTTTGAACTTTTCAATCATGGCAGTGTAAAGAATATGGCTAACATAATCACTCGTCGCAGTTGTTCCTCAAAATGGCAAACAATCAAGTGGAGGCGGATGATCAACTAAAAAGTGGAGGTGATGGTAAGAACACGATCAAGGCTCAAAAGCTGATAGCAATGTGATCAAAAAGGCTATTTACCGAAAGATGAGTTCATTTTTTAATGAGCTTAAACACTGGGGGAACATATGCTCATAATTAGGTTTATTTTTTAACGAGCTTGAACTTTGCGGAAAAATTGCTCGTAACTAGGTTTATTTTTTAACGAGCTTGAACTTTGCGGAAACATTGCTCGTGCCAGTCATATAATAAGGATATCTCTCATCAGTAGGTTCATTTTTTAGGGAGCTTACCCCATGTGAAGCTTTGCTCCGAAGCCTTTTTATGCAAGCTAGGAACGACCCACCTACGAGGTTAAAGGGTTGAGAGCCTACAAACTGTGAAAATAAAAGGTCGCTTTTCACTTGCATGCAAAAGGTTTGCATGCCCCCAGGTATAATGAGAAGTAGAGTTTCTAGGTTATCATATGGAAGTTCTTGCATTTAAGCAAGGTTGTTTCGTCTGCATTTGCAGACGAAACACTTCCTTGGCTCTGTCCATCGAAATAGACAAAGCTGAATGGTGGGAGCTTCCACTCACATAACGTTTGACGAGGGAATCCTTTTCCAGTCTAATTCCATTTTCCTAAATAGATGGGTGTGTACTAGTCATATATCCTACGCGGAAACATACCTTATATCTAAGATTTTCTTGTCGAAGCAGACCAGGGTGCATGCCCCCTGGGTTTAGTCACATTCATCGAATCACTTGTGCTCATTAGGTGGACAGACTGGAGGTTGATGAGACATTCCTTGTGCAAAAAGACCAGTTAGGGATGGCATTTGACTAGTAGCCGTGTTTGAATTGGGGAATGAAAGCTGGTCTACGAGCTTGACCATTCTGCCTTCATACGGGAAACACATCACCCTAAAGAGTGAGGAAATAATAGCTCCCATGCTATAAATGTAGTCACGTCCAAGGAGTAGATTGTAATCTAATGGCCCTTGGACTACCATCACATTCAGATAAACGGTTTTCCTTCTCAAAGTTATAGGCAAATTTGGAAGGATCCCTAACGGTCAACTGGTTCCTTTGTTGAAGCCTGACAGATTTCGAATCTCAAGCAGAAGCGATGGCCAACTAAGCGCTTTCCAAGCAATTGAGGAAAGGATACTCACGGAAGCCCCTTCATCTATGATAGTGCCAGCCTTGACCATTCTGTAAGCTTGTACTATGATTCAGAATGGTACATTATATGGTAGGCGGGGTCTCCCTAGTAGATTCCAATCGAAGGAAACGACTAGATTTCTTGGAAGAGGGGCCGAATAAACGGCTGGATGAATCTCTGATGAAATTCCTTCTTGCGATAAAGGAATGGGCAGATTTCCCCCAGGTTCATCGGACTCTGTGTTAACAAAAAGAATTTGAATGGTTTCGTTCTCATTCTCTTTGGTGATTGTATCATCCGAAGATGGACCTTCTGAAGACAACACTGGGTCGACTTCCGTCTCGACCTATTGACTTTGGTCCGGTGTGGACTCAGAGGGTTTATCTTCAATGATAGGTGCTTCGACTGAAAACAAAGGTGTGTCAGTCAAATTTTCAACTAGCGATGGACTCAGCAAGAGTTTCTTGTATCCAGGAGGAAGTCGCTGCGGTGAAGCAGGACGATTATCCAAGACTCTTTTAGCTTCGTCTAGGAAAGGACAACGGTGGAGGGCATGATCGCCTTCACACAGTCTACAAGGAAATTTAGATCTTCCTTTCTGTCCATTGACTTCATTTTCACTAGTTGATGGTGTACTCTCAACATGATCGTCAGAGGTTGAAGACACCGGATTGTGCAAACGGGGAGACCAGTCCCTTAAGATTCGTGGGATGAAGGGACAATCTCGATGATAGTGGTCTCCCTTGCAAATGACACATGGAGATTTAGGTTTGGATTGTTCAGTGTGTGGATTTTCACCAGACGATGCATGGTTGCCCCATTTCGCCATTGGCTTCTTCTTCTTCTTCTCCTTCCCTTTCTTCTTCTTCTCAATTACTTGGTTTTTAGTGTTACTAGCTTCACCAAGTGAAAAGGAAGAAGGAGAGGGAGAAACAAACTAAGTAGAAGGTTGGGGGGTAAATCTAGTATCATCTGGTTGCTGATTTGATTGTTGAGGAATTACGGTGTTTTGAATGACAAAGGTTGAGAAAAGCCATACTGGCAGGCCAATTATGAGTCCTAGAAGGGACAATGTAGCCATATGTGGAGCACAAACATCTCCCCAAGAAGAGAAAGGACTAGGATTTCCTTGATTGGTGGATTCCATTTTCTCAACCTAAGACCAACGAGGGAACAATGATGTTATTTCGATTAAAATAAATTTTATGACGCTTTGACACAACTTGCTTTTTCAATTTTTAAAAGTCGAGAAAAAGCTAAAGATGACTCTAGTCGCCTTCGATTTTTAATGAGCTTGAAGTGACAAGTGCTCAGATGGACCTTTTCTTTTAATGAGTCTGAAAAGGAACGAAAGTGACTACTCTGGAAATCTAGACAGAGGGATTACCAAACCAATCACAAAACTGCAAAACACTTTTTACGTATAGCAGTCAATCTTCCCGAATGCTGTGTTCAATGCATTGTGATCAATAGGGCGGCAGACACAGCTTCCTAATGATAAAGGATATAGCCTATTGTGGTCTCCCAATATATACTCAACAGTACGTGGGAGCACAAGTCCGTACTGGCACTTGTCGTATCAAAGAGGAGGAATCACCCAACCTACGATGAAAACGATAGTTACCAGGATTTCTGATGCCGGAATACGTCTCTAGCCTAGACTTCTAAGTATCTGGATCGGCCGGGAACATGCTTATCTCGTATCTGCAATCCCAGTTCACTCTGATGGGTGCAACTTATCTACTAGCAAGTGCCGATCTCGTATCTATGTATCTAGCAATCTCACTAGAAAGCTTAGGTGTATATATTCTAGCTGCATTGTATCCAGACTCTTCATCTCGCTATGTTGTGTGTTAGGTTCTAAAGCATTTTTATGTTCATTGAGGTTTATTTTACAGTTGATCTTTCTTAAGAAGTTTGCCTTTAAGGTTCACCACGTGATGTAGATATACAATTCCTAAATATGCAATCTAAGATGATAAACAGTCGTTTAGTTTCTTTTTGCAATGAAAATCCTAGCTACTGAGGAAAGAGAAGTAAAATTCTTTCAACATAGAGCAGAGAGCACACACTAGAATGCACTGTCCTAAATCAATTTCCGCATGCAGTCTAAATGCAAATGCACATGCATGTATTTGTTTTTCTAGTTTCCTTAATGTGAAAATGAAAAAAAGAAAACTAAGTACAGATTTGAATTACTTTTCTTCAAAGCGACACTTCAACAATTTGTATTAAAAAACGAAAGGAAGACTAAGACGACACTTTCAATTTTGACTTGAAAACTGCTTTCGACACTTCAAAGAATTGATGATTCAAATAAAATACAATGGCAAAAGTGTAATCAACTATCTAAAAGAGGAATACTTTACGATACTCTTTTCTTTGACTGAAAACGACACTTGCGACACTTTCAAATCAAAATATGACAGTTTGATTAAGCTAATGTTTGCAAAGGAGAACTATAAATGATGAAAAATACATAAAAAAACATTCACAGTTATTTATCAATGGAGGCTGAATAATGCGAAGGAAGGTAGTTTCAACAGTGATATACTGATCATAGACAACAAAACTACTGAATAAAGCTGAAGACTAAGAAGAAAAAACCAAAATCTGGAGGCAGAAGCAGTCTCACTCAATCATCGCACCTGTAACACAAGGAAACAGGGATGCATCTCACCTACAACACGTGGGAGGTGTGATGCATCCAGGTTGCCAATGAGAGACAGTGCGATGGTCCAGGGATGAGATTGAGCTTGGTTTTCACTCACAATTTGCAGCTAAGTTCAGGGATTTAGGCTGAGCTAATGATAGACAGTAAACACAAAGTATAGGTGTTGATTTAATGAGGTTATTGAGATACCACGAGGGCTCTTAGGATGTTTTCAAGTCAATTGTTCAGTTCATAAAAAAAACCCGGAGATTGACTGAAGCAACATTGATCTACTTTGCACTTGCATAGCAAATGCAGTTCAAAGGCTAGCTGGCTTAACTTCAGGCTCCGTATGTAGTTTATAAAGCAAACAAATAGAAACAAACAAACATACTATTCGCTCCCTAGCGGAGTCGCCATTTTGTTATTGGGAAAACTAGTGTCCATTTAGAGCTACTAGTCCCACTAAGACGGGTAGCTATCTTAGAAACAAACAATTTAAAGTCACTTGTGTTTTCCTTTATGAGAGATAGATGAGAGAGAAGCAGAGAGTACCAACCTCAGTCTTTCACTAGTCTCCTTGCTTGTTTCCTCTCTCCCTTGATAGAGCTTTCGCCACTCCTTTCTCACTTGTCCCGCTTCAAAGAACACCTGTAGAGTCAAAGCAGAAAAATACCATCAAAGCATAGAGATCTATAACCATAAACAATATAGGATCAGATGTATATTAACCATACAAATGCATATACCAATACAAGATTTAGAAATATACAAGAATATGGAGGAAAACTCAAATAGCTTTATTGATAGAAGTAGTAGAAGAGAGGATTACAACCAAGCTGTCTGATCCAATGCCATCCTCCCAGCATGAAAGCCCTCTTCACCTCATGAAAAGCTTAGATCACCCAACAATACGATGTTTCACAAAGAAACCAACAACACTTCCTTACAAAATACAAAATTCCAGCCTATGGATCTCTGGGATGAGGGATCCAAATATAGATATTTGCAGGTGGGTGAGTCAGCTTCTGGAATTTTGATTAGTGTTATTTCTCTAATAGTTCTTGGTTCCACTTGGAGATTTCATGATCTCTTACTCATCCCTGGGCGAATTCAGAGAGGTAAGTGTCAAATGAGCAGTTTCTAGAAGATTCTTTGGGTTTCCACCTAGCAAACTACCTCTTCCATTTGTCTGCTCTCGCTCATCACACCCTACAGAAGGGATTTTCAGTATGCATCACACTTTTTGCATGTGACAGGTGAGATGCATCGCACCCTCAACATGGAGTAGTCTGTGTGGTCTAGTTTTGACCAGTTCTAAGCAGTTTTTCAGGGATAACTTCTGGGAAATGATGTAATCAGTTGACCTTGTTCCTTTAGGGTAGGAAACAACACTTTTAGGGGCTTAGAATCCCTTGGTTGATGGACATATGTGATTGGGGTTGCAGTGCCCAAATATGTCTATAACACTACTCCATAGAAGCATAGGGATGTCAGAAGTTTCTTAGGGTTAGCCGGATATTATAGGATATTTATAAAATATTTCAGCAAGTTAGCTTCTCCCTTATTTGGATTATTGGCCAGAGACTCCAAATTTTTATGGTCAGAAAGCTACCGAGAGGCCCTAGAAACCCTAAAAGACAAGTTGACTACTACACCTATTCTCCGAGGACCAAATTGGGATCTTCCTTTTCACATTCATGCTGATGCCTTTCACAAAGCTATAGAAGCATATCTAGTCTAGATAGATGACAAACTACCTTATGCCATTTACTTCATCAATAGGAATCTGTCAAAAGCCGAATTAAACTACACAGTAACTGAAAAAGAGCTCCTAGCTATTGTCCATTCATTGAATAAATTTAGGCATTACATTACTGGTTACCAGGCATTTGTACATACTGACCATGCTACAATTAAATATTTGATGAACAAACCTAATGTAAATGCCCAAATTATTAGATGGTTACTTTATTGCAACAATTTCATCTAACTATTATTGATAAGCCTGGAAAAGAGAATATAGTTTCATATTTTTTTATCCAGATTGACTTTGCCTACAAGGGAGGAAGGAATGGTTGATGATCAACTACTAGATGAACACTTATTCGCCATTTCAATTCTCTCTCCATGGTTTCCTGACATAGAAAACTATTTGGTATCTGCATAATTCCCTCCAAATTTGTCCTCCAAGGAAAAGAGCAAAATCATAAGAAAAAGTGCCCCATTCACTTGGATTGGGGGAAATCTCTTCAAGCTGGGTCCAGATCAAATTCTGAGAAGATGTGTCAGGGAGGAGGAAGTTTTTGACATCCTTTTGGCCTGTCATGATGGGCCTTGTGGAGGTCACTTTGCAGCCAAAATAAAATCATTCAAGGTACTACAAGTTGGCTACTACTGGTCCACTCCCCAACAAGATGTAAAAATGTATACTGGCCAGTGTGATCGGTGCCAAAGGATGGGGAAGATTACCCCCAGGGATGGAATGCCTCTGCAACCTCAAGTGAATTTCAAGCCATTTGATAAGTCCGACACGGATTTCATGGGGCCCATTGACCCTCCATACAGATAGAATAAGTACACCGTTCTATGCATCGACTACTTAAGAAAATGGGCAGAAGCCAAAGCTATCAAGGTAGTAACGGAATAAAGGTGGTTGAATTCTTGAGGGATAATGTGTTTTATAAGTTTAGATACCCTAGAGAGTTGGTCACTGATCAAGGCAGTCAATTTACATCCCACATGATTGAAAATTTGTTAAGCCATCACAAGATCAAGCACAAAAAGTCCACTCCTTACCACCCACAGGTTAATGGGCAAGTGGAAGTCACCGACCGAGCATTGGAAAGCATTCTAACTATTGTTGGGAAAAGTATCCAATACAGAATGACCCTATCCCACACTAAGGGTGATAGTACCTCAGCAACAATCAAAGCAAAGCTATTCGAGATTACTTCTTTATGAGATGTAAAAGAGGGGAGAAAGAGATCCACTAACCGTTGTCTTCCGCTAATGATTGATCAAATCTTCTCTCTTTGCTGCTTGCTCCCAGCTCCTTGCTCTTTCACTGGCCCAGCTACACCAAGATCCTGCAAAATGGCAAGAGAGGGAAACTACAAGAAGCATACATTCATAATTGATTCAAGGATTAGAATAAATCAAATACACAAGTACAACAATACACCATTGAGATACATGCATATAGAAGAACCTCAAATGCTTTATTAATGGAAGAAGTAAAGTTCAGGAAGTGATACAACCATAAAAGGCCCAATCCAGCATCACCTCCCAGCAGCAATAAATCTCCTCTTCACCTCCTTCAAGCAAATCACCCAATAGTTCTATACTCAAGCCAACAACACTTCCTTACATTCACAAGATTCCAGCCTCCATAGACCTCATGAGAGAGCTCTATATATAGGATTTTGGAGAAAGGATGAGTCAGCTTGAGCTTGGCATGGAGCTGACTAGTGTCCTCTCCCACTTCAGTTATTCTTCAGTTCTTGAGTCCACTTGGAGGTTCTTGCTTCCACTTGGAGATCTAGACCCTCTTACTCATCACTAGGCGAATTCCCTGATCCAAGTGTCATTTTGGAAGCTTCCTGGGCATTGACACCTTGAGGAATGACTGTGCCACTTGGCCAAACTCGCCCAGCGCAGGTAGCCTTCTTTGCAGTTGACATTCAGCGCAGGTACACAGTGGAGCAGTTGACATTCAGCGTAGATGCTCAGCGGAGCAGTTGACATGATCCAAAATTAGCTTGTTTTTGAGTGTTTTCAGGTGGAGAACTGATATTTAGTGCTGTGGTTTGCTGACCTTGTTCCTCTAGGGGCAGGAACAACATGTTTAGGGACTTTGGATCCCTTATATTATTGACATTTCATGCTTCATGCTGTAAGGCACAAAAATGTCTATAACAGTTTCCCCCTAAAGTATGAGGTCGTTTATCGGGTGAAATGCTTTATCAGGAGGATCCGAAGTTCATTCAATCGCTGAGAGGTGACCTGTAATAAAATACAATACAATACATTATGTTTCATTCTGCTTTCATGATCTAGCTGAGGTGGGCATTCCCATGCTCAGCTTTATAAATTCATTTTGGTACATAGAACAGACGATCGCCTGATGGTAGACTGATAATTCTCTGCTGAAATTATCATCCTTTGAGTAGGATGATCATCTGCTGCAATGATGTACATGTCAAATGACTTTATATTTCCTGAATATATATCGCAGCCCGGATGGATGAAACTAGATCCGGGGTCTTCAAACTCGTTCGATCTTCACTCTAAGTACAAGTCGATCCATGTGAGAATTGCGCTGAAGTCGAACATGGAAAGACATCGCTTGATTACCGGTCAATAATGTAAACTGTTAACAAGCGCGAGAGGAATCACCGATAATGATAATGACCCTCAAGGTACTGCAGTACAATTCACGTGGTGTGAATAAAGGACTTGGCGTCGAACACCACGCAAAATCTTCTGGTCGAAGGTCATTGATGTATACCTGTCGCCGGAAGTGAGAAACTTGCCATTGAGGCATGCAAGCTTCAAAGTACTGGGGGGGGTGTTCCTATATCAACTTCTTGGATAATGAGCTGAAGTCGACAAGAAGCGATCCGTCAAAGGAGGGCCTTAATGAATCCCACATCAGTGACACGGATCGGAGCTAATGATTTTAGTGGAGGTGAAAACAATCTGTGACATATGATTCAGGGTGGCGATCATGGGTGGATGAAGGATAATGTATGGCAGTGGATGGGACACGGTTGACTCTTTCTGAACAACATCTCTTGAACATATAACGACACTGATGCGATGGATCGGTAGCATTACCCCAAATGTGGATGGTTTGGCGAAGACCATGGTGATGAGACCGGTGAATGAAACAACCCCAACCCGATGTGATACGGAGGAAAAGTGTCATGTTCAAGAGCGACTTGCTACCATTAAAGATTTTGAGGTTCTCCCAATTTTTCCCCAGTCATTTCTGACCAGTACCTCTTTATTTTTGTCAAGCTTGAGGAGGATAACATATGCTTGTTCTATAACCTGCCCTTCGGGCAAGCCCATCGCTATGTTTTAACGAGCCTAGCGATAGGCAAACTCGTTCTCGTCTAAAGACAAGTTTGTCGCTATTTAATCATTTTAACGAGTCTAACGACAAGGAAAACTTGGTCCTTTTCATTTTTAGAGAGTCTGAAAAGGTACAAAAAGTTAACTCCAAAATTCCTTTTTCGTCATCTAATCCCTTAAGTCCGAAAAAGTATAAAACAATACAGAAGGGATGAGTTTTCGATAACTTTAACGAGCCATATAAAACAAGCGCTCGAGCTTTTTGTGCAATAATCCCTCAGGTCCAAAAAGATTAAAATCTAGAGGAGGGATAGCTCTTCCGGTCATTTTAATGAGCTGGAAGGCCAAAACTCGGCAAACTTTTCATATTTTACGAGTCAGATGAAAAGAGCTCAAAGAAGACTCGTCTTTTGAGGAACGAGTGATAAACAGGGATAGCAGCAGATTCCAGGTACAGGTTGGAATTTTCCAATCACGGCAGTGTCACAAGGATGGCTAGGTGAAATCACTCTTCGCAGCTGTTCCTCAAAATGGGTAAACAATCATATGGAGGTGAACGATCGGCCAAATTAAATGGAGGTGGCAGGTGCAAACACGACCAAGGCTTTTTATGGCTAATAAATTTACGATCACAATGGTTATTTACCGGGGTATGTTCATTTTTTAATGAGCTTGAATGGTCAATCTTATGTTTATTTTTTAACGAGCATGAACTATGTGCTAAAACTGCTCGGATCTCGCTTTTCTATTTTTTAACGAGCATAAATTCCGCGGTAAAACTGCTCGATATTACCAGTCATAAGATAAGAAATGTCTCCTGTAAGACTCCATTTTTTTATAGAGCTCGCGCCTCACATAAGCTATGCTCCCTCTCATCCTTTCTTTATGCAAGTTCGGAAACGGCTAATCCTAAAAGCAGATAAATAACCGCTCTTAACTTGCACTCCGAAAGGTTTGCATGCCCCCAGGAATAAAGTACAATTTCAAGGCTGCCCCTACTTATCCGATAAAACATTTGTTTTAAAGGGTGAGGCTTGCCTCTTTCTGGTTACCCAAAGATTGTTTTGTTAACACCATCAAACGAAAACATTTCCTCGGCACTGTCTACCGAAGTAGACAATGGTGAATGACCTTTGTCAGACAAGTAACCTTGACAAAAGAATCTTGTTCCAAAACAACCCCTCTTCCTTCCACGGACGGGGTACAGACTAGTCATATTCTTTCGCGGAAATTCTACCTTATACCCAAGGTTTCCTCTGCCCAAAGCAGACCAGGATGCATGCCCCCTGGGTTCCAGTCCCATCTTTCCGAATCACTCGCACTCATCGGGAAGGAGGACTGGGGGTGGAGACATTTCTTGGGTGAATAGACCATTGAGGGTTGGTATGTGACTATTTGCGATGCGTGATCCCAGAAATGAAAGTTGGTCTACGAGCTTGACCATTCTTCCTTCGTGTGGAAAACACATTACTCTAAAGAGTGAGGACTCTATAGCTCCCATGCAATATATATAGTCTTGTCCAAGGAGTAGGTTATAATCCAAGGGTCCTTGAACGACCATCACGTTCATTTGAACGGTCTTCCCTTTCAATGTAACAGGCACATTGGGGAGGATCCCTAATGGTCGATTGGTTCCTTTATCAAAACCCGAGAGATTTCTTATCTCAGGCAAAAGCTCCGGGGAACCCAGTGCTTTCCAAGCAATAGAGGAAAGGATACTCACAGATGCCCCTTCATCAATGATAGTTCCAGCCATTACCATTCTGTAAATTTGGACTATGATTCTGAATGGTATACTGGCTGGTAACCGGGGTCTGCCTAGTTGGTTCCAATCAAAGGACACAACCAGATTGCTTGGTGGTGGGACCGAATACACGGCCGGATATGACCCTGACGATGTTCCTTCCTGCGATAAAGGAATGGGCGCATTTTCCTGATGCTCATCAGAGTCTGTGTTGATGAAAAGAATCTGGATGGTGTCATCCCTATTCTCTTCAGTGAGGGTGTCATTTGAAGATGAATCTTCATTGACGGTGTCATTTGAAGATGAAACCTCTGAAGGCGGAACCGGGTCAACTGCCGTATCGACCTTTAGACTTTCGTCTGGTCTGGATTCAGTAGGTTCATTTTCAATGACTGACTCTTCAGCTGACCACTTGAACGGGCCAGCTGTATTTTCAACCAACGAAGGACTTGGCACGAGTTTTTTGTATCCAGGAGGAAGTCTCAACGGTGAAACCGGGCGATCTTCCAAAACTCTCTTCGCCTTGTCTAAGAAGGGACAACGGTGGATGGCGTGATCGCCTTTACACAGTCTGCAGGGGGATCTTGCTCCCCCTCTTTGTCTTGAACCTTCACTTTCGATGGTTGACGGTAAGCATTCAACATGGCTATCAGAGGTTGATGCTCCCGAATTGTGCAACCGAGGGGACCAGTCCCTTAGTATCCGGGGAATACAGGGACAATCTCTATGGAAGTGGTCTCCTCTACATATGACACATGGCGATTTAGGCCCGGTCTGTGCTGTGTGTGGATTTTTGTCAGATGTCTTTTGCTTGCCCCCAGTCACCTTAGGCTCCTTCTTCTTCTTCTCTCTCTTCTTCTTCTCCTTCCTCTCCATGGGAGCTTGGCTTTTGCCGGCTCTACCTTGCGAAGATGAAGGATTAGAGGAAGAGTTATAGGAAGTAGAAGGCTAGTGGGTAGCTCTAGACTGATCTAACTGTTGACTCGACTGTTCAGGAACCATGGTGTTCTGAACTACATTGGTTGAGAATAGCCAAATTGGCAGGCCAATTGTCAGTCCTAGAAGCGATAATGTGGCCATGTGGGGCGCACCAACTTCTCCCCAAGAGGAGAAAGGACTAGGATTTCCATCATGTGGAATTCCTTGGTTGAGGCGTTCCATGTTCTCAACCTACAGATCAACGTAGGAATAGGAGGTGATTATGTTCCGTTTAAAATAAATTTTATAACGACGCTTTAGACACAACTTGCTTTTTCACTTTTTAAGAGTCGAGAAAAAGCTAAAGATGACTCGAGTCTCCTTCGATGTTTTAACGAGCCCGAAGTGACAAATGCTCGGATGGACTTTTTCAGTTATAGAGTTTGAAAAAGGCCAAAAGAAACTGCTCTGGAGTTCTAGGCAGAGGGTGTGCCAAACTTTTCGCAAAACCACAGAATACGTTTTACGGTACGGGTGGTCGATCTTCGTGAATGTTGTGTTCACTGCATTGCGATCAGTAGGGCGACCGACACGGTTTCCTATGGATAAAGGCTTTTTTCCTTTAGGGGTCTCCCAATATACGCGACGGTACGTGGGAGCACAAGTCCGTATTGATACTTATCGCTTCACCGTGGAGGAATCACCCAACCACTCAACGCTAAGATATCACATTTAACGACGCCGGAACACGTCTCTAGCTTAGACCTCTATGTGTTTGCGTTATGTTTCAATGCGTTGTTATGTAAATTCAATTTATTTTAAGGTTGATCTTGTTTAGCAGTTTGCCTTTATGGATCACCACGAGATGTATGATAACACTCCTAAATGCAGTCTAAGATGATAAGCAAGCTTTTCAATCTTTCAACTTTGAAAATCTTAACTACTGAGGGAAAAGAAAGACAACATCTTTTCACACAAATCATAGAGAACACACTAATGCACTTTTTCCTAAATCAACATGCAAACTGTCAAAATGTACATGCAGAATGCAGGTATTTCTTTTTTCTTTCTTAATGTTTGTGCGATACAAAAAAGAAAGCTGTTGTATAACTTTGAATTCAATTTCAAGTGAAAGCAAACAAGCTTGTCCAAAATCAAAAGACACCTTAAGATTTACTTGTTTCGACACTAGAAATATATAAACTCAAACCATATGACGAAAGCAAATGCTCAATCAGCTATGAACAACAAACAAACTAACTCTTAAGATCAAAACGACACTTATCACAGGTCTAGATCTAAGAGGCCACAGCAGGACTGATTCACTTTCGTTATGGGAAACTGCAAATGATATAAGAAATACACAAAGAACAAATACAGTTTCTTTATACAACCGAGGCGGAATAGTGGCAAGGAAAGTTGGTTTCAGATAGGTACATTGACTGGTAACAGGCTGCAAAAAACAAGGGTGAAAACAGGGCAAGAAACAACAGGAAACCCCAGTAGCACAAGGCAAGACTGGTTCAACGCAGGTAGTACACTGTCAGTTTGACATTCAGCGCAGGTAGCCCCTTCGGGAACTGCGCTGAAATGCAGACAGCCTTCACACAGCCTGCACTGAAGAACGAAACTTTCGTTTCTCTTGGTTTCCGGGTCACAAATTGCTCAAAAATTCACAGTTTTTGGCCAAATCAGAAGCTATCAGTCAAGTACACACTAAGGGATGAAAAGCTATCACTAAGAGCTATTTAGAGTCCTTGTGGATCAGCTCTTCAAATCATAAACATGCCCAGAAACTGAGCTGGAGTAGCTGCCCTCTACTTTGCATTTGAAAGATCCAAATGCAGTTCGATTCGGTACTCCCTGTGTTTATGAAACGAATAGCAAAAACACAAACAGCCAACAAGATACGATCCCCAGCGGAGTCGCCAATTTGTTGTTGGGAAAAGTATCCAATACAGAATGACCCTATCCCACTCTAAGGGTGATAGTACCTCAACAACAATCAAAGCAAAGCTATTCGAGATTACTTCTTTATGAGATGTAAGAGAGGGGAGAAAGATATCCACTAACCGTTGTCTTCCGCTAATGATTGATCCAATCTTCTCTCTTTGCTGCTTGCTCCCAGCTCCTTGCTCTTTCACTGGCCCAGCTACACCAAGATCCTGCAAAATGGCAAGAGAGGGAAACTACAAGAAGCATACATTCATAATTGATTCAAGGATTAGAATAAATCAAATACACAAGTACAACAATACACCATTGAGATACATGCATATAGAAGAACCTCAAATGCTTTATTAATGGAAGAAGTAAAGTTCAGGAAGTGATACAACCATAAAAGGCCCAATCCAGCATCACCTCCCAGCAGCAAGAAATCTCCTCTTCACCTCCTTCAAGCAAATCACCCAATAGTTCTATACTCAAACCAACAGCACTTCCTTACATTCACAAGATTCCAGCCTCCATAGACCTCATGGGAGAGCTCTATATATAAGATTTTGGAGAAAGGATGAGTCAGCTTGATCTTGGCATGGAGCTAACTAGTGTCCTCTCCCACTTCAGTTATTCTTCATTTCTTGAGTCCACTTGGAGGTTCTTGCTTCCACTTAGAGATCTAGACCCTCTTACTCATCACTAGGCGAATTCCCTGATCCAAGTGTCATTTTGGAAGCTTCCTGGGCATTGACACCTTGAGGAATGACTGTGCCACTTGGCCAAACTCGCCCAGCGCAGGTAGCCTTCTTTGCAGTTGACATTCAGCGCAGGTACACAATGGAGCAGTTGACATTCAGCGCAGATGCTCAGCGGAGCAGTTGACATGATCCAGAATTAGCTTGTTTTTGAGTGTTTTCAGGTTGAGAACTGATATTTAGTGCTGTGGTTTGCTGACCTTGTTCCTCTAGGGGTAGGAACAACATGTTTAGGGACTTTGGATCCCTTAGATTATTGACATTTCATGCTTCATGCTGTAAGGCACAAAAATGTCTATAACACTAACCAAAGTGATTAGCTGAAACAAAAAGGATTGGGCAGACATATTTGTGGAGGCCACCTGGGCCTAAAATACTACTTGGAAGGCCATCACTGGCTTCACTCCTTATGAGCTGACCTATGGGAACAAAGCCCTGTTGTCCATTGAATTTAAATACAACACCTTAAGGATGGCAGCACAACTGGATCTAGATGTCACAAGGGCACAACAAGAAATATTACTCCATTTGAATGGGTTAGATGAATTTAGAATGCAGGCCCTCCTGCATATAGAAGTGACTTAAGTACAAAGGAAAATCTGGCATGACAAAAATATCAAGGACAAACTGTTTCAAGAAGGCGACTGGGTCGTGCTGTATGACTCCTAGTACAAATATTTCAAAGACAAGTTAATGACCGGATGGTTGGGACCTGTTGTGGCTAGCAACAACCCCCCTTCTTGTTTAGTGTTATTCTTAATACTAAATAAGTGGGGACCCTTAGTTAAAAATTTAAAAAATCAAAGTAGTGCTTAAATTTCCTTTTCGAATAAACTTACCATCATAAGCTTAGGAAACCCCCCCTTGGAAAATCTAAAAATCTAAGCTTTATGATAAGGTAAGATAAAATCTTTCCTTAGGAAAAATCGCATCGCAAAAAGATAGCGGGATGCCACCTTACAAGCACAATTCCAACATTTGCGAGATCGCGATATGCGATAATAAACAAATATCGCATCGCATTCAGCATAACTCACATTGAAAAAAATTTAATTTTCCGATACGCGACGACGTCGATCGCAAAATCACATTTCGCAGAAATCAGGTTAACAAAGATTGTCATACATAACATTCCTGCGATCTGCGATATTGCGATTTCACGATTTCGCAATACAACGATAAAGTGATAATGCGATTTCATGAGTGATCAACTTTGCGATGTTGCGATGTTGTGATTTTGCGATTTTGCGATGTTGTGAAGAAAATCGCAAAATCGCTCCATCGCAGATCTCTCGGGCGCATTATTCAAGAAAAGTATTTTCCATAAGCTGACACCTGGTTATGCGCTTTAATGCTAATAAATGAGGTAGTTTCCAGTTATAATGGAATATGGGTTCGTGCTTATCGAAAGAATCATTTCACGTAAGGTGGTATACTTGATGTGTCTGTGGCATTTAAAACTTTCCCATCACCCTTCCTTGTCATTCATTTTCACTTCATTTGTGAATTGCAGGAACGGAGAACAGAGGCCAATACAAAGCAATACGCAGGATAAAATGGGAAAGAAAAGCAAAGCTCCAAGTTCTGAAGAAAAGGAGATGGCGCCCTTGTATACAGACATGGCTTGTAACAGAGACGCGGGAATAGCCATGTGGGAAGGCATGTATAATTTGCTCGAAGAGGAGAATCCCAGAGTAATGGAAGTTACAGCTACCGCGGGCTCAAATGGTTCTTCAGAAGCATCCCTTACAGAGCTAGCTTTCTCATTCTTATACCGGATAGCAGCAAGGCCAAAAATCCTCCCATACACGGACATGATCAAGTGGATACTAGACAACGCAGAAATCAGAAATAGACAGTTCAAAATTCAGGGGCAAGAGCTTTCGGAAGTATTATTTTTACAAATTTTGAACCTTATATCTGCTAAAAGGAAAAACCGCAAAAGGTGAAAAACGCATCAAGGAAACCCGGATAAAAAAAACGGAGGCAGTTTCCGATGCGCGATCGTGCATTGCTGAGGAAAATTGCTCGAAAAGGCAAGCTGCTAATTACCCAGTCACCTGCAAGCTCCGAAAATTGCAAGAAAGTAACGATACAGGCAGATTGGAAACACAGAGCTCAAGAAAGGGAAAAAGCAATCCAAGGGTTAACCAAGTTGAACTGGGATTATTACTGGGCATACTTGGTAAAGCCACATAGCCAGTGGATGACTGTTAAGTGTATCATCAATTCGGCAGAAAAAATGGCGCCAGCTCTTGTTGATTCTGTTTTCTCAGCTTAGCTAAAAGCGGAAGTCGGCCAGCTGACTCTTCTCAAACAGATGCTGCATGCGTGCGATTTCAAGGACCAAATACAGAAGTAGTTTAATTTTAGATTCAATTTTAGCTTTAATTTTGTTTTATTTTCCTGAAAAGAGGACGGTCATTTAAACCGTATCCTATATTTTTGTAATAATATATTTTTAGATTTAGTTAGTAGTATTTAAACCCTTCTCATGCATTTAGAGAAGGGTCCTGAAATTTATCAAAAACTTATCCCCAGAACATGCACTTCTATACCCTCTGAGGAGGTTTTGATGAATGAATGGAACAAGATTTATTGATGTTTGCATTTGATATCTGCTACTGATGTTGCACTTTTGTACTCTTAGTGGATGTTAGATCAAGAGGAGATAAATCGTTATCACTTGAAGCTCATGAGTAGGACTAGTTATAAATGGTATTTCTATCTCTTAACTATTTCTGCCTTGTGTTAGAGTGATCTCTGTTCAATTATTTATATATTAATGTATGAATGCTTGAGTTATAATTTGGCACTTTGGTACGGTGATAGCTATTTATTTATGCTTAGTGTATGAATAGCTCATTATGTGATATGTTTTTCACAACTGTTTCGTATAACTTTTTATACGAGGTGGTTCATCTTTATTGAATTCTTTTCTCATAACAGCTGAATGATCTTTATTACCAGTTGTTGTTTGAAATCATTTTAGATCGCATAGAAGAAAGATCACACCCCGGGTTAGTGTAGATTTACATATTTCTGTATATTAGAATATATTTTCCTTATTATTATATTAGAATTAGACTAGAAGTATTCCATTTAGAAACTGTTAGAAACTGAAATATCAATCTTTCTCACACACACACAAATTGGGAAACTGGTCCCATATCCCCAGTTGGACCCGCTATACCAAATGGAAAAGGGGCTGCCAACCAAGGTCCGGACCAGGCGGGTATCCCCCTTGTTGTAGACCCGATTTTCGGGGCTTCAACAGGACCATATGTGATAGAAAAGTTTCATGATAATGATGTTGATCAAATAAGAACCATTGATGCAGAAGGTATCCCTTTGCTTGTTAATGGGTATAGGTTAAAGGTCTACAAAAAGCCCTTATCAAAGCAGGAATTCATCAGTAGCATAAAAAAGGCAGTGATGGTGATTGAAGAAGCCTCAAATTCCACCTCACCAAGTTCTTAGAAAAAATAAAAATAAAGGGACCTAGGTGAAAACCTCCATGAGGCACCTGAGTCCAACTTTTGGGTTGAAAACCTCTTGAGGCAGCCCAAGAGTATTAAAAAAAATAATAATAAAAGAAAATATCTCTGGGTGAAAACCTCTTTTGAGGCACCCAGGCCAAGCAACAAGGATGAAAACCTCTTTCGAGGCAGCCTAGTTGTCTTTTCAACAAAAAAAAATGAAAAAAAAATGAAAAAAGACAAGAAAAAAGAGAAACACATACAAAAATAACAATTCTGTTTTTGTATGTTTGCAAGAAGATGATGAGCACAGGATACAAAGGACAACGGGCCCTACCACAAACTATGTTTTACTTCATCCATTTCATCTCCTCCATAATCCCCATGTTCTTCCATCCATACTCAACTCCATATTCCAATTCCAAGCAATTCTGTGTTTTCTACAGGATTACCTGTAATACTACAGGAATTTCTTGTAGGTATTACAGGAGGCCTTGAAAAAGTATAGGAAGGGCAGTCCAGTGGAAAAATGGTGACACAAGCATGTTTTGGGATATTAAAAGAGCCATTGACCTCACCACACCTCAACCAATACCCTTCATGACCATGTCACCCCTGTATCCATCGGGAAAAAAAAAAGAAGAACAAAACAAAACAAAAAAAAAAAAAAAAAAAAAAACAAAAAACAAAAAAAAAAAAAAAAAAAAAAACAAGTTAGACAATATAAAAAAAAGGAGAAGAAAAAAAAACATCAAAAAGGGGCATGCCAACAACAACATACCTCATCTGCCACTCCATAACCACATCCTCCACTCATTCCAATACCCATTCAATTTCAGAGTAGAGAAGAGATGTGAAAGTTCAAGAAAAAGCCAACTACAAGACATCCTGTAGGAATTCCTGTAGCATCCTATTCCACAAGAAAGGCCACAACAACTCCAACCCACCTTCAACACAAGGACTATAGGAATGAGGAAGCTCCTCCAGAGCTCAACAACAATAAGAAGCCCAACAACAACAAAAGCCAGCACTTGTACATCATCAAAGGAACAACTCATCAACAAAAGAAGAAGAAAAAACCATAGTTGAAGAATATGCAGCTAGGTGAAATAACAACGAATTGACACCACGCTCCAGTATGCATTAGCAAGGCAAAGGAATAACATGTATTTCATCTCACCAATACTCCCTCATAGGTACGAATATGATTAAACTATAGGAATAATGTAGGAAGTTGATTTTATAAGCGAAGGTGGCCAGTTAACTTGGCCACCCTCGGTCAGATAATGAGAAGAAAAAGGGTTAGTCAACTGCACACGTGGCAAGGTCACATCAAAAAAAGGGGAATGAATAAAAAAAGTGGTTAAGTTACGGAGAATAAAAGTGGGAGATGATTACGAGGAAAGGTGATATGATGAACCTGTAGTGGGACCAATGGTCCAAAAGGAGGTATTCGTACTCGGCCAACCAACACAACACCCAACGAAATCATCCAAAAATAGAAATAATCATTGACTCCCATGCGAAGTATTGGTTATTTTGAAAATCTGAAGGAAGAGGGAACTTCGAGGAGTTATCAAAGGAAAAAGTTACTCTTAGCATCCCTGCAGTGACAACCTACAGGAAGCAGTCAACACCTACAACAAACAAGAGCACTTACAGAAACTACAAGAAAACTACAAGATACAGGGAGAATTATCACACAGAGTTGTAAGGGGACACCGAGGGAAATCAATTAAAGAGTTCTCATCACCAGAGCATAGAAAAGGGAGGTAGATTCAATACATTCTATGTTTCTCATTTAAAAAGAAGAAATCCTCATTTCTTTTAAGTATTTTTAGTACGCATAAAGGTAGAAAGATTTCTGTGAAGGTCAATAAAGGAAAAATTCTGAAACCTCATCACCTACTAATGTTCTTAAAGTATAGCCACCCAAACCTCACTCAGACAAGAATTACCAGAAAAATATGACAGGAGGTTTCAACAAAAGAGAAACCACCAACACAACCAGAATATGCCAGCATCCTCCTTTGGTAGAAATATTTACAAGGCATCAATGGATGGGGTTCTTTGAGCTACTGAGGGGATACGATGATGATGTGGCTAGAGAATTTGCAATGTCACTCATACCTCTCACTAGAGCCAGTGCCACTGCTGTAGTGAAGGTTTTGTCAGTAGCAATTACCCTTGAGAGTATTAGCAGGATAACTACACTCCCCCTAGGGTTGAAATGGAGAAAAGAGGACAAGACTAACAACACTCTTGCAAAGAAAGGTTTTTTCTTGGAAGGAGAAGAACCAATTGAAGACAAAAATGGGGTTATAAGGGAAAGCATTCCATATCCTTGGAATGAAGTAAGTTACCACATCATCAAGTATATTTCCTATGAAGGCAGATATAGTGTAGTGTATGGGTACCATTTTAGACTCCTCCTTATTTTAGTGTACCTTATTTTCTATTACAATCAATAATAAACATGAGCATCAAGGTACAATAAGGTAAACATCAGCAACTAGCACATCATGGGTTGATCAAACTCATCTTGGAAGATTCTCTAAACAATTTAAGAATCCCTATTGCATGGTCAACATCTGTAGACATGTAGGAAGAAGGAGAAATTCGAGCCATTGAGTATGACAGAAGCTCTAATTCTAGTGAGGGATAAGAAGAAAAAGAGGATGAAAAAGAGGAAGAAACAGAGGATGAAAAAGAAGAAGAAAAAGCGGATGAAAAAGAGGAAGAAATAGAGGATGAAAAAGAAGAATAAAAAGAGGATGAAGAACAAGATGAAAGAGAGGATGAAAAAGAGGATGAACAAAATTTTGAAAAACGGAGCATGGAAGAAGAAGAATCAACAAGGGTGTCTCCAGATCCTATAGAAAAGGAGGCAACAACTGCTCTAACTACCCTAAGTACACCTATCAATTCAAAGGGAAAGAGACAGAGGCAAACTCCCCTTTACTTCAAGACAGGGAATAGCACCTGGATAAAAAAAGGGAGACCTCAAACCCCTATCAAAATTCCAATTATCATATAGGACTCACCAAAACAACAAGAGAAGGTAATCCATATAGGGAAGAAGGAAGAAGAAGAAACATCAAAACAAGCTTCTCCTAAGTCACCAATCACCTATGTTAGGAGACCTGTCACTAGGTTGGCCCCAACAAAAGGGAAATGTCTCCTACAGTAAACACACTCAAAACTACAGGAAGAGTAAACGGTCCTACAGGAAACCCTATCAAAGCTACAAGAAACATATAAAAAACACCAAGAAAAGATGCAAGGGAAAAGGGAAGGAAAAGAGGCAGAAAAAAATAGAGGAAGAAGCCCAGGAGCTGAAAGAGCCTAGCCCACAACCAAACCTCAACTCCTACTACAGATTCATTGAAGGAGGTAGGGTGATACCACAAAAATTTCCTATTCCTCTATTCTTTGAACTTGAAAAAGAGAGAGCAAGGACACATCGGTGGATGCAAATTTCTAAATCAAAAGGGGTGGAGGATGTAGACCACATGGAAGAGAAGTTGCAAGAAATGGGCAAAGAATTAAGTAGCATATTAGACAGGGAAACAATGATGAAATCTCAATTAGAAGCTAATAACACAAGGCTAAGAAAGTAGCTACAAGAAAAGGAAGGCCAATTGGTAACTATGGAAAGTTTATCCATGGAGTTAATTTAATGCAGAATGCTAGCAAAGTCATATGCCTTATACCTCAAAGAACAATGGCTGCAATTTCAGATAAAAAACCTATCACAAAGAGGAAATATGTCTTTCCAAGACTACAGGAAATTTATTGACCTTTGTGATCAAAGCACCCTGGAGGAAACAGCAAAGATATTTGAGTTCTACCTACACAATTTAGCTCTCACAGATTTAAATGTGTGGGATCCCAATCCAAAGCTAAGGGAATTACAACTAATGGCCTTGGCATATTGGATGAGTCATGAGGAAGCCAGAGCTATAGAAACTAAAAGGGTATTGGAAAGAGAAGAATAAGAACCCCTTTTCATCAGAGCATAACAGTCTAACTCAATGACTATCATCAGCACTCACAACCTCATTGCAAATGATCCCAAGCTTGCACCACGATACCTTGTTGTACAAGAACAAACAATCACTCATTTTGAAGACATGTTAAGATTGCTAGGGGATGAGATCCAACAGGCCTGCCAAAGGAGATGGAACACCTTACCCTACAGCCTAAGGATCAAAGAATATCATTCTCCTGATAGAATGAGGGATGCACTAGAAAGAGTCCCAATGTATAAGCAAACATTATAGAGACTCAAAGTTAACTGGATTGGATTGAAACTCAAACTAAAACTGCTTTTAGGTATGTTAGAGGGGAGAAAGTAAGAAGAAGAAAGAAAGCAGTGGGAAGAGATAGAGTGGAATGCAGGGTTTTATCCACAAGAGGAGGAGACTACAACAAAAGCCTAGGATGTCAAGGAGGCCACCAAAGCAATGAAAAACATGGACATAGATTGAGTTACTCACAGGATGAGAAACATTTTCAGTAGGGGGTGATGATGAGGATCATGAATGGGTAAATTATATGGACATTAACGCACCTCCAGCTTACTAAAATCAACTTTTCTCATCATTCTTTACATGTTTTAACTATGTTTTTCTTAATGAGGAGAGTAAAGATGAGATGTCATGTCTAGTGGTCTAATGTGCATTGATTACAGGTTTTGGAGCAAATTTTGGCTAATTAAAGTGCAAGAACTCGAATGAAGACAAGCAAGAGGGATTCTAGGAGATAGGATCTCCCTCCTTTACTCCTCACCCACTCGAATATTCCTCAATCAAATCTCATCAGCTCGGAGTTGCAAGTAGCTCAGTCATGAATTTCATTGGCATCCAAGCAAGTCATAGTTGAAGATCAGTTGATATCGATATGGGGAGCCAAGCCTCCCTAAATTTAAGAAAGTTGTTGGTAACTTCAGTTGTATAAATCAAGAGGCCTAGAGCCTCATTATGATTCAGATTTTTTCTTCAAGTTAGCTAAGCAGTTTTCAAGGTGAAGCATTGTAACCAAGCACTCTTATGTATTTCTAATTTTTAATGACAATGGGCAAAATTCCCTTGATCCAACATTGAGTTGACTCAGAGGACTGAAGCTCTTGGGTTAGGGCCCAACCCTAGCAGCAAAGGTTCCTCTTGTTGTATATGTATGCTTAGGTTATACTCATAGTTAATTTCTAAACTAATTTTGGTGTTGTTAATTTGAAAGCATTGGTAGCTTTAATTAGTTTGCTTCCATTTGTGGACAATTCTAACAGTAGCATCATAGTGATAAGAAGATATTCAAAAAAGGATGACATCAAGTGGTTTTCACCTCATTTCTCCCTTTCAGGGATAATGGTTTGAGGAACACTTCCCATACAACCCAAAAAGACAAAATTCTTGCTTTTTGCGTAATTTAGGGTTTTCCTTCTAATTAGGTCATTATATTTCAGTTTCATAGGATAAGTTGCAATTGGAATTTATGATCTCTTAGGTTTTGCACTGATTTCATCTCGCTTTTATATTGGTTTCAAGCACTTCCATGCATGAACTTAGCAAGTAAATGAGGACAACTTTGTTTTTTTCTATTTGAATAAACCCTTCTTGTTTATAGATGAATTTATGTATAAATGCCAATATTGATATGTGTTGTTGCAGGAGTTTCTACATTGTAGGGAGACCTCATCTCATCATCCTCGGCCAATCCATATCCACCCATGATTGCCAATATTCACTAAGGTCTCAATTTGAATTCTTGTCTGATGAGGAAAACTTGCCTTTATTGTTGAGAAAATCCAACCATCTTAAAGCTTTGGCTTGAGTTATAAGTAAGTGCCTACCACTCCCATGCCTTATTCCCTCCTTATTCACCTTTTCCAAGCTCCATCCCACCTTCTAGACCACTCCCTAAGCTTTCGACCTGTTCCTGTAGTAAAACAGGGGATCTTGTCGGTGAACTAGTACATCATGTAGACATCCTATAGGAAACCCTGTAGTAACCTATTTTGAGCCCGAATTGAGAAAAATCATCACCAAAGCTAGGATTAGGCCCCTACTTGATCTCCAATCCATCAGAACCATTGTAATCCTCTTCCTCCACACCTGTCTACCCTACCAAGGAACAAAGAAAGATTAGCATTTACATTTTTCAAGCAAAAAGATAAAAGGAAAAAAATCCTTTTATATTTATTCATGCACACAGCAGTTAGTACTCTCTAGATCAGATTTCATACTTAGATTAGTTAAGACCTCACATGTGTTAAAGTAGGGTTCTTTTGCAAGCAAGGTATGTTAGCAAGTAAATCGAGGATTTCATGTTATTTTGAAAGCATTTCTTTCAGTGTTTCATTCTTGCAATAGGAAACATTTTGTTTCTCCCAGTTAGGGTAAATTTCCCCTCTCCAAGTTGGTAATCAGACTTCTTCTAGTTAATAGAAGGCTAGCTTGAGAAACCCTAGTGGTCTATCGCCCCAGCTCAGTAGTGAAAAAGAGTAGACCAATTACATTTATTTGTGTATACATCACTATCACCTCTAGATTTGTATAAACCCTAGGTTGATGAAGTAAAGTTGATAGCCCTAGGAGTTGCAACATCCTTGCCGAAAATTAAAACCTTCCTTTGGCTCCTAATGCACAGGAAAACTCTCACTTGGGAGAATCTCCGAAAGAAAGGGTTCTGTGGCCCATCTAGATGCCCCATGTGTGAAAAGGAAGAAGAAACAATGAATCATCTCTTCAACACATGTGAGTTGGAAAACCTTCTGTGGAATTGGGCGGAAACCACTTTGCAGCAAACGGACAGAATAAGAGATTCCATTCAAGAAACCATCGAAAATTGGCGAGGCAATTTCTCCAGCAATCAATTGGTCAACATCATTTGGAAAACCATGCCAGGGTTTATTACATGGTCAATCTGGAAGGAAAGGAACAAGAGAGTATTCTTAAACGAAACCAGAAATATAAATCACTCTATAGAAATTATTATACAAAATATCAGGCAATTGGTTCTTGTTAAAGGCAGACCAGAAAAAGATACTAAAGCATCAACTGGGGACTTACAAATCTTGAAAGCTTTCAACCTGGATAAAGGAACCTTCACGGCTATTGTGAATCGCCAATAGGAGATAAGTACCACTTTAAGTATCTGGAAACGACCACCTTCAGGCTTCCTCAAGCTAAATTTCGATGGTGCTTCTCAGGGTAATCCAGGTCTGGCCGGCATCGGAGGCATTCTCAAGAACAATGAAGGAGAAATTCAGTACATCTATAGTAGAGCCTTAGGGGAAGGAACCAATAATGAGATGGAGTTCGCAGTGCTGGAACAGGGTCTGAGAATTCTTGGGAAATTACAGGCAAGCGCAGCAGTGGTAGAAGGGGACTCCCAGCTCGCATTCACAGCAGCGAGAAGGATGTATGCAGGAGCTAAAGCAAGCAAAGTTACACAGCATTGGCGACTGGCCAAGGTGACAGAGAATATTGCCGAACATCTTGGGCGTTTGAAAGGTTTAATCTTTCAAGCTGTTCGCCGCAAAGCCAACACCGTTGTAGAACATCTGGCAAATTATGGTATAGAGAACCCCACCAGCATCCTGGACAGTTGTTGGCAGGACGTCACCTGCCCGAAAGTAAGAAACAAGTGTACCTTGCTCTCGAGGCAGGATATGGTAAATGAAAGGTAAGGACAGAGGGTCGACGCTCTATGCAGGTATTGGGATATGATTATGATCAATCGTACTGCGGGGAGAATTAAGGGTCGGCAGAAGAATGAAGGATAGGCAGGGAATGGGCATTCAATGCACAAGCAGGCGGGAGTCACTCCCATCAACTCCATGAGCGAAAAGGATGAGCGCTGTCGGCGCTCATAGAAAAGTGTGGACACTTGGCACGCTTCGGAGAAGTTCAAGAGGGGCAAACTTAAGAGCAAAAATCCGAGACATCATCGAAAATGTGAACCACGAAGCAAGGATAATTATGAAAGGATTTGCGGTCAGCAGGTGACAAGATGGAATGCAGCAAGGGACTCACCCGCTCTCTCCTCTATATCTTCAGTCCCCAATAACGGCAACACCACTGTGTATTCGGTTAGGCTGCAGAAACTCTTTTCCTCGGCCCTTAGAATACGGTGTTGTTTAGTGCTTGAGTTCAAGATAATGGTGGGTGAGGGCAGCAGAAATGCTTCTGCCAACTGAGATCTCAAGCAAGCTCGGGAAGCCTATGAAACAAGGACCTCTCAGAAGGAAAAACGTAAGATTGAGGCGCTGGAGGCTATAGTGGCTGAGGAAGAGGAGAACTTGGAGGAGCATGATTTGGAGAAGGACATGGAATGGGTCCAGGACCCTGGAACATCCACAATGCGAGCCACCCAATATGTCCACACGCAAGTGGAAATGTGGAGGATGAAGACGATATTGGCAAAAGCCATAAGCATGCAAGGTGATTATATCAGCCAAGCACGACAGGCTCAACATGCTATTGTTGTAACTTCTGCGGAGCATGCGGCGATCTTGGAAGGCTTGGACTTGAAAATTCCGACCTGGAGCAGCAATTCGATAGCATTTCCAAGAAGCTAACATTCTTGATCAGTCTGCTGCGTCACTCCATATGTCAGGAAGCTCTGAGTGCTGGGGAAAGGGCGGAGGGGAAAACGGGCAACAATCAGGGCACACTTTCAACGCCACCTTAGGCGGGCAGAGCCAAGGCTCCGACTGGTTAGGAATCCTCCAAGAATTATGTGGTTCTCGAAATGTAACGGGTCTTTGCTGCCAGCACTGGATGAGTTCCTGGGGTATGGGTCTGTATATGCGATCATTGACCTTGGAATTTATCCGTTTTGTCAGTTTTTTCTGGTTTCTTTTCTAGCTGTCCAAGGCTCTATGTGGGGCTCAGTTTGTTCACTGTTTGTTTTTTGTCAACCCCTGATTGTCTCTACCGCCCTGCGTGGTGTGCCCTGGGGTCTGTAGGAAATCATTTTGGTCATGACGGGATGTATGCGGATTAGGAAAGCAGTCTTCTGTCTGCACGAGCAGACCTTTTGTAAATATGTATTATTGTCTTAATATAAAATGTTGATTTACACAAAAAAATCCAAAAAAAAGGAATAAAATAAGAAAGAGTTAAATTAAGAAAAATAATAAATTAAGACAGACTTAAAATAAATAAATAAAAGTGGCATGTTGACACATGGAATGTGTGCATACGTATCCTTTTCCATTTTTTGGTCTATTTAATGGAAGATGAGGAAGATGAGATTCATCCATTCTCTTGGGAGAAAAGTGTTGCGAGACAAAGGATTCCCTGGCAGTAGTACATTGATTAAGGGCTTGGGGGTGGCCAATTGTAGAAAGATTATGTGCAGTTGAACCTGCTGTTGGGTGGAGAGTCGTCCCTAAAATATTTGTTGCAGTTAATAGAATTCGAAAGAGCATTCAACTCCAAAAGCACAAGTAAGAAATATCGTCGATACAAGTAAGTCTTCTTTGCTCATATTTTTCTAAATTCTATGTTAATAGTTGAATATTGGGTGTTGTTTATTATTCATATAAATCAATGTAATTATTTGTATATTTTAAATCAGGGTTGTGAGATATACACTAGCCACCTAAAGAACAGAAATGTATATGACTACTATTAAAATCAATTTTATAAAAAATTATATATATATATATATATATATATAATTGTTCACAAAAGAGTCCATTTACCTACCTTTAATCACACCTTTAATTGGGTGAACTAGTTTTATAATATTTCAACAAGATTTAATTATTTATCAACAAAAGTGTTTCAAGTTGTTACGAATTCGTAGGACTGATTTTAGTGCCAACACACTACTAGAGAACTAATTTTGTGAGATTACAATATAACCTCATATCAATATATGAATAACACTTACGTTGAGGTAGGTGAAAATTAAATTATTTTTTATAAATAATTATATGTGGAATATCACTCCCATTAATAATAAATTTGGTGTCCAAATAAATTTATTGAGAAGCTGCTTGTCGACAATGATAATGATAATAGACTTCACTAACTGTAATAAGAGATTTTTTAAATAAATCTGTATTGGATTTTATATTTATATATATTGTTTATTACTTTTGGTGCAAATTATAAAAATAAAATGTAATAAATATATTGAAACGGAGCAACCAACTCTTGTATGAGTTAAAAATAATAATATATATAAATAATTAAATTAGTTGTCTTACTCTGAAGTAAAAAGTATAAATTTTATTATTATTATTTATTTAAATTAAAAGTTATCTTAATTTAATTATATATAACTCACCATAAATAATTAAAAGTTTTTTTATTGTTATCTTAAATTTTATGATTTATTTTTTATATAGCTAATTATAAATAATTAAAATTTATATTATAAATTGTAAATTCATTATAGGTAACTAAAGTTATATCTCAAACTCGAAACCAAATCCCAAAAATTAAAGAGAAGTTCTACTTAATTTGTTGTGACATACATAATCATTAATAATATAAAAGTTATGTTTTTGTAAAAATATAATAATGATGATCTAATAACATTTTAAAAGAGGTTTATATTTTGGTCAAGTTTATATATATATATATATATATATGTGAGATAAATATCTGTAATAAAAAAAGGCAGAAATAGATGGTTTTTTAGAAGTAATTGGGAGATGATTAAAAATAAATAAATTGTGTTTGTGATTTGAAAAGAAAAAAGAAAAAAAATATAAGTATACTTGATTTTTGAGCTACTCATGTGAAATTCAATTTGTTTAGAGAACCGTAAAAGGGTAGTGATTTTTCTTTTTACTATGGATAGATTTTCATGAAAATCAGATCAATTATTTAATGTAGAACATGATACCTTCTTTTTAGTTATGTCGTTCTTTTTTATATTCATTTATTTCTAATTTTATTATTTAAATTATCTTTTAATGAATGAAATGAAGATTTTGAGTTCTTGAAAATTCAAATAAGTAGTGAAAAGGTAATTTTTTTTTAAGATCAGAAATTTATTAAAATTACTAGTCTTCTTCCAAGGCTCTCTCCCTCTTCCTTCCATTTGGATCGATTGCAAGGATGGGATAAAGATAAAGCATAATAATTCAAAGTCAGGGTTTTAATAGCTTTTGAAGCAAATCCAAATCATGTGAGCAACACAATTTTCTTGCTATAAAACTTACCTTGCCACGTAAGACCTATGCAAGGTCATTAATATAATTTTTGTCTAATTTAAATATTTAAAAAGATGTTTGATTTGTGCTTCTTTGACAACCGTACCAAACATTGATCCCACATCTGCCAATCCGTTAATAAATATTTTGGAATATGGATTGAACAATGGGGTTTTTGAAAGCACTGCCCAACTCCAATAGTATACATTGTCATGATGCACGTGTCTGGACTTCTCTTTAACCCTTTGTCAACTTCAATGTATATTCATGGCTATCATGTAATTCTATTTTCTTATTTATCAGAAGTACGTTGTAATATTTCATTGTATGAAGGTTTATAAAATGATTATTTATAATATTTATGAGTGTGGTATTTGATTTAATAAGAAATTTGAGTGTAAATAAATAGTTGATAAATAATTTATTTGAATATCAAAAGAAAAGAAAAAAAGAAGATGAAATAAAAGAATAAAATATGCAAGGATTGAGATCATATTTGATTACTTACATGGGAGGAGAAGTGAATAAATAAAAACCTAGTAATAATGATGTGGGTTAGTTGGTTAAGTAAGATGGAGTGATTGAAATTTTACATTCATGGTGAATACTGGTAGTTTCTTGGTTGAATTTTCTCTAAGGATGTAGTCTCTTGAAGAAGGAAAGAATGGTAATAAAATCCTAACTATGAACATTAAGAAGAGGTCATCCAATATGAAGTAACATTCGAGACTTGAAGAGGTCATCCAATATGAAGTAGCATTCAAGACTAATAATAAGCTAAATTTGCCAAGTTACATGTGCAAACTAGGTGTGGAAAATCATATTTGAGTGAATTAAGGTGGATTATGCACAAATTAATTGTTTTGAAATTAGTGTAAGTCGTGTGTATTTTAAAGAGGTTGTATTAAAAAAATAACTATAGGAATTGCATTGTCACTAAGATCTTTGTTTGCACTTCTTAAGAGACACACCTTTTAGAGTGATGCATTGTGGAAACTTAATGAAATATTGGAAGGTTGAAGTGTTTTAAGTTTTTTTCTATATCCCAATGAGATGAGGACCAATCAAAAACAAACTTTTCAAACTTATTTATGATGAGACTATAGGGTGATGATTACTATGAAAACCTACTAGGAATGCTGTAATTTGGAAGTGAGAATTTAGTGATATAAATGAAAGGAGCTAATGTTTATCAATTATCATGTTTTCTTATCAAAGAGAAAATATTAGTACAATATACAATCCATAAAGAATTGGGAATTTGATGTGGAAAATATTTAAAGTGGATGTGGAATATATTTAAAGTGCCTATAGAATAGAATTCAAGATGTTATGACTTTGTTTCGAGGACATCTCCTCTTAAAAAGGGGAAATAAAATGATACAACATTGAAATAATAGTGCTAAAAATTAGCATTGTGCAAAAATAAGTATAAGGAGATAAGGGTATTAAAAATTATTAAAAGAAAAAAAAAGAGGGGTTCTAAGATTGATCCTTAATCTTAACAGTATATGTTTAATGAAGTTATCTAAGAAGGAATGACAAGGGATGAACTTACAAATTTATTATTAATTATAATGAATGGTAGTTGTGGTGACCATGACCAACTTGGAATAATGATATAAATAAAGAATAGTATTGGATAAATACTTAAGGGAATGAGTGGAAGTTTCACAAGCAAGCATAAGAAATCAACAAGAAGTAATAAACTGTCCTAGAATATGATAGAAGATTTTACAGTAGGCATTGATAATAGTTAATGAATTTTAATGATCATGATAATTATAAGGTTCATTAGAGTTGTAGGAATTATGGTAACCTATGATTACATAATCCATGAATGTCTATAGGACGGGAATAAAGAAACTACAAATAGAATTTGGGAAGATTTTGCGAGAAGAAACTAGGAAAATGCCTTAGCATTAAGGTATTATTTTCATGGTAAGTCCAACATTAGTGATAGTCTAGCATGGTGCTAATGTGTATACCAACAATATGAGATTTTGAGATTGGAGTAGCTAATAAAGTTCATACAATTCTTAAGGTGCATAACATTAAAGTGTGAAGGGAACTGTGAAAATGTAATAATGTCAAGGGTTAAATTATGGGTTCTATCTCAAGTAGAAAATTATCTTAAGGATATTGATGAGTGGGTTGAAAAACATGACTGGTAAGGGTCATAGTGATGACCTACACAATTTAAAATTGTCAAGATTGGAACTTGTGAATAATTGTAATTGGTGAGAAATGACAAGCAATAAACTAGGAAAATGTTTCAAGGATAACAATTGTTAACTTATAGAAAATGAAGTAAACTAGGTGGATTAATGAGAAAACATTGAGCATGAAGCATAAGAACATATGTTGTTGGAAATTCTATAATGATACTTTAAGAAGAATATGCACAAATTGACAAAATAAGTGAGGCCAAGTGGTATTGAGATGAGAACTTGATGAGATAAGTAGGTCTTTTGAGGATGTATAATGATAATTATACAATGATGGATAAATTACCATGGATCAATAAACCCTCATGCAAGTTGATTAAGAAAGATAACAAAATTAAACAAAGATGACCTAGTATATGTGTCACACAAAGTAGAATGGTACTAGAATGGATAAGCAAAATATGTATAGTGATCATGGAATTTTAACTTGATATTGATGATTTAAATGATTGTACAAACAGTAATATCTTAACAATGAATTTCATTAAAATTTCCTTAGGGAAGGAAGAATATATGACGAGAGATTAAGGCTCAAGATGATGAGGCTCATTTGGAATTTAACGATGTACTTAGATGAGTATACCTACGGTGTAAATGGTAAACTTCCTAATAGAAAGAACAAGAATGATTATTGAAAAGTAATTGGCACATTGATGAAAACATGACACTAATAGTACTGATGAGATAACATAAATCCTAGAGGGATGTTGAATAATCTTAATTCATAGTTAGTATTCATTGTTTATATAAGTAAATGAAATTAATTCATGATAAGAATGCTTAAAGCGTATTTTTGTTCTATGTTCAATAAGTATTGAGATGATTCTCATATCAATGATGTTTCATGATGTGATAGTATGTGGTAAATGGATATAGTTATGATGAGAGGTTAATGATGTCAATGTGGTGCTTATTTATTTATTTGTTATGATAATGATGTTGAATTCTCATGATGGATATGATATGCATAGGGATCATGATGTTATGATATGATGTATATTGACATATGGTTCATTTATTATGTGATGTCATGATATATCTTTGATGCAAATATGTTGATTTAATAACTTATGAAGGTATTTTATGATGTGAATCATGTGGTAATCGCATGCATATTTTACGACATGCAAGAGCATGCAATTATTTAGTATTAATTAGAATGTTGTGATAACAATGATGATATGTTATCATGATGACACGGAAGAGTGGGCATATGGATTATTTTCTTTGATAATATGACTATAATTAATGCATTGGTTGCATGTTGAGGTGTGGTAACTGACATGAACTCCACAAATGGGCCGAGAGGGCCGGTCTATTTGATGATCTTATGGGAGCCCATACTTGCGAGGGAGAATATGTAACACCATATGGGCTGGGGATATAATCAATCAACACTACATATGCCAGTGGTTCCTTTGTCTTGTATAACTCTTGATGGATAACTCTTGAGGGGATATGGGACCATCTTGAGGAGGCCAAGTGCTTGATATTGTAGGTCAAGTGCCTGATATTGGATTGGGATATCGAAGTCTGTTGGGGGTGTAAGGACTTTGATTCCTGGGGCTATGTGCCTTAGTGAGTATGGAGGGAGTGGGCCATCCTTACACGATGCCCGAAGTCATTGAACATTGGGATCGGATGTCTGCCTTGGGGCAGATGAGGTCTAAGCCTTGACATGAGCCTTGGGGCTAGCCATAGGCTATGGTATAGATCGATGAGGCTTATGACTGGTTCTGAAAGTGGGAAAAAAGACAAGCATTCCTTGGGATTTCCTTGGTGTTGTGCAAACTTTCAATGTCGACTGGTTATACTAGTTCAATAGAGGGTGTGGGGAAAACATGAAGTAATAAATAACTAAATAAAATAAAATGTTAAATGAATCAACTTAACTCCAGGACGAAGAGGGGGAGCATGCAATACCCCTTAATAATAATAAAAATAATAATAATAATAAATAATATGATATAATATTAAAATATAAATAAATAAATAATAAATAATAAAGAAAAGATAATAATAGTAAATAAATAGTAAACAATAAAGAGAAAATAATAATAATAGTAAATAGTAAATAATAAAGAAAATATAATAATAGTAAATAAATAGTAAACAATAAAGAGAAAATAATAATAGTAAATAGTAAATAATAAAGAAAAGATAATAATAGTAAACAAATAATAAATAATTAAGAGAATATAATAATAATAAATAATAAAAAATAGAAAATAATAAACTCAAGTTCTAGATAAATGTATATAAAAGTAAACTATAAAAATAATGAAAATAAATAAAGTTAATAAAAAGTAAAAGGAAATAAAACAAGAAAGTGTTAAATAAAGAGAAATATTAAATTAAGTAAAACTTAAAATATAGAAATAAAAGTGGCATGTTGACACATGGAATGTGTGCATGCAGATCCATTTCCATTTTTTGGTGTATTTAATGGACAATGAGGAAGATGAGATTCATCCATTCTCTTGGGAGAAAAGTGTTGTGAGACAAAGGATTCCCTGGCAGTAGTACATTGATTGAGGGCTCGGTGGTGGCCAATTGTAGAAAGATTGTGTGCAACTGAGCCTATCGTTGGTTGGAGAGTTGTCCCCAAAATATTTGTTGCGGTTAGAAGAATTCAAAGAGAATTCAACTCCAAAATCACAAGTAAGGAATATCGCTGATATAGGTAATTCGTCTCTACTCATATTTTTCAAAATTCTATGTTAAATAGTTGAAGAATTGGGTGTTGATTATTAATCATATAAATCGATGTAATTATTTCTATATTTTATATCGGGGTTGTTACAATAAGCCTTGGTGCCCTCCTAATATTTTTCCTTAGCCTATACCCACTCCTTGGCCATATCCTCCTCAAACTGTTGTTCCTCCCTTCCAACCATATTCTAACCAACGTCCTCAATGGGGTAATCCACCACAACGATGAAGGCCTTAGGTAACCCAACCACATGCTTTGATGGATCCTCCTTAGAAAAAAAAGTGACTAATAATGCTTCTCTGAAACAAACCCAAATTCCTGCTCAACTAAATCCCAATCCTAATAATAAGAAAACTCAACATGTTTACAATGGAGACACTACTTATCAGACCTATTATGTAGAAATCCAAGAAATCAACCTTAGGACATGAAATGTTATCCCATATGTCCATCGACCTTCTCCTACTGAATATTCCGAGAATGAGAAAATGGATTTTGTGCCTCAGATCATTCACAAGAAACCTACCTATCATAAAAGGTTGACACCCAAAAAACACACACCTTAGAAGAGGCCAAACTTTTGGGATAATTAGAGAATTTGTGTGTCAAACTCTCTCCTCCAAGATATCAAGGATGTTCCCATCTATAACAAATTCATCAAGGAAGAATGTTTTAGAATTCCTGGAAGGAAGAGAAGGGATTCTCCTACCATCAATGTCATTGAGAAACTAGCCAAAGTAATGTTTGTGTGAGTAATCGTTCCTAATTATTTGGTTCCCAAAATCCTAGTAGTAGATGTGCATATTAAAAATATTGTAGTTCTAAACACTATCATTGACCTGGAAGTTATAATCAATGACATGAATAGGGAAACCGTGTTTAAACTTGACCTCCATGTAGAATTTTGTAGAATTTTTCTACACATAAGCTAGCTTTGATACCATGTAGAACTTTTTCTACAAATCAACTGGCTCTGATACCATGTAGAACTTTCCCACCTGTAGATCAACCTGGTAATACAATGTACTAAAGCAAAACACTTGATCTACTTCTACAAACAATTTAGTGGAAGCTTAATCAACCATGAGCAATATCAATAAGAACCCATATAACTAATAAGAAGGAACCAATCACACATAACACAGAAGAATTTACCCGGGGAAAGCACCTGCCTAAAACCCCATCTTTGTATTATCATACAAGTGGAAATATAGTCCGGATTACACAAAGCCTTAGCTCAGAAGCTATCCAGCGCTCAGTACAATCCCTCTACTGCTCATAAACAGTCAAAGGCTTCTCACAAACCTTCTCCTCTACCCTCCAAGCCTCCTATTTCCTTGTGCAGTTTCCTTGGGGTCCAATGAGGCCACCTATGTGAATTAGCCTCTTCACACACTCACTAACCTCTGATATAACTGCACAAACTTGAAGGAGATAAATCCTCATCATGGATGAGCTTCCTTTATAGGAAAAATATTCATCCAACTGATAGTACATTGTCCCTTCTCTAATCTCAACTAGGTCTCTATCTGAATTGCCATGCATCAGTTATCCATGAGAGAATACTTAGTTATCTGAAAATAAGAGTTGTCACATGCATGCAAGCATCAACAAACTGTATCTCATTAATTTAACAACTTGTTAAATTAATCTAACTGAACTTGACTAAGTTAAACTAAGTCAACTAATCCTCTCAATATAGAACTCATCCTTAATTCCTCAATCAGTGGAGCAAATCAAGGACACATTCCCCAATTAGTGGAGAAATTATTGCATGTTCTCACAAAGACTTCAAGTTTGATTTTCCTTAACTAATTAACTCAAACTAAATTAATTAATTAATTTACAAATTGTTGTTAATATCAAATTCGAATTTTACTTCCTATTTCTAGTCTAGGGACTGACTAAAATAGGAATCCACACTGAACTACTAAAATAGAACTTCTATTTTTAGCACTTCCATTTTTCATTCACTATTGCCCAATCCAGCACTAGTACCCAAAATGCTATTTTTAGCACTTCTATTTTTAGCAATTTCTTGTTGCCAATTTTCAACACTCCCTCTCAACAAGAAAGGCTTCCTCTCGAACCCGATCCTGTACTTCTGGAATGTTCTGCATACAACACATCTACCAAGTGTGGTTGCTCCAGCAACTCTCAGAACAAAAAAAACTCCCAACTGACCACTCTGTTGGGCTAGAAACATACTCTGATGCTAAAGCTCTACCTATTGCTAACAAGTGCTCCCTCTCTGACCTCTGCGCTACTGCAACATCTCCATGCATCTCGCACTGTTGCACACCTCTCTATGCTACCCTGCACTGTGCAACACACTTGTGCCTCTCACATTGCTGCAGCCTGCATGCTCTGCGCTGTCCTAGGATTCCCTGCACTGTAGCTCTCTCTGCCGCTCCATCCGCATCTGTCTCTACCCAATCAGTCAGTTCTACTACTCCTCATCGGGGCTCCCGTAGCAAAGTCAAATCAAAGAGGTTGGGTACCTCAAGGATCCTGCCCCTCCTCCTTGGGACGATCACTCCACATCACCCCACCTCCTACCTGGAGGTATGGCTGCATGTGATCCCTCTGCCCACCTGGCTCGAAGTTTCCCCCTATTGGAGGTCTCTGCATGAGTAGATGTCTCTACTCAATCTCCTCTCAACTTCCCCTGTTGTGGCTACTCCACAACCTCCTAAAGCTGCTGCACCAATCATGGCTCCTTCACAATCGTCTGAGACTTCTTCTGGCACTGCATGTTGAGAGGTAATTTACTCTCCCTCTTAACCACCAAGTATCTAACCTTTTCCTTGCTCGTCAAGGCTATGCATGCATCTTGTACCTCAAGTGCATACAGGTTCTTGGCTAGCACACCAATCTATTTCCACTTTCCTGTCGTCACGAAATTTTCTAGAAAAAGAGCTGATTTTAAATCAGCGATATCTCCCTCATCCAAACTCTAATTCAGCCGAATTTTTTTTATTTTTTTTTTGGGTATTTTTTCGCAAGGAATCCAAATCTGCTATTTATTTCTGAAAATTTTGTACATAAATTTTCAGATCTGCTCTGCAAACTCTCAGCCCAAAACTCAAAACTTTGAAATCTCCTCTCAGTATATTGTTCTCTCCTTGATCAAACGTGCTCTGATAACATGTAGAATTTTGTAGAATTTTTCCACACATAAGATAGCTTTGATACCATGTAGAACTTTTTCTACAAATCATCTAGCTCTAGTACCATGTAGAAATTTCCCACCTATAGATCAACCTGGTAATGCAATGTACTAAAGCAAAACACTTGATCTACTTCTACAAACAATTTAGCGGAAGCTTAATCAACCATGATCAACATCAATAAGAACACATATAACTGATAAGAAGGAATCAATCACACATAACACAGAAGAATTTACCCGGGGAAAGCACCTGCCTAAAACCCCATCTCTGTATTATCATACAAGTGGAAATATAGTCCGGATTACACAAAGCCTTAGCTCAGAAGCTATCCATCTCTCAATACAATCCCTCTGTTGCTCATAAACAGTCAAAGGCTTCTCACAAACATTCTCCTCTACCCTTCAAGCCTGCTATTTCCTTGTGCAGTTTCCTTGGGGTCCAGTGCTGCCACCTGTGTGAATTGGCCTCTTCACACACTCACTAACCTCTGATCTAACTGCACAAACTTGAAGGAGATAAATCCTCATCATGGATGAGCTTCCTTTATAGGAAAAATATTCATCCAACTGATAGTACATTGTCCCTTCTCTGATCTCAACTGGGTCTCTGTCTGAACTGCCATGCATCAGTTATCCATGAGAGAATAGTTGCCACATGCATGCAAGCATCAACAAATTGTATCTCACTAATTTAACAACTTGTTAAATTAATCTAACTAAACTTGACTAAGTTAAACTAAGTCAATTGATCCTCTCAATATAGAACTCATCCTTAATTCCTCAAGCAGTGGAGCAAACCAATGACACATTCTCCAATCAGTGGAGAAATTATTGCATGTTCTCACAAAGACTTCAAGTTTGATTTTCCTGAACTAATTAACTCAAACTGAATTAATTAATTGATTTACAAATTGTTATTAATATCAAATTCGAATTTTACTTCCTATTTCTAGTCCAGGGACTGACTAAAATAGGAATCCGCACTGAACTGCTAAAAATGGAACTTCTATTTTTAGCACTTCCATTTTTCATTCCCTGTTGCCCAATCCAGCACTAGTACCCAAACTGTTATTTTTAGAAAATCTATTTTTAGCAATTTCTTGTTGCCAATTTTCAACACTCCAAGAATCCTTGAGAAAGACCATTACCATGTTGCAACCTACTTACAAATCTACAGAAGGCCAATAGGCATAATCAAAGAGGTAATGGTCTCCATATATTCATGGAAGTATCCCATATAATTCCTTTTAATCTAGCCAAAAACCAAGTTCAATTATTATCCACTCATTCTTGGGAGGCCATGGTTAGCTTTTGTTGATGCATATATCAATTGTAGGGATGGATACATTAAAATTAATAATGGGCAGTCTCAAAAATAACTTGTACTATATCCCTCGGCTCAACCTCTTGTTGAAGATGATTTTCCTACATGGGTAGAAGAATAAAAGGAAGAGGATTATAACCTGTAATCACCCTATCTTGTGTTTACAATAGAAACCACCCTTAGCAACAAGCACGTTGATGAAGATGACTTAATCGACAATTTTATACAAAATCAATATCCTGCTGCTATGGATATTGATGGGCTAAAAGAAGGGTTATCCCTATGGAAGCCTAGTTATTCCAAGGACAATTCATTGGAAGAATTATTTATTGTTGGTTCTGATCAGAACAACATGAAAATGATAGAAATTATCACCTCCAACCCATTGAAAAGTAACTCCTCACTTTCAACTGATCAGAAGGATTAATTTATCACTATCTTAAAGAAACACATTAACACATTCACATGTGATTACAAGGGTATGAAAGGATTACATCCTTCTGTATGCACTCACCACATATAAATAACATAGGATCACAAGCCTGTTCACCATCCTCAAAGGTGAATGAATCCTACCTTAAAAGGTATTGTGAGAGAAGAATTGCAAAAATTACTAGATTGCAGGGTTCATCTATCCAATTTTAGATACGAATGAGTATCTCCTTCGGTTATTGTTCCCAAGAAAAATGGAAAATTGAGAATTTGTGTTGATTGCAAGGAATTTAATAAATCCCCAAGAAAACATCATTGTGCCTTTCCCTTCATTGACTATGTCCTTGATGTGTTTGTCGGGAAAAAATTGTTTTCCTTCTTGGATGGGTTTAGTGGGTACAATCAGATCCAAATTAGTCTTGAAGACCATGATAATACCACTTTCATTTGTCATTGGGGGAATTTTTCTTATAAGTTGCTCCCATTTGGCTTATGTAATCATTAGAGAAATTTTGAGGTTTAAAATGGGCCTCCTAAGGAATATTATAAAACAATACTGGAAATAATAAAATAAAATTAGATTACCTCATCAAGTTTTGGAGGGGAAAAAATTTTGTTTTTTCAACTCGCATTTTCAACTTATCTCCTTATGATTTTACTCAAACTTCAAGTGGGAACACTCATTGGATGAAAAAATATTTTTTTCATCCAAGAAGTACCCATGTTTCATACTTTTGATGGATCCTACTACATGAAAAATGTGAAATGCATGAAAAAAACGTGATTGCAATAATGTTTTTTCATGTATTTCACATTTTTCGTGTAGTAGGGTCAATCAAAAGTATGCAACGTGGGTACTCCTTGGATGAAAAATTAAATTCCACATCCAACAAGTGCTCCAGCTCGAAATTTGAGTAAAATCATAAGGAGACAAGTTGATGAAAATAAAAGTAGAAAAAAAATAGTTTTTTGTTTTGTTTTTTTGTTTTTACCTGTTAGATCTAAGACTTTTGTGATCCATAATGTAGATATCAGTCTTTCAAATTAATCACATTGTTAGGATTTGATCAACATTTCAAACCAACTAATGTGGTTCATCCTCAAGACAAGGTGAGAAATCGAACGACCAGAGTGAATAAGTAGTAGGGATGTATCATGCCCAGAGTCAACCGTTTGAGAAATAGATGTTAATTATTTGAAAAATAGTCGTTAATTAGTTAAATTGTATAATAATTTAGTTAGAAACTAGTTGTTATATATTAGTTAAATATTTATTATTTATTAAAATTGTATTATTAAATAATGTCAAGTTCTATATTATCTAGAATAATTAATTGTTTGTTAAGGTTTAACTAATCTAGTGGCCTCATATTTGGAGGATACTAGCCATTATGAAATGTATAATTATGAAATTAATTATTTTTTTTTGCTAAGGCAAGAGCAGAACCTTCTATTCAATTGGAAAAAGAGATATTGTACAAAACTCTTAACACACAACTAGCCGTTAGGTCCTCAGCCAAAGATCCAACGGATGAGAGACATTTCAAGTGGCCAATATGCACACCGTTTATCAAGCAAATCAGACCCGATGAGCTCAGAAGACCGTAATTGATAATTCTATTGGGTCCATTTTTACATAACTTTCATTCAAGTACACCTCCTGAAATCTGCCAGATGCACGCAATACCAGATAGATCGTGCGAGCAGCACAGAAGTTAACCTTAGTTTCGGACCCACCAACAAGCCCAAGTAATCCTGGCCGTAGATTGACCGCAGTAGATCCAACGGTCACGAAACATATCGCATGGCCTAATCTCACCAAAGATTACTGCGCGATGAGGGCGATATTGCTTCCCCACCCTGAGCCACGTGTTGCAAGGTGAGTGGAATCGCTTCCGAAGAAGAAAAAATCGCTACCAGCCTGAAAGTGGTGTGATACATCGAAACCATTTCGAGGGCAGTAAAGCTACCACCGACCAAGAAAGCGGGGTACAGTTGTTGCCGTAAAAGACTGTATTCCGTCGCCTTGGCCAAAAGAAGAAGAGGATCCCTGATTCCAGCCAATCCACTGAAACTTCTTGTACGTTGATACCAAACATAGACCTGCATACCCAAAACGACCTTGCTTGTGTCATAACTCTGCATAAAGGTCAACCAGATCCCATTTCTATGGCCCTGTTTCGATATACCTTGTAGTCCTCTTCCGCCTGACTAAAACATTGCTCCCTTAATCTGTTCTGAGGCATATCTCGCCAGATCAACTTGACTCTATTTTTAGTGCAAGCCACTCCTTGATTGGCCAAAACGTCCACCAGTTTATTGGCTGTCCTCTGCACATGAGTGAAACTCATTGTGCGTAAGTCTAGGAGGTGAAATTGAATCCTTTGAAAGACCTGTATCAGCCTCCAATGACTTGAGACTTTTTTCGGCTCTGTGCCACAGCAAATTCTTTTAACCGAGTTAATGATCAACTCAGAATCAGCTTCAATAATAATGTTCTGGAGATTATCTTGCTTCAGGAAATCTAAACACTGTTCAAGTGCCATTAATTCAGCCATATTGTTTGTAGCTCTTCCCAGATGGAAATGGAAAATGAAAAGAATATAGCCACTATCATCTCGTAACACTCTTCCGAAACCAGCAAGACCTGGGTTGCCTTTAGAGGCCCCATCTATGTTGAATTTCAGAAAACCTTGAGGGGGAGGATGCCAATAATCTGGCTTATTGGGTAGATTCATAACCTTCCTATCCATTCCCTATGGTATAAGTCCCTGCATACTCAGCTGACAAAGTATCTGCCTCTCCTTTTCTGAAGGTGGATTTTTGGGGGAGTTGCGCACAAGAGTGCCAACCGTCTCCTTGAGTTGTCTTAAGATCTGCTCAAAAATGTGTTGGGTGGTGCTGTGAGCATTTTTGAAGATTCTATTGTTCCTTTCTTTCCAAACATTCCAAATTATTAAGCCTAGACTTAAAACCCAAGCCAAGCGAAGAAAATCATACTCAGAAAAGTTTCGTCTCCAGTTATTTAGGGTGTTGATAATGCTTTCTTTGTCCCTGTCCGTCTGTTGGAAAATTGTAGCAAAAGAGTCCCACAACCTAGAGGTAAAGGTGCAGTCATTGAGAAGGTGCTCCATTGTCTCCTCTTGGGCTTCACAGAGCTGGCATCTAGAAGGTCCTAGAACACCCCTCTTTCTAATATTTTCCCAAGTCAGAATTTTCTTGTGATGAACCAACCACATGAAGAGTTTAATTTTCATCCAACCTTAATGCTTCCAAAGGTTCTACCAAACCCTGTCCGGAACATGGGAATCCAGCTCAAGGAATACCTTCTTGGCTTCCTTGATATTAAAGGTACCTTCTTTGTTGTTGCCCCATCTGATTTGGTCATGCCCCTCTGAAACAAGAATCTTCCTTTGTTCCAAAATTCGCAGTAGTGCCTCTATTTTTTCTTTCAAGGGGTTGTCATCCCCAAATTCTATATTCTTCCAGGTTCTCCATTTGTCTTCTAGACTGGGGTGTTCCCAAAAATCTTTAACCCTGAAAATTCCTTTGGTGTCCGTTTCTTTCTTTAGGTCCAAAAATTCCTCTCTTAACAGTGTAGGTTCTTGTTGCCATCTATCCTCCCAAAACAGAGCAAGGTCCCCTTCTCTGATTTCCCAGAAATTGTTTTTCTGCACTAATTCTCTATTCTCCCAGGCCTTATTCCTTTTATGATTCCCGTCATCCTTATGTGATCATTCTCTTGCCAAGTGCTGGCATATTTTTCTTTCCATACACGAGCCCACTAAGCCTTTGGATCTTTTACCCAACGCCACCATAATTTTTCCCCTAAAACCTTGTTGAGTACATCTGGATCATCCAGTCCAAGGCCCCCATGGGATTTCGGTTTGCAAAGCTTATCCTAGGCAACCAAGGCCCATTTCTTTCTCTCCTCCCCCTTACCCCAAAGAAAGTCTCTTTGAATAGTTCTCAATTGTTGTAAAACTCCCTTTGGAGCTGGAAGTGTTGAAAGCATGAAAATGGGGATTGATTGCAAAACAGCTTTTGTAAGCACCAACCGGCCTGCCAAGTTTAAAGATCTGATAGTCCATTTTCTGATTTTATCCTGCATCTTATTGATTATCGGTTCCCAGATGTTTTTGTGCAAAGGTTTATCAGTTAGAGGAATTCCCAAGTACTTGGAAGGAAGGACCTCCCTTTGAAATCCTAGAATTCTGGAGATGTTTCTCTAGATATTGATATTAGTATTAAAGAAAAAATCTTAGATTTGGACGGATTTACCTCCATACCTGTGGCCATAGCAAATTCACGCAGGATTTTTTTATAAGCAAGAGCTTATTTTACCGTGGGGACTCCCTGCAACATAGTGTCATCAACAAATTGTTGATGGGACAAAGCTTGTCCATTTTCAGAAAGTTGGATACCCTTGATATAACCCCCTTCTTTCGCCTGCTTGATAGACCGCCCAAGTCCTTCCATCATGAGGATAAATAGAAAGGGAGAGAGCGAGTCTCCCTGTCTTAGACCTCTTGAGGGAGTAAAGGTCTTGGAAGGAGAACCATTGACCAATATTGAAAAGCTAGAAGAAGTGACCAGTGCCATAACCCATCTTACCCAATGATGATCAAAGCCAAAGGCTAGAAGGACCTTCCTAATATAGGTCCAATTCAGCTTATCATAAGCTTTGGCAAGGTCCAGTTGCATAATCATTCCCACCTTCTTATTGCTTAACAAAGAATGCACCACTTCATGCGCTTGAATGATATTATTGAGAATTTGTCTACCCTCCACATAACCTGATTGCTCCACAAACACAAGAGTAGGGAGAAGGGGTTTTATTCTATTGGTGACAACTTTGGATATAATTTTATACACCACATTGCACAGAGCTATGGGCCTAAACCTGTCTGGAGTCTGAGCATTATCCCATTTGGGGATCAAGGAGATGAAGGAAGTAATGAGCGCCTTCAGAATGGTTCTATTCAACCTCGAATCTTCCACCACATTCATAATATCTTGTTTAACAATGCTCTAACAGGATTTGAAGAAATCCACATTAAAACCATCAAGGCCTGGTGCTTTGCCATTCTGTATTTCCTTAACTGCTTCACTGACCTCCTCTTCAGTCACTGGCTTGTTGAGATTGAAATTATCCTCTCTAGATACTAGCCTGGGTATATGCCTTGTTAAGTCCCTGATAAAGTGTTCTCTGTCTGCAGTGGTCTCCTTTGCTATACCTTGAAAGTGCTGGACTAACACAGATTCTATTTCTTCATGGGAATTGCGAAGATGACCTCTCTCGTCCTTGATTGAAGAGATCCTATTATGGGATTTGTTTCACCATGGTGGATCTGTGGAAAAATTTGGTGTTCCATTCCCCTTCTTTTAGCCACTGAACTCTAGATTTTTGTCTCCAATATATTTCCTCTTGTTTGCATAAGTTCTCCCAGTCTTGATGAAGTTTGGTGACTTGGTCATCTCTGACTCTGTCAAAGCCCTCTGTAATAAGAGTTTGATTGAGTGTCTGCATCTTGTCTTCAACCTCTTTTTTTGCTACAAAAATATTGCCAAATTCCTTCTTGTTCCAGTCTTTGAGTCTGAGCTTGATGTATTTTAGTCTTTTGTGAAGCAGAAACATTCTTGTTCCCTGAATGTGCAAATCCTCTTTCCACCATCTTGCTATGCTACTGATAAAATCAAGGTGGGTAAGCCAAATATTCTCAAATCTGAAAGGCCTATTCTTGGGGGTGCCTATGCCCTGTACCTCCATTTGTATAGGCCAATGGTATGAGCCACCAAAGCAGAGAATTCCCACTGTCATTTCCTTGTCTGTGAGCATAAGGTCCTCTGAAATTATGAATCTGTCTAATTTTCAGGCTACTTGTGACTCCCCTCCTCTCTTGTATAATTATGAAATTAATTATTTACTAATAGTAATATTATCTGTAAATAATTAGTTAATATAAATTAATTATCTACCCATATTATTAGTAGATAATAATTTAAGAGGTTTATGAGGTGTAATTGAAATTGATTCAAGTTAAATTAGGTTAAAGGCACAAAGCTTGGAATAAATTTGGGATAAAATATTTTAATATAATTATAATTTAATATTAAAATTATTAGATGAAAACCTAATTATCTTAGATGAAATTAAAGGTTTACTAGAAAAGAGGATTGGTAATTGGATTAATTAAGATTAAAATATTGAGAGGAGAACTAAGCTTCCTAAGAAAAATCTAAAGGATAACGAGGAAAGAATCAGGATAAGTTAACCTCACCAACATGAAGATAAATAAACAAGGGGAATCATCCCCCATAAATGGTGAATCATCCCCCATGGTTGACATCATCATATTGAATCCTATTGGTTCTTATAAAGTTCATTTTTGTTGTACATTTTTGTTTTGAGGCCCATTTTTGACCTCACAATTTCTCTAATGGCCTCTGCCACTTTTTAGAGGATTGTGCTTAACATATCTTCTAATCTTGTAGATGATTTAGTAGAAATGTACTTGGATGACTTCACATCCTATGGAAATGATTTTCAAGAAGATGTCTCCAACCAAAGCAAGGTTTTGCAAATATGTGGGGAGATGAACCTCTCCTTAAGCCATGAAAAATTCTTGTTCCTAATGAATGTGGGAATTGTTCTAGGGTATTTCCTCTCCTCGAAAAGGATTTGAGTAGACCCTAGAGATATCCATGTTTAAGCACCTTCGTACCTAAAAAGAAAATAGAAGTTATAAGCTTATTAGGCCTTGTACGATATTATTGGAGATTTATAAAGGATTTCAGTAAAATAGCCTTTGCTTTTTTTCCTTGCTAACCAAAGATGTTGATTTATGTTGGATAGATTCATGACAAGAAGCATTTGAGAGTATACAAGAAAATTTAATGACAACGCCTATCCTTAGAGGTCCTAATTGGAGTTTTCCTTTTCATATTCACATAGATGCATCAGACAGGGAAATTGGGGCAACTTTAGGTCAAATTGAAGGTAAACTCTTTTATGCAATCTACCTCATCATAAATAATATGTCCAAAGCCAAATTAAATTACAATGTAATTGAAAAAGAGGCCCTCTCTATTGTACATTATTTTAACAAGTTCATGCATTATATTAATGGATACCAGGTTTTCGTACATACTGACCATGTAAAAATTAAGTATTTGATGAACATACTAGATGTAAATGCTCAGATAATCAGGTGGATATTTATTTTACAATGGTTTGACTTAGCCATAGTTGACACACCCAGGAAAGAAAACGTTGTTGCAAATTTATTTTTAAAATTAATGTTTTCTACAGATGAAGGGATAATGGATGATAAAATATCAAATGGATATTTAGTTTCCATATCACTTCTTTCTCTATGGTTTTCTTACATTTCCAATTGTCTAACCACTAGTCAATTCTCTCCTCCCTTGTCTTCAAAGGAAAAAGTAATATCATCAGAAAAAGTGCATCCTATACTTGGATTAGGGAAAGCCTCTTCAGGTTGGGACTGTATCAGATATTAACAAGATGTGTGATGGAGGATGAAGTATATGATATCCTTTCATCTTGTCATGATGGACCCTGTGGAGGTAATTTTGATACAAAAAGGATAGCTTACAAATCTTGCAAGAAGGGTAATTCTTGCCAACTCTTCATAAATATGCCCAAAGCTACATTGCATAATGTGATGAATGCAAGAGAATGGGAAAGCATACTCGAAAGGATGAAATTCCCATTCAACCTCAAGTTTCTTTTGAGCCATTTGATAAATGGGGCATGGAATTCATTGGTCCTATTGATCCCCCATTTGGATATAAAAAGTACATCATTGTATGCACTAATTACCTAACTAAATGGGCTGAAGTGAAAGTAGTAAAGGAAACAAAGAAAAGAAGGTAGTTGAGTTCTTAAGAGAAAATATTTTTTGCAAGTTTGGTTTTCCAAGGGAATTAGTAACAGATCAGGGCTCCCAATTTACCTCCAACCATATTGAAGGGATAATGAAGCATCATCACATTCCCATCGAAATCCTACTCACTACTACCCAAAAGAAAATGGGCAGGTAGTGTAATTCCCCTACCTAATCCGATTATCTTACATTATTTTATTAGCATACTTGCCTTGTGATTGAATTTTGTTCTTGATTCTAATAAGTATTATTAGTATACATATGAGGTGTGTGTATGCTAGCTACATACCCACACCTTGCTTGAATACATTAGTATTTTAAAGCTTAATATGTTAGATGATTAATTAATGGTTAAGCTTGATTGATGATCAATATTATGGTTAGCCTTAAGCTTGATTAATGCCATTTAACCCTTAATCTTGACTTATATTATTAAGTTATATTTAAATATGATTATTGATATCTAAATGATTAGATTATTTTGAATCTGTAAGATTTACTGAGATGATAAAATAGTATTATTTTATTATTTATTATTTTATTACTCCTCATCCTAACAAGTTGTCTCCTCAAAATTATTTTAGGATGAGGCATTGGGGGGAGGGGAGAGTTATGACATAGGTGAAGTGGGTGATAATTAAGAGGGGTAGGTTGGAATTCATTTCGAGGGGAGGCAGAAGCTAAGAGGAGCAGATTGGAGGACGGGTCATTCTTCTTTGTTTTTCTTTCTTTGGAGTTTGAAGTGTGGGATGAGAGGAGGAGAGAATCGAGGGGAGGGGAAGGAGGGAAAAATCAAACAGATTGGATTGTGGTTGGAGGGTGTTGTATCTATTTTGGATGCACTATGATTGCGATTGTCAAATAATTGTTGTGTTGTAAACATGTTATTTTTCCTTGTTGTGAAATTATGTGATACATTTAATTTTGGTTTGAGGACCTGGTTGGGTCCTTGCACGTGGTATTAGAGCCCAAATTTAAATCTAGACCCTAAAATCCACCTACACACATAGATACACCTATTCTATCCTTTTGTACCTATTTTCTTGCAACCACCTCCCCTCACGCCCCCCCCCTCCCCCCCCCCCCCCCCCCCCCCCCCCCCCCCCCCCCCCCCCAAAAAAAAAAAAAAAACTATCAAAATAGAGCACAATCTTCAAAACAATATACATGTGAAAATTACACAAATCAATATTGACAAAATTACCATTTAAAAATAAATCAAACCTTAAGCAAGGGATATGGATTCAACCCTTTTACCTTTTTGTTTCTCAATTTATACTGAATATGCCTATATCCATGTTTTCTTCTTTTACAAGCCCTAATGGGGATATCTTTGCTTAGATATACTAAGTTCTAAAAAAATCAAGAGGTTGGATGCAATACTAAAAGGATGGGAATATGACCTTCCTAGTCTAATTATAACTTTTTCCTAGAATTATGGTTTTACACACTGCTATAGTTAGAACATGTTGCCTCCTTTTATTCTACAACATTAATTCTAGAGGTTTTTCTCTTATTGAAGGAGCCTAGATGTCTCTATAGGTATTTAATGTTATTTTCCTCTGGAAGTAAATCCAAATCCATTTTGAAGCACCAAACCATCCAAATAAGGGTTTTTCCTAACTCTATAAAATAAATGAAATATACTTAGAAAACACTTACAGGAATAGTAAATCCACTATGGTTCCACCACCATAGTGATACAAGAAAGAGATATTATGGAATTATAATGTTGACATTGCAAAAAATTAAATGCATAAAATTATAGCATAGGAAGACAAAAGCATGAAGAAGACGTGATAATTTCAGTGTCTGATGCATTGCCCCACCTAAGGGAAAATGGTCAAGCCTTTCAACATAGTTATTACAAATTGAGTAGTGAGATCAACATTGGTGGGCAGGGGGGGTGCAGGAGGGTGGGGGCAACATAGCATACAAGTATCACAATACTTGACTTTAAACATAACTCCATTCATAGTAGCATCCTTTGCGTGTGGTAATCTTAATCATGGTGTGCGTTCGCCTGTCCATTAAGTAGGTGAATTTGCAGAATAAAAAATATCTTCAGGATTTGGTGGATGTAGAGCATTTGGAACAATACTTGGATGCCTGGTGGAGGTAAGAAAGAGAAGCACCAACACATAAATAGTATAAAAAATTGGCACCAAAAGAATTGCATAACCAATGTTGTCCCCCAAAAAAATTGTGTAAAATTTTCCCAACAAAAAAGACGCAAAATATCGCAAAATTTCCATTGGCCTGTGAACAATATCTTCTCTGACAAATAAATGTGGGATTCAATCCAATGGGCTCAATTATAGAATCACCATGCAAGGAGAGGACGCTAGAAAAGTGTGAAAATTTTAGTGATAGAGGGGAGCTTGCATGCAAGAAGCGAGGGTGTAAAAAAAATGGAGATGGGAAATGGTTGCATAAATGTGATGGTGTTAAATTTAGAGGCATCAAGGTGTGAAGAAGAGGAAGTTGTTGTGAGGCAAATGGTAGAGGTGAAGCTTGCTATTTCCATTCCCATTCCTGATATGATTACCATGCTCGTTTCTCACCTACTTCTTTTTAACTTAGTTTTATTTTTCAACTTACCTAGGCAAAATTATGTTATAGAGAAGAGGCATAAAAATATATTAAGGTTCTAAGGAGAGATTTTGTTACCATCCCGCTCCAAGAAGGGAACTATAAATGCTTTTTTGAAAAATCCATGGTATGATGAAGAATGCAAGGCATCCAGGAGATCTCTAAAAGAGAGAAAATGGAGAAAATAATACAAGAAGACATATGAATATTTTGTACAATAAAAAAAGAAGAATATGTAAATGGAAGAAGAAATGAGTTAATCTATCTTGGAAAGCACAACCTGAAGGAATTATGGAAAGAGCTACAACAAAGGAGGAAGCGGACTGAAAACAATATTACAGGTGGCCAATGGTTGGAGTATGTGAGGTTCCTCTATGAGGGGGTGCATGAAAAAGATACTCCCCCCATTGTGAACACTACAATGGAACTATTCCAGAGGATGATATCAAGCAGTGAATAAAGAATTTAGCAAGCGTTAAAGAAGAGGACATAGATGGGCTTAAAGATGAATTCCTAAAATGGGGAGGTGAGCTCCTTGCTCCTCATTTAAAAGGAAATTTCATTGGGATCATCCAAGACAACTTTCTGGGAGAATGGACTACTAGTGTGGTCATTCCTCTCTTTAAGAGTGGAGATATCGATAACCCTTCTAACTACCACACTATTATGGTCAACCCCCTCATGGGAAGGATTTTTGGGAGCATGATAGAGTGAAGAATCAACATTTGGGCAAAATGTAAAGGAACAAGGGCAAAAGGACAAGCATGCTTTAGACCTAGACACTCTACCATTGACCACTATGTCACCCTTAGACATTTGATAGAGAAATTTTGGGACAAGCAAGGTGAAACAACCTATTTTTGTTTTGTGGACTTCAAGAAATCCTTTGACACAATGCCTAGAGACAAACTATGGAATTGTATGGAAGAGTTGGGTATCCCAGATGAGTATAGAGCAGCAGTTCATAGACATTATGAGAAGGTTAGAGCTAAAATCAGAACAAGTGAAGGAATGTCTGAATGTTTTGGGAGTGACATTGGTGTAAAACAGGGATGTCCTCTATCCCTCACTTTGTTTGATTTATATATCAATAAGCTGGAAGCTTGGTTAAGCAAAGTGGATGGAGAGGGGGTTCATCTAGCAAGCTACGTGGTAAAGTTGCTTCTATACATAGATGATCTTATCCTAATATAAAAAACAACGCATGGATTAAGAGAACACTTAAAGGCCTTAGAATACTTTTGTCAAGAGGTGGGGAAGCAAGTGAACATTAACAAGACCAAAATCATGATTTTCTCTTTAAGTAGAAAAGACAAACCAAACACTTTTCTTTTTGAAGGTAGTCCTCTGGAGATAGTGAAAGAATATAAATATCTTAGGATTGAATTCCACGGAAGCTCAATTGGGAGACTTGTAGGACGAAGATAATTCAGGGAGGATGGAAAGCCTCATACTTACTCCAAAATAGGTGCAGAAAAGTTTAACTTTGGGATTGGAAAACCAAGAAAACCCTTTTTGGTTTGTTGGTTACGTCGGTTGTTCTCTACAGTTGTGAAGTATGGGGAAGAAACATGTCAACTTGCAGATGGAGGTAGTTAGAAAGAATATAGAAACATCTAATTACTAGAAATCTCAAAGTTAAATCCATAGTCCTACAAAATCCTTTTGGCTGAAGAAGGCACTATTCCATTGGAGGCAACAATGATAACCAGGTTAATAATCTATTTAAATAAGACTAAAAACATGGATAACCAGCGTTGACCCAAGATAGTTATGGAAGAGTGATTAGATCATAGGAAGAAAACTTGGATGAAACAAAACAAAAAGTGGTTGAGTAAGTGGAATATCAAGCTACATGAATGCCCTAGCACCAATGAGGAAATTAAAAAAATTGTGATGGAAAAATTTAGGATTTCCATGTGGGCCAATCACAGTGGACATAAAAAAGCATACTACATCAAAGAGTTCAATCCAACTTGTAACCATGGTGAGAAAAAATATTTAGGAGCAGTTATTAAAGGAAAATCAAGGGTGCTATTGGCACAGTTGAGGACAGGGTCACATCACCTTAGATGTGAAATTGGCAGGTGGAAGAACCCCAAGGAAGTTTGGGAAGAGAGAACTTGCATTTTTTGCGATAAGGGTGTGGTGGAGACGGAATGACACTTTGTCATGGAGTGTGCAGCATATAAGGATATCCACATTCAATATGAAAACAATCTAAAGGTTGAAAACATGCACCATCTATTTGACAAAGATAAGATCAATCAGATTGCTAGCCTTCTAGTCAAGACTCATAGCCGAAGATCTGACATCGAAATGAATATGAAGATGAGTTAAGGGTGTTTATTCTCTGGGTCCCTTAGACTTTTCAGCCTTGTGGATGACATTAAAATCATTCATTTCATTTCATTTCCATGAAGGTGCATAGGAGGCATGTGGGCCTCATGCAAGTCCTCAACTTGAATGAAGGCCCAGGTGTGTAGGCTATTTTCATTTTGTTTTATTTATTCATGTATCTTTATTATTATATATATTTATTATTTTTACCTTTTTTTTAATTATATATATGATTTAATTTATTTTATTTACTTTTGGGGGGTTAATTCTCTCTCTATATATATATATAGAGAGAGAGAGAGAGAGATTAATTAAATTATTAATTAGTTAATTAAATCAAAGGTAGTTATTTTATTTCATTATTAATTAAATAATTTTAAATTAATTATTTAATTAAGTGTAGTCCACAGGGTCTTGGATAGATGGTGATCGGGTGTTCTATTAAGGCACTCCTTGATGTGAAGTCACTAGTTCAATTCCCCGTTTCGATCAGGGCAATTTATTGGACATGATGAAGATGTAGTCCCACCAAGCTTACAATTTTTTATTTATTTAATTAAGTGTAAATGATTGCGGCTAAGATTAAATTATTAAAACTAAGGTTAATATTTTGGCTAATTAATTAAGGCTTCAAGATGGAAGAATTTGATGCTAAGAAGGCGAGTCGGGTAGTTGAATAATAAGGCATCATTGTGCTCATTTAGATAGTGATGGGAGAGGATTTAGTGGATCCATGAAGATATGCTTAGTATCAGTAAGACTCATTTACAAACATAGTAAAAGGAAAAACTTACACCTATCATTTTGTAAGCATGTGTGAACTGAGTAAGAGCTAACAAAGTCCTAAGTTGCACTACTAACTATTGTGTGTCATGGAGATATTTGAACAGTTCACAATGGTGAGGACACCAGGAAATCGAGGTTGACACAAGGACAACCTCCTTCAGATAACTCATTTCCATCATCGGAGATAAATCTCATCTTGCACTCCCTAGAGGCAATTAATGAGACATTAATAGGGTGCTAAACAATAGAGTTGGAAGTAGAGAACCCTCCATCAAGGGTAGGAAATCCCGAGGGATTTGGTGACTCTAATATAGGAATTCAAACTAAGGACATTACTAGAGAGCTCCAAAATATTAAGCTACCAGAATTTGTTGGAGGTTATACTAGGGAATAGGCATAAGCCTGGTTGGAAAAAATGACAAGATGTTTCACACTAGAGAGTATACTTCCAATTTGAAGGCTAAGATAATGATATTTCAACTAAAAGGTAGTGATGTGAATTGATGGGGTAACCTAGAGTGACAGCTACACCTCACTCCTAACACAGTTCCTTGAGGGTTATTTAAGGAAATATTTTGGAATAAGTATCTGCCAGGATATTACGAAGAACAACAAGTAGGAGCCTTCCATGATTTGGTGCAGGGAAACCACATGGTATAAGTATATGAGATCAGATTCATGGAATTAGTTAAGTATGTCTCCTACATGGATATTAATCAGCGCTAGGAAGATCACTTTGTTTATGAATTACACCCTAATATTAAGGCTATGGTTAAGATGTGGAAACCATCCTCAATTGCAGAGGATATTGGACATGCTTTCTATGTAGAAGATAACTTGGAAATGAAAGGGGAAAGAAAGCCATTTTTCCACAATAGCCAAGGATTTTTGGGAAGGCCCCTTAGACCTTCTCCATTCAAGGAAATTTGAGGCCACTGCCATATGGAAATAGGATTGTACATAGAATAGTGGCAGTAGGGGTTTCAATGGATTCCAATGCAACTTCACTAGCATCTTTCAGGATTCATGCAAGTCGAGGTCAGATGCGTGGAGATAAAAGTAGGGGTAGGATTGGGTGTGTGTTATATTATTTGCACAACTTATATGCACAACGAAAAAATGGGGGTTCGGGGTAGCGCCCTGAATTGTTTTTTTTTTTGGTGGTTCTTTTGTGTCTTTTTTTGGTGTTTTTTGGGCCCGCATCTCTGCTAAAAATAATTTTCAGGCATATAGTGATTTTTCCCATGGTTTTGTAGTTTCAGTTATGGAACTACGGTTCAATTGGAAGTTCATATTCCATAGGATCTATATTGTATTGTAACAAATTGTATAGATATATAATGAAAAAAATCTTGTTGGTTTTCTCAATTTTGGGTTTCCAAGATAAAATATCTCTGTAATTTTGTGTGTGTGTGTGAGTGATCCTAAATGATCTAGATTGATCTAAAAGAGATTAATGTCAAAAAATTCAAAGTCATCGGATTCAAGTGAAACCCATTCCATCGCATAGAGCTCGAAAAAAAATTCCAATGCAATTTGAACAGAAAAAATACAACTCCATATGAAGAAGTTATTCAAAGTCAAAGTTATGGTCAAAGAAGGTTAAAGTCAAAAGTCAAATTGGTCAAAGTCAATAGTCAACTCACGTTCTGGGAAGTCAAGGTTAAATTCAAAAGTGAAATTGGTCAAAATCAACAGTCAACTCATGTTCTGGGAAGTCAAGATTCATGGTTCCAGATACCAAGTGGCATCAGGAGAGGGCAACAAGTGGCAGTCTTTGGTTGGTTGAATATAGACCAACCGCAAGGCGACATGTGGTCCTAATAGAAGGTGACACGTGGCCTTCATGAGTTGGTCAAATTTATTGTTAACAAACCAACATACAAGATGAGTTGGTCAAATTTATTGTTAACAAACCAACAGACAAGATGAGATTCGATCTCGAGACCTCTGATCCAAAAATATGACATCATACTAATTGGGCTAATGGTGAGTCTTGTTAATAGAACTCTGCCACATATATTTGAGTTGATATGGTTTAATATTAAACAAAAAAAACGGCAGGAACCCGCCAAGATTGGCAACCTTCACCATAACTCCGCCAACCGTATTATTATACGTCTTCCGCTATAAACAACCTACGTGCTATGGTGATAAGGCCTATTGTCCATAATACGCACAATTGGCGGGTCCGTTGACCTCGCCACCGAATCCTTTGAATTTTTTTTTTTTTATATTTTGTACAATGTGCAATATTATAACGTTCGGCAAGGAGGTCGGGATTTGACCCCCCATGGCCTCTCAAAATTTGTTAAAAAATTTATACCAACGTGCCAGCGGGGGAAAAATTGTATTTTTATGCCGCGGATGATTTTTTATGCAAAAAGTAGAGGGGACATAGCAAAAATTTGGAGGCTCATTGTGGGAATTATAGGAGGTATTTTTGAGAGCCGAAAGTTGTGTTGGGTTCCTAGGTCGAGCATAACACAGTAGGACTAGTCAGGAGTCATTTTTATGTAAAAATGATGTACTTTCATGTAAAAATTATGTATTTTTATGGCTTTTATTAATTGATAAAAATGCGTCCCCACTAAATACTGAGCTCAGAGATGTAGGCTTTGACATAGTCAAACTTCGTTATCAATTTTTTGGTGTCGTTTTCTCTTACATGTTTTGTTGTTGCTCTTTATTTGCTGTAAATTTTTTTCAAGATGCCTATGTCATTTAAGTTCAGATTTGTTTAATGGTGATTTTAAATACATGCAAAAACTTTTAAAAAACTAACAAAGCAAGTATTAATTTCGATATTAATTTTGATCGGGACTTCAAATCAGTGTGCACCATTGTATGTTTTCTATTTTTATTAGGAAACTATTTGTAGCAATTAATTGTATAGGGTTAAAACTTATATTTAATATCAGAGTTGTTTTATCTTCAAAGGGACACCTTTATGGCTAAGGGGTTTTAATCGAGCCTATGTGGACCTTATTATAGTGGAAGATATACGACAGTGATTCGTGTGGTGAAAAGAAATGTCATGTAGTTCAAAAATAGAAATCAAGAAATTTAATGGGAAAAGTTTTGAGCTATAGAAGCTCAAAATGGAAGAATTGTTGGTGGATAGAGATCAATGGATTATTGTGGATATAGGTATGACACCTACAGGGATGTCAACAAAAGACTAGATGAAGTTCAAAATGAAAAGAGAACAATATGATTATGTCTCTTAAATTCAGTATTATTGAATGTGTAAGGAGAAGCTATGCCAAAGGAAATTTGGGACAAGTTAGGGGCTTTGTATCAGTCTAAGTCCCTAGTGAACAAACTATTATCCAAGAAAAAATTGTATAACTTGAGGATGAAGGATGGAGGCTTAGTGATAAAGCATGTAAATTCCTTTAGTACTGTGGTGAGCCAATTTTTATCTATTGATATTAAGATTTCAAATGAAGATAAGTGAATTAGTTTGTTGTGCTCTCTACTAGTTGGTTGTCATAATAGGTAGTAATGCAACTATCTAAAATTCGATGAAATGGTCTCATCCTTGTTGTCGAAGGAGATGAGACTAAAAAACATGGAGAGCCATAATGGAGATTCCTTGTTTGTAATAGGACACTCCTAGAATAAAAATAGAAATAAGTACTCAAGTGGGAGATATAAATCTAGATGGAGATATAAATATCCAGGGAAATTTGTAAAGGTATGATGTTTTTACCACTCATGTTTCCACTACCCCTTGAGCAGAGTACAGTGTAGAACAATCAATATTTTTCAGATTTTATCATCATTTTACATCTTCTGGTCTTTTTATTGAAATCCATATTCTGCAACCCTGTGAGCCTTGATGTAAAAATTGATTCTAGTATGTTTATAAAGCCGTGTAAAACATCTAGGTAAGCCTATGATTTTTTACCAAAGAGTTTCGCTCTAGGGAATTTTTTACCCTACGCCAATTATCTGTGTTTTTAAACACTTATAACTCATACAGTTTTTCTCCCAAGCTAGGCCCCAAATCTAGAGTGGCGTTTGATGGTAAGGTCTTAGGTCAGTCCTAGTGTATCAAGTCTCTGTAACTTGTCATAATAGATCATTTATAAAGTGTTGCAGAATTTGGTTGAGTCTAGAGGTCATGTTTTTGTTGTCAAAATTCTCAATTTATATGGGTTTTTCATGTAATATTTTATTAAAAGATGTAAAAAGTGTTGTCTATAGAGGTTCCAGGGAGTATGAGTACTTAATTTTACACCTAAACTCCTAAACTTTCGATGTAGACACAATTTGAGGGTGGAAAATATGTCTAACCCCCTCTAGATTTATTATTATTATTTTCTAGAAAAAATGGCAAGATGAATAGCCATAAATTAGTAAAATAAAAATAAAAATGAGAGAAAATAAAAATTTCTCCAAGTGGAAATATAATTAAAAAGGGAATGTGCACTTTCCAAAAAAGGGATCGAATTCAAGATGAAGAAAAGTCTGGGTGGTTATTTTGAATGAGGGAATTCCAAGAAAATTATTTTTTAAGATTTTCCAATGGTCCAAAACCACCCAGAGGTCAAAGATTGGTCCATCCTATTGTCCTTTGAGATAACCTAAGGTCAATTAGTTATGCCAAAGCATCCATAATGTTTTGTTGTTTTGAGTGATTGGATGACCGGTGAACTATTTATAAACATGTGCTTTAAACTTAGACAATTTTTTGATAAAATGAAAGGTTGTTCTTTAACTGCACATGGTTAGTTTGATTTTAATGTGATGGAGAAGTAGAGTATGGAGAGGTATAATTGATTTGATATTCAAACTGAATATTTAACCATTTACAAGAAGAAATTAAGAAAACAATGCTTTCTTAATCAACAAAATATAATCAAACTATTACATAGATCTAGCGTAATTTATATTCAAAGAGGAATTTACAATAACAAATAGTTTTGTAAATTAGTCTCTTATTTAAATTACAACTTCATAGAGCATTCAAAATGAAACTGATGACTGCAAACGAATTAATTTATATGAAGAAAACATAATGAATAGACAAGATGAAATACAACTTACTGAGAGATAGACCATATGAGGCAAATCCAAAATCTTTTATTATCTCAAAAATGCTCCAACTTAGTAAAAATATGCTTGATAACTTGTTCAAGGGTTCAAACCTTAATAACCCAAATGAGGAATTATTTATACAAAATATCTACAATTTGTTTGGAATAGAATACCAAAATAGTACAAAATTACAAAAATAGAACAATATAATAGGAATTGAAAAACTGCTGAAGAGGTGGCTCTATCCTTTTGGAATTTGTTGATTATTTGGCCTAAAAACACTAATGACTTGTCCTGTTGTCACAATGAGGAATTACTAAATTGTTTCACACAAATGATCCCATCTTTGTTCATTTGGGATTTCTACATTTACCATTTTCCTGACTGTTTCATTCACCTCTGTATACCTTTAGAAATTAGGCTTGGTGAGAAACAAGTGCTTGATTTCATGTAAGATGGTTAAATCATATTCCAAGGCTTCTAGAAAAGCCCTCCCTGTTATCTATCCTTTCACTCCTGCAAATTTGGCTTTGTCCACTACAATAGCATATAACTCCTTGCAATAATCATCTAATCTAATGATCTTATCATTCAAACCTACTAATCCTAACAATCCTTTCTGATTTAAAACATTACAGAAATCTCCAAAGTTTGACACTTAGTTTCCAATTTATTGATAAAATTCTTTTTCTGTAATACCTTTTTTATCTCTAAGATGGTAGTTGTTATGTCAGAGATGTTTATCTCTTCTAATTCCTCTCTTCTCTTTGAATTTAAAATCTTGATCATATATGTGGCTTCTGTTGGCTTGGTTTGCAAGGCTGCTTTTTGTTCTTCAACCACTGCTCTGCATCTAGTAATGAGTTCCTGCTACTAAAAAATGATCTGTATGGATGGCCATACATCTATCATGGATTGAATGATTTTTGTCCAAATACTCTCCTTGGCATGAGCCAAAGTGTCTTCCATTAGTGACTCACTCTTCAACTTCTGGATTTTAAGTTCTAATTTGTGAGTCTTCTACATTTCTTCCAGGTACTTAGTATCATATTGCACTTTCTGCAATTCCTGATTTTGAAATTTCTGAAGTAGTTTTTGGTTTTCCTACTTCTGGATTGATAGTTCATGTGCTAATGTGGCTGGGTTAGCTGTTGTTGATGTAGAATCAATGGTTGTAGATGAGGAACTAGGCTTTGTACCTGCAACTTCTATTGGAACTGCTGTAATGGGCACCATCGCAAATTGTGTTGTTTCCTTCTTCTTCAACAGATCTTCAATCTATTCTTCCATCTTCTTCAGCTGTACATTCTACTCAATAATAAGCTTGAGCATATCCTCCTTTTTCTCTTCAATTTCTGCCATATCCTTGGTCATGGGATCTTCTATTGAAGGCAACTTCAACTGTTTATTCAATGCAGCAATGTCTGCATCTTTCTTCTTAAGAAGTAGTTCTGTAACTTTTACATCCTTGGGATCATATCCCACTTTAATCACAAAATCCTCTAGTGATTTTATTCTATTGTCTTTATCTAGAGAGGATATCTTTTCTAACTTAAGTTGGGACTAAACATTTGATAGAGCAGTCCTGAATTTAGAAAGAGACATGGTTGTGGTTGTCATAGTAGAAAACAACATCTCACCAGTTTGTCTATGCATGTCCATCTGGTCAATTGGATGGATTTGGCTAGTGTCAAATGAAAACACAATCTTCTTGTAATTAGATGGTGATTTAGGAAATGGAATCTAGGCTTGTAAGAAAGCCATTTGCATTCTTCCCTTCTCACTATCAAAAGCATAATGGAGCCTATGTTGGGAGGTGGAAGTTTGCTTCCAGAACTAACTGTACACATTAGACTTTAAAGTCTCATTTTTCTGCTTAATTTCTAGGAACCTTGAAAATATGTTTGAATCATCCAAAGTGTTGGTTCCTGTTGACTGAATAATTTCTAGAGGCTCTCTAGAAGGTGAAGTTGCAGGAGGAGTAGTTGAAGCACTAACTGTGGGAGGAGTGGTTGAAGTACTAACTCCTGCTGATGTAGACACTTCTGGATCTCCAAGATCAATGATCACTGGTGGAGTCTCTTCTGCTGATGTGATCAAGCTGACTTTAGTTTTCTTTTGCTGAAAAATGAATCCTTTCAGAACATCTTCAGTGGATGAAGTTTCCTCTCTCAACCTTTTCTGTTGATTACTCTGAGAAACTAGATTCTGGTTAGTGGGAGTAGACACAACTTGTTCATCTGCTTCTTGAAGAGTCCCATCAACCCATGTTTCTTGATTCATAAATTTCTCAATTTCTAGCCTTGGAGTATGGTTATAAGGAGTCATCTTGAAACTAACCCTTAAGGCAAAAATGATGCCAAAAGGATCATAGGACAAGGTGAAACTAGGCTAGAAACTCATCTTCTTCAATAACACCTCTGCCTCAATATCAGCTGATTTGGTGTTGCAAATAAATGACCCAATCTGTGCTTTGAGCTTGAAATGAGACTTTCTTTTACCTGTCATAAGATGTAGCTCATCCATGTGAATCATCTACCTGATATATTCTAGAGAAAATATTCTCAAAGGAACATATTTAGGTAGCTTTTATGGTGCAAGCTCACAACCATATATTCGTATCTCAGTGTGGTTCTGGTATAAATACTAGTCACCAGTCTTGGTTTGTTCACTTAGGTGTAGGATCCTTTTAATTTCATTCCCAATTCTGGGCTCTGTCTGGCTGTTAAGGAGCTGTACCACTGAATGTATGAATGCATCCACAAATTTTGCAAATGATGAAGTGGTAGAAGTTGCCCTGACCATTTATGTCTAGTGAATCACTAATTGATTCACTCCTTGTTCATCCTGCTTGATAAGTTTGATTGGTAACAGATCACCTTGTTGGAAAAGAAGCATGTAGACAATTGCAAAGTTGTAATTGAACACTCCCTGCATAGTGAAGTTCATGAATTTTTCATGTATATTATTAGCCAAAAATTGGTTGTAATTATACATGAATGTTGGTTGTTGGTCTTTATTGAAAATGGATAAGAAACCAAGGATTACTTCATCTACAAACTGGTCATCAGGGTATCCTAATAGATAGGAAAGTAAGGAAATGAGATGTATAGAGGCTTCAGGAAACATGGCAGATGAATAAGGTGGATTTATTATGGGCAATTCTGCATCCCTAAGCAAAAGGATTTTGAATATTTGGGCTCTCTGTGGGAAAGTTAAATTATGGTACAGATCCATAAGTGTTGTTGGTGAAAATTGAGTCAAGGAGTCCATTTGAGGAACTAAGAGCATTTCATTTATAGTTTGAGCAGAGATAGTTATCAGAATGTCTCCATTCTGAGCCATGACTACCCTTTTCACAGGGTCATACTTGGCTTGACACCAGATAATAAGATCAGTGAATTCATGTGTCTTTGGGAAACTGTAAAAAGGTAACAGGGACTCCCAAAACCTAATTGGATCTTGTTGGTCCAGATAATTCTGCTTAAGCCATAAGTGTAGTTCATAGAAATCAAACTCACACTTGGCCTCTGCAACCTTGAATAGTGAATCAACAATCAGAATATGGTCAAGGTCAAGCTGGGTCAGGGTGACAGTACTTTCCTCTGTGGTTTTCTTCTTGGATTTTTCTTTTGGGGCCATGGTGGCAGAAAAAAAAGAAAAATGGTTATAAATGACAGATTAAGCGAAAGGCAAGAAGTTTTGCAAAACTTCAAACTTGCAAACAATTTGATAATAATCAGAAGAAAATGGCAACAGGGCTGGTTTCGTTTTATTTATAAGGTGCAGGAAGGAGTAACGATTTTGTTGATAACCATAGCAGCTTTAAATGCAAGGGAGTGAGACTGCAACGGATGGATACAATGGGTATTCCGAATGGGGGGATAAGCATGTAAAGAGGCAACAGATGGGAGGAATAAGCAACGGATAGGTGAAGTGTCAGATCGGGATTAGTGAAGGGATAACAACTTTTTAGCGGGGTGAAAGAGCCATTGGTGGAGAAAACCACGAGTGGTTTGCAGGGGGTGCGGAGAGATGTGAGGGCGACACATAAGGTCGAGGAGTCTGTCATGAAACCTCTTTGCGGACCCCCCCCCCCCCCATCGCGTTAATGTGAAACAATGGAGGGGGGTGCGAAATCTCTCCCCACCATTGATCTGGGTGGGGAGTAGATCGACCATCCGATCATTCTCCTTCGTTATTCAAAACCGACAAGACTTTTTGTCGTTTATTGATTTGGGTCAAATCAAACTTGTGCGTCATATTATAATTGAAATGCCAAAGTTTATAACAAATAATTAATCTCGATTAAATAATTAATCATATATTAACCCGATTTGAAATTTTCTTGATGAGGCGCATTTGGACTAGCAGCCTTTGCACTAATTTTTTTGTATGAAAAATGGAGCCTTTTCATTCTTTTCGCTTCCCTACCATTTTATTTTCTTTTTCCTTCTTTATTTAGGGTAACTAACTCCTATCATTTTATTGATATGGATGGATATAAAACATTAAATTGTCCTAACATTTTAACTTCTCTTTCTTTTGCATCCATATCCTAACTTAACATTTTGAAATTATTTTTGACTAATATACTAACTTATCAAAACCAAACTATGTTACAACACATCCAGCACATCCATTAGGGAAGTCAAATTTCTTTGGAGATTTTTGCAACAATAATTAAGGATTCAAATTTTTTTTTAAAGGATGAAGCCATGGGTCAATTCCAACAAGCCTTTTTTCCACTTGGAGGCTCTCATGCTCTCATTTTTCTATATAAGGAAGCTCTAAGCTCCTCATAAAATTACCCATGTAATCTTGATCTCTTGGTCAAGTGAAGCTTTGCTATCATTGTAATATTTTTCTGAGCATATAATAAAAGTCTTTGGGGCAAAATTATGGCGTTATTATTTAGTGATATGGTATAATCTCTCTGATCTCTTGTGTTTAATGTTCTACTAGTGCTTTATATTGTTATTTCCATTAGCTCTTGAAGATTCATTGATGTATAGTTACCTTGCATCATTATTTATATTTGGAGAAACACACTAGGTGGAGCAAATATATTGGTTTTTGGTTAAACCCTTAGACTCTTCTATCAATGTGCTATCCAAATCTCTGTGGATCTAACAATTATCTTTCAAGCGTGTAGAATTTTTTTCGTTGATCATATCTTGGATACTTGGGGACATTCTCAGTTGAAACCAACTAGCCAAGCATAGAAGCTGAAGAACCCATAGTGGGTCACTTGAAGACTTATCATTCGAATAAGAAAAAGGTTTTCCTTACCATTTTCTCTAGATCTAAATTCAAAATCTTTTCAAAATCTTTTTCAAAATTAGTTTAGAGCTTTGATGAATAGATCTGCTACTTAAAGAGCTTGTACTATTAAATTTGTGAATAGATATTGTGTATATATTTCCATCTCAATTTTGTATATATTTCCATCTAAGCTTGTATATATTTCCATATATTTGTATATTATTGTTGGGTTTTTCTTGAGTTTTATTGCAGATCTGAAGGAAGGCATCGATTTTGGCTTGGATCTATTTGTATATATTGTTTGTAAGATTGATCCCATCAATATTTTGAAGAATATCAATTTTGGAAGCTAGGATTAGCCTCTTAGCCTAGACAATTATGGCTTTGGAGGTAAATGAATTATTTTTTAGGGTCATTTAGCATTTTCTAGAAGGCCGCAAGGGTTTTTTGGGCTTTTTTGGCCTCAAGACCAAATTTCTCAAGGGATTTTGCCTCTATAATTTTTTTGCAAAATTTTTAAGGGTTTTGCTTGTGGTTTTGGCTATCTTTTGCTTAAGATCTCATTTTTTAGCTAGCCACTATCCTTGAAGGGTTATTCTTGGCATCAAGAAGGGCTTGATATCATTTTTTGTGGCTCATAATTTTTTTAAGGTTCTTTCTTGTAGGTCGCATGCATTCTAGGCCTCTTTTCCCTTCGCCATCCTCTAAAACTTTATTTCTTTACCCATTGAGTCTTATTTGCTAACCATTGCCTTTGCAAGTGTTTCAACAAAATTTTGAGGGTTTCTCCACATATTTTTGGCCTAAAAATGGATTTAAGGGGTTTGACATCATTTGCAATTTTTTTAAGGAAACCACATACATTTTTTGGCCTACTTCCTCTAGGCCGAGAACTCTTTTCCTTGACTGAAGCAAGGATTTGATAGTATTAGAGGAGCCAAATTTTTTTGAAGTGAATTTGAGCCTTGATCTTAAGAGAATCATCATATCTTTTTTTTAATAAAATATAAATAATTTTTTTCATTAAATATGTGGGTTGGCCGTGAGGTTTTGGAGGCTTTCCTCCTCTAGCCATGGGCTCTCTTGTGACTGAATAATATTTTGTCGAAGGTTGGGTGCCCTTGAGGATTGGATTAGCCTTGTTTGAGGTGTGTTGTAGCTGCTACAACCACTCTCCAAAATTTTTCCTATGATTTTCATCCAGAGGATCCAAAAGATGCTCAAAGTTCTAGAAAATGTTCAAAAGTAAAATTCTCATGTGCATATGAAACCATGCTCAATGCCTATTTCTCATCACTTTGATTCCAACACAACTTGAATAGGCGAAAAAAAACATCGTATGCAAAAGTTATGCAAGGTCAAAGTTCAGGTCCAAACAGGGAAAAAATTCAAAAGTCAACATGTCAAAGTCAATGTCAACACTCATAGTTCCAACAATCAATGGTCAACTCATGGTTCCAATGGCCAAGGTTCCAGGCTCATGGTTCCAACTAACACGTGGTGCATTAAGGGCTCAACGAGTGTCACTATGAAGTTGGTAGACGTGGGCCAATGGAATGGAGCCACGAGATCCACTAAGAGGGTGCCACGTGGCCCAACCCAAGGAGGCCAAGTGGCCTTGTTTTACGGGTCAAAATTTTGGATTAGAGGTCTGATGGATTCAACCTCATGACTTGTCAACAACAAATCCTACGCCTCACTAGTAGGCCACCAAAGGTTGTTATTATATGTTGGGAAGGAATATGGTGGGAGCGGCCATATTTGGAGGCTGCTCCATATGCCGCACTAGTTATCATAATCCACCAACACAATTTGGTAATGGCCTATGGGCCATAACATTATACAATGAATATATGTGGGGTGGGGTGGCGTGTTTTTTGACCCTCCCACCATATCATTTAAAAATTTCAAAACAGCCCACAAAATAATTAACAAATTACACCTAATGAGGATTGAAAACCCGAACTAAGCCTATATAACCAGAGTGATCAACGGTTGATCCATGATGGTTTTTGTTGAATATTTTATAGAGCCATTTTGTTTTAAGTTGCAGACATAGAGTATTTTTGGCCTATTGTGGCCATTTGGAGGCCAAATTGAGCATTTCAAAATCCTAAATAGGGGTTTTTGGGCCTTCTAAACACATTGGAAGCATTATTTTGAAAATTTGGAGCTTGTAAAAATATGTAATTGAGAATTTGATAATATTAATAAAGTAGTCACATTAGAAGCAGACCTAGAGATGTAGCCCAGGAGGGGTGAACTCCGTTATCAACTTTTGTTCTTTTTCTCACTTCTATTTTCAATATCCATTCTTTTCTTTTCCTGCAAATTTTTATCAAGTTTATGTGTTTTCACAATTTTTATCTATTGCATAAGAATACATTAACTAACTTGCAATTCATTCAGTAATACCTTCATTCCATTTTTTAATCAAATTGGGTATTGGAGCGCTTGGTTGTGTGAAGGTTTGACAAGGATTGCAAGTTTTCATATGCTCATAAGATCCAAGCTCAAGAAAGGAGAAGGGTCACTTGAAGAATTCAATCCTAAAATTGGCTCAAGAATACCACCTTCCCATTCTTCTCAAATCATGTCAGGTGAAGAAGATGATGGTCTTTCTCCAACAGAGAGAGAATTCAGAAATACTTTTCTTGATATGGTTGACATGGTAAAAGTATTGTTTGATGAGAGGACAATGTGATTGCAAGTTGAAACTTCTCCTCAACCAAAAGAGGAACGTAATGGTTCTCATAAGCCACCATATGGTAATGGTAATGGTGGTAGGCATCCTCCTCCTCCACCTCCTTCTTCACCATCTTCTCCTTCATCTCCTACTTCTTCACAAAAAGGACATAAAGGACATGCTAAATCCCCTTTAATTAAGCTTGATGTAAAGTTTGAATTGCCAATATATGATGGAGAATTGAATGCTGAAAAATTGGATAATTAGGTGAGGAAAATTGAAGTATATTGTAGGATCCAAAACATTGATGATGATGTCACAAAAATACAACTTGCTTCTTTTAGTTTGTGTTGTAGCGACTACAACCACCCTCCAAAATTTTACCTATGCTTTGATTTTGGAGCCTTCCCTCTTAACCACAACAACTCATCTCACACTAATCTAGGTATTCATGTTTTGAATGAGATTCATTTTTTCATTTTGGCTTATGTTTGGTTGCTTAGTTGATTTTCTAACTCACAAGTTGAACTCCTAACTTGGTCCCATAGCGGTTCTGGGATTGCCCCAAAAAATGCACAACCCTTGAGGGAAACCAACCTTGATGATGGGAATTGTGTAATCATGACTGCTAGTGAGCCTTGAGCTCAAAAAATGCGTAGTCATGAGGAGGAAACCTAGAAATGAGCCCAGAAATTGCACAACCCTCATTGAGCTCAGAAACTACACAGTGCATTGAACCAGAAAGTTTCCCAATTCCCGGAACTACATTGTCTTTCCTAGCACTGTGCATGACAAGTTTCCCTGAGAAAAAGGAAAAAAAAAAATCCCTACAAAATAGGGGTATATTTTTAGTATCCCAAAGGAGGCACTTGCGCTATTTTTATAAACTTCTGCCAAGTGTCACTTTTTCCTTGATTTTAGGCATGTGCGTCATAAACCCTAATTTGTCCAAATCTATTTAATCGACACTATTAGAGCTCATTTTCACATTTGATCTTGGAGATCTAGCATTCCTGAGGAGATCAAGGAGCCTTTGGTGTGATCGTCGTCGCTTTTCCGGGTGAGTTTTTCTTTTGTCGTATTTTGCTGCTTTTTATGTTGCTTTTTGTTGTTTGGCTTCTAAGAGTGTTGTTTCACTTGTTTCTCTTCATGATTGACAATTTTTTAACTTATATAAGTGTTGTTTCAAGTTATTGATTTCCTTTCCTAAGTGTCACATTATTTTTCCTATTTTTGTACCAATGGTCGTTTTTGCGGCGACTCTCCTCACTTACCTCATTTTCGTTCTGTTTTATCAATTGCTGCACTTGATTGACATGCATTCACCCACACTTAGTCAAATATGCACTCAACTTCACACTATCTCTCAGATCTGATTTTTTTTCACACTTCCCCTGGGAAGATCTGGGTTTCCCCTTGGCCGGATCTCACTTTGCACAACTGGCACTGTGCAATTTGGAGGTTCAATCCACAAGCTTGGCCTCTAGAATTTCACAGTATAAGTTGGCTCCAACTGCACATTGCATAGTTCTAGGAGCAAGTCCCTTAGCTTGGCCAATGAGACTGTGCAATGTGTAGTCTCTCTGAGGCCTTTTCCTAGGATGAACTATGCATTGCGTAGTTCCATTCATCAAGCTTCCACCTTGGCTACTAGGATTGTGTAGTGCATAGTGTCCATAGTCAACCAGTCCCCACCATCAAGAAAAATTACACAATCCTTCCCATCTAGTGCCTAGTTTGCTGCTTTAACTTGCCTTGTAATTTATTTTTCTTTAAACTGACATTTGCTTGGCATGAGTGTCCTCTATGTCCCACATGTACAACAATTGTTGGGCATCTCTCTAACAGTCACAGTTAACAAGGAATCTAAGAGAGTTGCAACAAAGGAAACCACTGAGTGCAATATTAGGGAAGAATTTGAGCAGACATCAGTTGATTTACCAGTGTATGCTCATACTCAGCTATTTATAGAGAAGGGAACAACACTGACATGACAACAGATCAAAGACACTTTTGCAAGGGAATTTGAGGCGGACTTAGAGGATCAGAAGGTTTATCTTAGTATCTGATAGTTAGGGTTATACAAGGCTGCATTCAGGTACTCCTCCTTCCCATGTCTGAACATCATCAGCTGGATTGTCTCACATATAGATGAACATACTATGACATTGAGCAGTTCCAGTAGGTAGAAGCTTTCCACATTCAAGGCATAATACTTTCAACATATGTATCACTTTCTTGAGCTAGTGAAGTGCATGGACTCACTCTTATATGCCACCCACAACTATGTGAACACAAGAGACATTTTCAAGCATTGGGTGAAAGAGCCATCGAAGTTTCGACATACACCCACCCATGTGTACAAGAAAAAGTCCCTCGGGAAGGCTTACTGGCTCTTGATTATCTTTTCTTGCAAAATATATGGCCAAGAGAGCACATAAACCTTTCTTGAAGAGTGGGAAATCTTACTAGACCAGTTGGTGAGTGATGGGAGACCATTCAACTGGTTGGATTTGTTGGCTCAACAATTGAAGTCCCATGTAGCTCAAGCTTAGAATTCGCCCAAGGATGAGTGAGCAAGGTTCTATATGTTTTCTTACTTACTAGATGGAATTTGTGCACAGTGGAAGTTCCCTGGAATGAATTGGACATGGACACCACGGGAGACTGGCGTGAACAGATAATGCAAGTTGCTTTCAGAATGCAGTTTTCGAGAAGCAATGGCATGGCTAACTGACCACTTTATCATCCCGTTATACAAGCTTATATTTGAACAAGATCCACCTTGCATGCCCTGAGAAGAATTGGAGGCAATAATAGACATTGCAAATTGGTATGCCTCACCAGGTGGCATCTTCATCAGAGTGTTTGGCAGAGAGAAACCTCCACGTGTCTTACCAAGGTATTCCAATGAAAAACTGATCATGCAAGAAGTATCGCACCATCTCGCTACAAGTTTGTCAACATCACTACATAGGATTAAGAAAGAACCATGGTCTACTCTTCCTTTGAGGATTGGATTATACGAGATAAATAACTTGAAATTTGCAAATGCCTTGGCTAAGGACATAGCGAAATTCAAGTTCGGCACTAAGGACTTTAATCCGTATGATCCCCACAGTATTTGCAAACACCATTGTATGAGAGTTTACTTTCTGTGGATCAACAAGGCATTTAATTGACCAGAGGAGGATCCTTGGAGGTACTGCTACAATGCCTTTAGACTCAATGATCCATTCAGTATAACAAGGACAAACAACAGCAATTCTAGAAGCAACAACAACAACAACAGAAGGTAACAATCATGTGCATGACAAGGGAAAGAGGAAGATTGTTGATAATTCAGAGGGAGAGAAAAGATGCAAAATAAATGAATATCCTCTTATCATGAAGGAATCTTTGGAAGCGAAAGAAAAGGGGAAGCAAAGGATGTAGAGAGCATAGTGAAGGAAGAGAGAAAAGTAGAGGTTGCAAGAAGAAGAATTGAAGTTGTAAGAGATAGAGAAGAAGTTGAAGGAAGAAGAGCAGTTGAGAAGGAGAGAACGAGAAGAGAAGCAGAAGAAGGAAGAAGAACAAAGGCAAGGCACAATGATGAAGGAAAAATTGTTGATACAAGTTGAAGAGACGAAACAACCAACAACTGAGGAGGAAAGTGAACATATGCATGATCAGGAGCTTGTTCAACAGATTGAGAAATTGATCGAAATGATAGACATGGAGTTGGAACAGAAGTTGCAGCATGAATATTTTTATTTGATTTTTATAGCACAACAGGTCATCACCCGGTCTCTACCACCTCCAGCAGTAGATCCAACCCCGAGTGAGCAAGGAAATGTTGTTCTCCTTGATGATGATCTGGTCATGGATGTGTACAATCTATCATTCGATGAGTTCCAGAAGAGGATTATACAAGCATGGAAGAAACACTTTTTGGATGATCACGCTTCACCTACATTCATCAAAGAAAGGGTGATAGTATTAGACACCAAGAAGAATCCAAATTCCATTGCCGAAACTAGCTTGGCCTATGCAGGAGCAACAAGATCAAATGTTCAGTATCTGACAAACAAGAATGAGAAACTGGCAAAGAACTTGCAGGCTACCAGGTAAGACGCAGAACAACTCCAAGTAGCAACACAGAATGCGGTTTCCACATTGTGGAAGATGAGAGAAGCGATACTTCCAAAAGTATCAACACTTGGAGAAACCATGCGAAATCTCTATGATGGGTTTGTCACTGTGCATAAAAGAAATTTTCCATTTGCATGGCCTACAAAAACAAAGTAAATAGTTTGTACATGCTGCCATTTCCTATGTACAGGAGTGTAAAATGTGGTTCAAGGGGGCCCCACTTGACTTAGTGAAGAAAATGAAGCCACAGGCAAAGCTAGAGAAAGCAAGGGTTTGAATGTTGATTCAGAATAACAAACAACTTGCCTCATTCATTGGAAACACACAAGCCTCATATGTGAAATTGTATAGTAGTTTGGATGTCTTGATGAGAACACACCAGATCCCATCAATTGGTTCCCTCACCAAATCTAAACCCAAGAACCAAGTTCAGCAGGAGGTCGAAGAGTACTTGGAGCAGTTAAGACAAGAGGCCACAAGGGAAGACTTGGAGCTGAAAGCACACAACATGCAAAATTTCATCGATGGTCCTATCAAAGTTAAGACAATGCCGCTCATTCTTCAGAATGAGTTGGACATAGCCTCCATGATAGTGTACCCGGATGCCATGGAGGCTAGAGTCCACTTCTAGCAAGATACGGTTAAGGATTTTGAGGAAACCATCACACAGTACCAAGATTGGCACCAATATGTGACTGAGAAGCAACAAGTGGAGGTTTCCAAGCTGTACTTCTCCCAAACTCCAACATCATAGTGTTGTGTCTTGTTAAGCTATCTCTACCATATTTTGTCTTATATGGGTATGAGTGGAAAATGTAATATTATTTGTAATTATGTTGTAAGTGAAATTCCAAGTGTCAATATTGGAATATGAAAAGTCACCATGTAATGTAATGTGTCATTTTGTAAAGAAGTTGAAGAGTCATGAGGGTAGTCCAAAGGTCACAAAGGGGAGTTGAAGAGTCACCACCCTCTTGTTATAAATAGAACCTCATAACTCATAGAACATGCTTTTGGGAGCCAAGCTTTTGGTTAAGCTTAGGCTTAGAAAGAGCTTGGGAGTATTGTGAAGATCCTTGGCTTCTCCATAACGCGTAGAGCGAGTATGGTTCTTTGGAGGAGAAGGTGTTATTGACTGTAATGTTCCACTATTGGGGCTAGTGGTCATTAATGGTGTATGTATGGATGAAATTTTCACTTATAATAATAAAATCAGAGCCATCACGGTTTCATGCATATGTTATTAATATAGTAGGACTATTTTTGTTGTATTGGAAATGTATGTTATTTAAATTACACATATGATTATGAACTATTTTGTTTGCATTTGTACAAATACTTTTGAATGTGTGTTGTTGGATTAACTCATCACTTTAACTTTTAGATTATTCCGCATCTTAGCTTGTGATTTCATTTCACTCATGTGTTCCTTTCAAGTTGTGTACTATTATAGGCTTCCAAGGGGCACACTTCCATTTCCCTCGTGTGTTGGAACCTTCATGCATCACACTTAAATCTCCACAGGGTCACACACTTTCTCTCACCCAAGGTTATCATACTTCCCTCTATGCCTTTCTGTAGTCAAGGCATAACATTACCACCCACTGCTGGGACTCCTAATCCAAACAGTGTGAGGTCTAGTTGGGACTTGATATCGGGGAGATCCCCTAAATGTTGGTGGGGCCAGCATCGTCAACATTTTTGGCGCTACAGGGAGGGCTAGATGAAAATCTGAGCCCTTGAAGTCCATTTTGAATTTTTGCACACATTTGATGACTTCTCACCAAATCATAACCCCAACATGTTTTTCTAACTCTACAAATTTGAAAGTTCCAACTAAAATTTTAAATGAATTGTCCAAATTTAAGTTCAATGGAGAGGGTGGAATAACCTTTCTTAGGAATGCAGTTGCTTTTCTCGGTTTCTGTGACAGACATGACATCCAATATGAGGATGTTTCCTATGGGTTTTTTTCTCTCATGTTCGAAGGGCACAAAAATAAATGGTGTCACAAATTTCCGGGTGCCTCCATACACTCTTTCAAATAGTTTTTTGTTGAATCATGCTGCGATTTTTTTCTCTACAATTGTAAAGCCCTTAATAAGAAAATTTTAAAATTGCAAAAAACACCTGACAAATCTCTTTAGAATTTTCATGATCATTTTATTCATTATTGTTTTGAATTTCTTGAAGATGAAGTTGATTGGGAATTTTTATCTAGAAGATTTCATTGTCTTATTCACATTTCGAAAAATCCACACGATTTAGAATCTTTCGAACCTCTCCCAACATACCTCAGTGTTAGATATTCTAAATCTAAGATGGACAAGGTTGTTTTTCTAAGTGACCCTCCATCCCCTTCTCATCAAACAACTCTAGATCCACAGGTCAAGGTGGGAGAAGTTGAGAATTCACCTATTGATCTACCACCATCTCCTCCTACCACACTTACTCAAAAATTTAGCGCAGAGTTGGACTGTGACTTCGATGGTTGCGATGAAGTGATATCTCCTCATCCTCCATCCTTCAATCCCTTTGATCCTACAGATGTTGGTGTGTTATGTTCACATGTCTAAGATCCCTCTTGTGATGTTCATGAAGATCAAGTTCTAGATGGAGTTGGTGTTGAACATCCAACCTACGATATCATTTTTGATGAGTATGTGTGGGAGTCTGAACAAGAATCTACGTTGAAGGATGACCTCCTTCTGTCCGCACCTCTTCCTCTTTATTCTAACTTTTTCCATGATTCTTCCATTCTTGTTCAATCTTGTGAAAATTCATTTTCGGATGTTTCTACTTTCGATCATTCGTAGAATACGTGGAATGCCAGTTTTGCATTTGAATGTGGAGAGGACAAATATGTCCTCCTTGATCCTCCCAATCTCTCATCCTACCTTTCTATGAACATAGAGGGTGGAATTTCCCATTTTCCATCATCCCCTCTTTATGACTCGTCATATCATGAGGATGCCTATATTCGTGATCTTGAACTTTCTGATCGTGGCTATCGTGATATTTTCATTCACTCATCTGATCATGATTTTGATTCTTCCATTATCGATCTTTCTAAGCCATCGGTCTTTGATGATCCATCTTCTGATGAATTGGAACCTCCCCAAGTTGTTGAGGCACTTCAGCCTGAGTTGATGGTTATCTCAGGTTCTCATAGCCTTGAGGTCAGTTCCATTTCTGATCAGAAATGTGTTGAATCTCTTCAGGCTCCTCATCACTTAGTTTCTTACGTTGAAAATTAATCTATATTTCCATTTTTGTATCCTGCTTTTGTATCATATGATCCTATTGCTCAACTATTGGAGGAGTCGTATGTAGCAAGAACTGTTGCAAAACATGAATTTTCTTCTTTCTTCATGTTTTCTTGTCTTTGAAGTTTGAAAGTGTGTACCTGCTTGTCTTCGACTTGAAATGTGTTAGGACACCATGGTACATCCATAGAGTGCCTGTCACATGCTCTTCTCTTTTACTTTTCTGTGCGTTCATTCAAGCTTTGGACGCTCTGGTTTGCATTGTATTATCTTTCGTGTTTCTTGGTTTGCTTCTCTATCTTTCTTGATGCACATTCTCTTGCCTACATGAGCCATCCAATGCATCGATGGTTGCATCGGAAGTATCACTTTATGTGAGTTGGCATATGTTCTGTTTAGGTTAGGAGTAGGAGTAATTGTTTGATTTTATTGTTTGTTTCTATGATTTTCTTTAATTTGTTTTTCTTTCACTCCACTTCTTTCCTTTGTGTTAACACCCAGGTTGTTCCCTATGACTCCCAAGGGAATACGACCAGGGTAACCACTAACCAATATTTGGATTACAGTTTCTAGCCAAACTGTAATCAGAGAGGGCTCTCTCTTTATGATTTGTCTCTGTTATGATAGTATTTTAGGCTAGCTATTATGCTCAGGTTTTTGTTTATGTTTGGTTGAAGGATGTCTTTCAATACCTAAGATGTAATGTTTAGACAGTTATATTTCATTGGGCAATGGAGTTTAGAGCTGTGAAATGCTTGGATTGCTTCAGTGGGATGTTCAGACTGAAGGGCCTATTGGGTATCCCAACAAACAAAATTTAAAGCTTATGTGATGATGTATGATGATGCATGTTTAGCCAATGAAAAGCAATTAAGAATTCTCCATTAAGCTAATGTTGTGAAAGTGAAATATATTGCTCAGGAGCAAACTTGAATTCCTGAAACAAAGGTCACTGTGAAAGATATATTCTGAAAGTGTAGCAATTAAGAATTACACTTATCAAGATTAAACTGAGGAAAAACATTCATTAACAACATTGATTGAGCCCAGGGTATTGCATGAATAAATCCTGAAGGCTATTCTTCTTCTTTGCTGCTAAATATTTGGAACTTAGAAACATTTATGGGCTGTAAAAGATTGAAACACAAAACGAAGAGAGTTACAGTAAACTTATTGTATATGAGATGCACAGGGATCCTGCAAACTTCAACAAAACACCATGAACGCATTCAATCAACTCGGAACTTCAAAAATTCCATCACTTCTATTATTGAACTCTGCAAAGATTACAGCATAGGAAATTTCTTCAAAAGAAATCAACAACAACCCCTGCAAGCTTATGCGAGGGGAAAATATATACAAATGGTAATACAAAATATCTAAGGCGTTGAGTCATCTGAGAAATAAATGCTTCGCCAACTTTGTACAGGACAGCAGATAAGAAGTTACTGCTGCTTTTAATACAACATCAATGCTCATTTCTATCAGTCAGAAGATATTTTGGCCTTTGGAGGCCACCGAGTCGGTTGGAATGATCTGCTTTAAATGCTGGAAAATGCGCTGATGTGGCTGCTCTGCTGTAACTTTTCGGCCCTGTCACCTGTAGCTGTCCATCTTGACCTGCTGGCCGAAAGTTCTGCTGAGTTGGCTCAGCTTTCACCTTTTATGCATGCTGATTTTATTAACTTTTCCTGTGCATGCCACCTTGTATTTTTTGATGAAAAAACTTAGTGAATGGCTTCCTGGTCTATAGGATCATCTGTATTGCCTTTGTCCACCATTCCTGTGTGGGCAGTTGATGCCTAAGAATTGCATCCACAGTCTCATCTACCTCTGTGTATTTATAGAAGTTAGGAGGCACTTCAAACAGGTGTGTAATTTCATTCATTATAAAGAATAGATTCTCTACTCTGTTGTAGAGACTTTGCCCTGTAGCTGGCCCTGTTTCCTCTGAGGTGCTGGGCCTTTCAGTGATCTGACTTGTGGTGAATGTATTGACCCTCTTGGCATACTGCTCATGGGTAAGCAGTCTTCCTGCACTGTTCAGTAAGCCAGGGAGACCTCTGTTCTGTAACACCACAAATTTGTCCATAAATCTGTTCACCTCGGTCTGCATGTCTTGGGTCCTTCTCTCTAATGTCTGCACTAAGCTTCTCAGTGTAAGGACCCTCTTTATCAACAAAATAGTCTCAGTCTTGTTAGAAATTCCCATAGTTGCTAACTGAGCACTTGTTCTATTATTGAGCACATTGATCATTCTGGTGGCAATTTCAGGCATATTGCCTAGAGCTGCCCTTGATCTCTGAATTTCTTTTTGTGCTTTTGCAATGAGATCCAGCTGCTCATGAATTGTTTCAATATACTGCCATTGGTCAGTAATTCACTGGCCAATATTGGCCCATAGCACTGTCTTGATCTCAGCCACTACTTTATCCAGTTGGAGCTCCTTCTCTGGCTCCTTTATCCTGTCTTTGAGGGCTTTTATTTCCCTGCCCTTTTCTGCCACAGTCTGCTTGGATTTGTCATATCTTTCATTTACCTTGGCTAATTTCTCCCTGGCCTCATTTAGTTCTGTCATTTGTGCTTCCAAGGCCTGAATCTCATTTCTCAGCTTTTGCATGTCCAAGCTTGGGGCCTGCTCTGTTGTTGGTGGTGGTGCTGAGGTGGATGGTGTTTCCTGTTCTATTTGTCAAGGAGGAGGAACAGTAGTTGGAGCAGTTTCTTCAAGGTTAATGATTTCAGGAGGAGGCTGGGAGGTCTGACCTTCTTCTTTTTGCTTCAAAGCTGCCTGTAATGCTGCCTGTGCAGCCTCTGATTCTCCCAGCTTTTCTTGAGTCTGGATTAACTGCTTATATAGAGACACCAGCAAAGCTGTGGCATCTTGATCATGCCTCTGCTGGGCAACTTCATCTGTTTGAGGGTGAATTGTGGCTGGAATTTTGATCTTTCTCCTCAAAGCTTCCATGTCTGCATCCCTCAACTTCAATATCTCTTGTATGCCCTTGATATCCTTGGGATCATGCCCAATCTCTATGATTATATATTCTAAGGACCTAATTCTGTTGTCCTTTGCTTGAGAGGATGCCCTCTCCAACTCAAGTTGGGCAGCTGTATTATTAAGGCTATTTTCTAGCCTGTAGTTATCCAGTGTTTTGTCTGCCAAGGAGGCATACACCATCTCACCTGTTTGTTTGTGAAATTCAATTTTGTCCATTGGGTGGATGTCCTTGGCAAGGACCTCAAGATTGGTCCTTATATAATCTGCAGGGGACTGGGGCTGTGCTACAGCTGGCATAAAATGACTCATGATCATTTTGCCTTCCTGTACATCATAGGCAGACATCAGTCTTTGCTGGTTGGTAGGAGCCATTTTCAGCAGATGATTGTAGAGCTGTATTTTAAGTGGCTCATTTTTCCTTTTAATATCAATAAAATGTTGTTTGATTCCTCCTTCAGCTTCTCTTTGGTGGCTTGAGGAGCTGACTTCTCCTCCTATTGTTCTGTCTTGTCCCTGCTGGAAGGAGCTAGCAGATGCTTCTCTACTAGGTGGGCCCATGCCCAAAGATTGCCCTATAGGCATTTCTTCCTCTGAAAGGTGATTCATTATGTGCCTTTTCTCACCATGACTTATTGATGTGGTTAAGGGAGTCTCTCTGTCCCTTTTCCTGCTTATATCCTCCTTTTGTGGAGTTTGGAGGACTGAGGCTTCGGTAGTAACTTCTTGCCTAGGAGGCATCGTGTTTTGTGCCTGCTGCTCAGTGAAAATTGGGGCCTCAACTGCCCCTTCTTGCTGTGGGGGCTGCTCTTTGTCATGCTGCCCTTCTTCTTGCTGTAATTCCTGTTGTTGTTGTTGTTATACCTGCTGTTGTTGTTATTGCACCTTCTCATGAGGTGGTTGTTCGGTCTCCATTTCCTTTTCCTGGCCTTTGCTAGATATATTCTCAGTGGCTTTGGCTGTTTGCTGATTTGCAGTCGAGGAGGATGCAACTACTCCCACTTGTGTGCTTGGAAGAGTGGGTACCTGTGAACAAAGTTCAAGGACAACCATCTTCTTTTGATTCCTCACCACTCTTTGATTCAGCTCTTCTTGTGTAACAGGCTCTTCTAAGGTTCCTCTCCTCCATTTTACTTGGTTTGCATATTTTTCAATGTGAGGAATCTTTACATGATCATAGCCAGACAGCTTATATTTGAGCCTTCTCAAAGTTATGAAGTGACTGGGGTCATATGGTTTCCACAGGAAACTGGTTTGCAGGCCAAGGGATTCTAACATGTTATCTGCCTCCTTCCAACCTTCTTCCCTTTTGTTGTAGATGAAGTGGCCAAGTTGGTTCCTGACCTTTAGTTGTGCTTTCTTGCCTCTGCCTGAAAAGTGCAGCACATCGGCATTCCCAAATTGCCTGAAATATTCCAGGGCAAATAATCTCATGGGCACATACTTGGGCAATCTGTAGGGAGGCAGTTCACACCCATAGATCCTGATGACTGTGTGGTTCTGGTAGAAGTACTAGTCCCCAATGCTGTATGATTTGGATAATTGAAGGATCCTTTGCATCTCATCAGTGAGCCTTGGAGGAGGTGAGCTCATCAACATAGACATAGCAGGGTGGATGAAGAGATCTATGAACTCACAGTAAGTGTATGGAGAGTGAGATCTGTAGTGGAAGGCAGAGGACCAATAGACCACTGACCTTGGATTGCCTTGGGCATCCACTCTTTTCATAGCAAAATGAAATCTCTCATGTTGATAGTACAAAATCAAATGGTAGATGTAGGAGGTGTATCTGAACACCCTTTCTCTGGCCAGGTTCATCAATTGCTCGTGTATTTTGTCTGATATATAGGTGGCATAGTCATAGCAGACTGGAGACTTGCCAGGGGCAAACATAAGCATCATTACCAGCACAATTTCATCAACAAACTCAATTGAATTGTAGCCCAAAGTGGGACTAATCATGTCTGCAAGATCTCTGCCCAATTGGTTGAGGTATACTTGATTGATAGGAGGATACTTCACAGAGTCAGAGTCAATGTACAGCTGATTTAATTTGGTGACCTGAGCATCTGTCAATCTGGATCCTTGATTTATCAAGTCTATGAGTGATAGAGGGACCAGTTTCTTCTCAGTCCTGAAGCAGAGCATCTCTTTGATAGCTTCTGGGGTGATATAGAACACAGCTGAGCCTGAAGGGTCAAGAACTGCCCTCTGAGTAGGGTCATAGTTTTCAGCACATAGGTGGATCAAATCAGGGAACTGATTGACCTGAGGAAGCTTGAATATAGGGAGGAAAGAGTCCCATATGCCCAATACATCTGTCCCACTCTCATGTTTAGCCTTTAATTCGTTTAGCAGGTGGATGTGGAACTTGGTCCTCATCAGCATTTCCTCTGAAATTTGATAGTCCAGGTCTGCCAGAGGCTGCCACTCCAATTGTCTCTGAGGGGCATTCAATGGAGCAACGTTTAATGCCACCGGGGCTACTGGTGGATCCATGATTTCTTTTTAGGATTCTGCTGTTTAGGGACTAGTGTTGCTGTGTAGAATAATACCAAAGAGTTTTTCTATTGACAGGAAGGTGAATTTACTCAGGAACAGAGGACAAAGGTGAGTTGCAGCAATTGAAATGCTTCTTAGAACATGAATGAGGCAAATGTCTGGCCTTACTCCCTCTTTTGCAGCAAGTTGGTACAGTTTGAGTAACCGGTTCGCGATTGCGCGAACAGAGTGCAGTTTTAGGTGAAAATTTAGGCAAACAAGGCTCAACTGATGATTTTCGACCTTATAGTTGCAAATGGGGACTAGGCACAGGGATTTTGCTGGCGAATTGCAAGTTTCTTTGTCTCTTAAGCTTTTTTGAGGGAATTTACAGACAAATCAGGTGTATGAAGGATTTACGAGGATAAATACCTGGTATATAGCGAACAACGGTCACGAATGCAGGTAGAAATGACACGCCGAAGGTCTTCAGGTCGAATTCAGCAAGGTGGTGCACGTTTGAACGTAAAAAACCATGCAGAGAAAGCAACAGCGTTTTGGCAAAAGAGTATAAAAAACGCGAAAATTTGGCCAAAATATGGATATTTTGGGACATTGGCGCCTTTTTTGGATGACATCAGCATGACGTCATCGGGTGGGGTCAAGGCCGGATGACGTCAGCATGACGTCATCGGGTGATGTGGCAAGCTTTGATTGGTCCACGGGGGTAATGAGGTGGCAGGCATATTAGCGTAGGGGCGGACAAGGGTGCTGACGCGATGGCAGGGTGGCACTGACGTGGTCTGACGTGGTGATGACGTTGGTCGGGCGGATCAACCGAAACCATAAGTGGTTAGCGGTTTCTCATCGCACCGCTTTTGATACGGAAGCAGAATTGTCAGGCGTACCTCCAATACGCTGTGGGGGTGACGCGTGGCAGAGGCCTGACGTCACCCTCTGACAGATATCGGAAGGTATCTGTCGGACGTCGGGGCCGGTCCGATATGGATGAGGGCCGTCGGATCAAAGGGGTCCGATCCGACGGTTGACGGATCAGTGAGGTGATCGGACAATACGGAAGGGGGGCGGGATTAAATTAATATTTCTTTCGGGATTTGTGCTCGGCGGAAACCTTTGGGATGTGGCGGATTGTAATGGTTTTTCAATGCATTTCCAAATAAAAATAATATGGCGCCGATACTTTGGATAAGTCAAAAAAGTGGGTTTTTATGTGCTTTTTGCAGATAAAGCGGGTTATGGGTAAAAGGGGTTGTTCATAAGGTTTTCTTAGCCAATAAAGGGTTTAATGGGTCAAATGGATTCAGAAGGGAGAAGGGGGGTAAGGCTTAGGTTTCTCAAGCTGACCAGATGTCAATTTGATCCCTGACAGAGAACATATGGCTATAATGCCCAGGGGAGGGATATTTATAGAATGTTTGGGGGTTTATACACCATGGTGTTATAATAGTAGGGAATGGGTAACATAGGGGAATTATATAATAGATGTTAGGGGTTAATATAGATGAGAAGGGTGGATGGGGAGTGATAACACTAAGTTTATTTGAAAATCACTTAGCTTAGGGAGTAGGTCAAAATGAAAAGAATTTTAGACAAGAAATGTGGCTTTTAAAGGACTAAGAACCACCATAAAACCACCAATTCTTCCATGAATCTCAACTGATGAGGGAATGTTAGTAATAAATGGAAAAGGGGAAAATTGGGAAGTTAGACATGTTTCTTTGCTTTGCTGCAACCTGATAGAGAAGAAAACCTTCTCAATCCATTGATTTTGCTTTGTGAGATAGGTTAGCACACCTTCAATTGTAGGGAATGACACTTCTGCAACCCCATCTGCCTACCCATCTATTTGCCTAGCATTTTTTGTTTCTTCTTGGAGGGTGCACTTAGACTTGCAGACCCTTATTTTCCTTTTCTTTTCTCTGGCTTTTTCCTTTTGATTTTCTATCTAATGCTACCCTTATTGCTTCCAAGGTCCCAGATTAAGCAGTTGGGAGCCTTACTTCTCTACCTAAGCTACTTGTCTGCCAAGATTAAACAGTTTGGACAGACTTCTTTCTCTATTCTACAACTGAAAATTTAAAACATGGCATGATCCAGATTAGGCTATTGGGTCACCCACAAAAATGAGTCAACAAAGAACTATGTACATACATTGTTTTCTCTAGGAAATATGGGATCTTTGCATCACCAAAGCAGAGCATATTTGGAACTTTCCTTGCCAATCATGAAATATGAAACCTATTGGTATAGGTAGCTAACACTTTGTTTGTTTTCTTTTTCAGCAGTAGGTTAGTTTTCGCATGAAACCGTGTTTGGCTTCTTAGACAAGCAAGGTGAAGTTCAAGAGGAACTTGTACTTCTATCAACACTTGGTTATCTATCTATTCCCTCTCTTTATGTGAATCTTGCATTTCTTCTAGTCGATGATACCCTGCTAGAAAATACGTTCCTTTAAGAGAAAGTCATGGTGAAATCATGATGCTTGCACTTTTAACTAGTGCCGCCTACTCTAATTTGTTTTCTATTTTCGGTTAACCCTTGTCAACTAAGTCAAGTAGAGTAAGGAGAGGGGGAAAACCTTAACAAGTATATCATAGGTATATTATATAAATATCCTTATCTAAATGGACAACCTCTTCTGCTTGCAATAAGTCAGGATCCCTCTTCCGCCTCATGAAATAAATAAGTGCCTATGCACAGTTCTTTAAACAAATGAAAATTTTGAAAAAAATGAAAAAAGGAAATAAAGGGCGAAAGATGAGAAAGGCTTCATGCGTAGAGAAGTGAAGCAAGTAACTCTGCCAGGGTACTATCCAAGCTCGCTATTACCGGAGAAATGCTTGTGTTCCTGAAGTGACTTCGTCAGGGTGTTGTCTAGGCCTGCTGGCAGCGGAGCAACACCAGAGATGAAACTAAAACTATTACAATCTATTTTACTTGTGCATTTATATACCCCTCATCCTCAACTTAGTTTGACTTGGCTTGGTATGTGTGCTACCGATGAAGAGATGGTAGGGACTACATATTTAACTCAAGCTAAGTGAAGAAGCTATGATAATCAAATAATTGAACAATGCTTTCAGAAGAGTTAGACTTGCTTTGCATGAGACAAGGTCCATACAGAGAGCTAAAGTTCTACCAATGTGTCGCCAATGGTGTAACGAATACAACCACCCTCCAAAATTTTACTTATGCTTTAATTTTGGAGACTTCCTTCTTAACCACATAAGCTCCTATCACATTGATCCAGGTATTCATGCTTTGACTAAGACTCATATTTTCATTTTGGCTTGTGTTTGCTTACTTAGTTGATTTTCTAACTCACAAGTTGATCTCCTAACTTGGTCCCACAACAGTTTTGGGCTTGCCCTGGAAACTGCGCAATCCTTGAAGGAAACCAACCTTGATGATGGGAATTGCGTAGTCCTGACTGCTAGTGAGCCTTGAGCTCAGAAAATGTGTAGTCATGAGGAGGTAGCCCAACACTGAGCACATAAATTGTGTAACCCTCACTGAGCTCAGAAACGGCGTAGTGCACTGAGCTAGAAAGTTGCTCAGTTCTTGGAACTGCGTTGTCTTTCCTAGCAGTGTGCGTTGCAAGTTTCGCTGAAAATAAATAAATAAATAAATAATAAAATTAAAATATATATATATATATATATATATATATATATAGATATATATATAAAATTAAATTAAATTAAAATTAAAATTAAAAAATAAAAGAAATAAATAAAAAATAAAATAAATTAATTAATTAAATTAAAAATAAAAATAAAAAAATAAAAAATAAAAAAAAATAAAAAAATCCCTAAAAATGGGGATCTATTTTTAATATCTCGAAGGATGAACTTGCACTAATTTTAGAAAATTCTCCCAAGTGTCACTTTTTCCATGATTTTAGGCACGCACGTCATAAACCCTAATTTGTCCAAATATATTTAATCGATGCTACTAGAGCTCATTTTCACATTTGATCGTGGAGCTCTAGCATTCTTGAGGAGATCAAGGAGCCTTCAATGTGATCGTTGCTGCTTTCCGGGTGAGTTTTTCTTTTCTCGTCTTTTGCTGTATTTTCTGTCGCTTTTTGTTTTTTGGCTTGTGTGAGTGTTGTTTCTATTGTTTCTCTTCATGATTTCTAGAATTTTAACTAGTTTTAACTTGTATATGTGTTTTTTAAAGTTATATATTTTCTTTCCCAAGTGTTGCATTAGTTTTCATGTTTTTGCACCAATGGCCGTTGTTGCAGTGACTCTCCTCACTTACTTTGTTTTCCTTCCATTTGATCAATTGTTACACTTGATTCACATGCATTCACCCACACTAAGTTAGATATACACTTAGATTCACACCATCTCTTAGACATGATTATTTTTCACACTTCCCTTGGCCAGATCTAACTTTGCATAGCTGACACTTCACAATCTAGAGGCTCAAGCCACAAACTTGACCTATGGAATTTCACAGTGTACAGTCTAAGTTGGATCCAACTGTGCACTACGTAGTTCGAGGAGCCAGTCCCTCAGCTTGGCCACTGAGACTACACGATGTGCAGTCTCTCCTAGGTCTTTGCGTAGGCTGAACTACGCATTGCATAGTTCTAATCATCAAGCTTCCACCTTGGTTATTGGGATTATGCAGCCAGTCCCTCCTGTCAAGAAAAAATGTGCAATCCTTCCCATCTAGTGCCTGGGTTACTGCTTGAACTTGCCTTCTAAGTTGTTTTTCTTTAAACTGACATTCACTTTCTATGAATGTCCTCTATGTCCCACAAGTACAACAATTTTTTAGCATCTATCCAGTAATCACAGTTAACGTGGCATCTAAGAGAGCTACATCAAAGGAAACCACTGAGAGAAGTACTGGGGAAGTATTTGAGTAGAAATCAATTGATTTACGAGTGTATGTCGATACTCAATTGTTTATAGAGAAGTGAACAACATTGACATGGAAATAGATCAAAGACACTTTTGCAAAGGACTTTGAGGCAGACTTAGAGGACGGACAAGTTTATCTCAGTATCTGATAGTCAGGGTTATACAAGGTTGCATGCAGGTACCACACCTTCCCATGTATGAACATCATCAGGTGGATCGTATCACATATAGATGAACAAACTATGACATTGAGCAGTGTCAATGCATAGAAGCATGTCAGCTTCAAGGCAGAAGAATTTCAAAAGATGTATCACTTTCCTGAGAAAGTGAAGCACATGGACTCACTCTTCTATGCCACCCACATCTATGTGAACACAAGAGACATTGTCAAGCACTGGGTGAAAGAGCCCTCAAAGTTTCGAAAGACACCCACCCATGTGTACAAGACAAAGTCCCTTAGGAAGGCTTACCAGCTCTTGATTATCTTCACTTGCAGAATCTATGGCCAAGAGAGCATAGAAACCTTTCTTGAAAGGTGGGAAGTCTTACTGGATTAGTTGGTGAATGATGGGAGGCCATCCAACTAGTTGTATCAGTTGGCTCAACAATTGAAGTCCCATGTAGCTCAGGCTCAACATCTGCCCAAGGATGAGTGAGCAATGTTTTATATGTCTGCATACTTACTGGATGCAATTTGTGCATAACAATAGTTCCATAACATGAACTGGACATGGAAACCATGAGATACTTCCATGAACATATATTGCAAGTTTCTTTGAGAATTCAGTTATCGAGGAGTAATGGCACGACTAAATGACCATTTTATCATCCCACTATACAAGCTTATATTTGAACAACATCAACCTTGCATGTCCCAAGAAGAAATGGAGGCTATAGTAGACATTGCAGATTGGTATGCCTCACGAGGTGGCACCTTCATCAGAGTTTTTGGAAGAGGGAAGTCTCAGTATGTCTTACCAAGGTGTGCTACTGAAAAAATGATCATGCAAGAAGTATCGTACCATCTCACTACAGGGTTGTCAGTAGCACTACATAGGAAGAAGAAAGCACCATGGCAAACTCTTCCTTTGCAGATAATATTATACGAGATACAGAACTTGAAAGTTGTAGATGCCGAGGCAAAGGACATAGCGAAATTTGAGTTTTCACCAAGGGCTTTAATCCGTATGATCCCCATAGTATGTTCAAGGACCACTCTATGAGATTTTAATTTACGTGGATCAGCGGGGCATTTCATTGGCAAAAGGAGGATCCTTGAAGGTACTGCTATAATTCCTCCAGACTCAATGATTTTGTCAGTATAGCAAGGAATTTGAAGATTTCTCCAAAAATAGTAGCAGCTCCGAAAGCAACGAGAACAACAGCAGAAGGCAGCAATCCTATGCAGGACAATGGAAAGAGGAATATTGTTGATAGTATAGAGGGAGACAAAAGCTGAAAAATGAAGGTATATCCTCTTATCAAAAAGGAAGATTTGGTAGTGAAAGAAAAGAGGAAGAAAAGGATGCAAGGAGCAGAGTGGAGGAAGAGAGAAAAGAAGAGGTTGCAGGAAGCAAAACTGAAGTTGCAGGAGATAGAGAAGAAGTTGAAGGAAGAAAATGAGTTGAGAAGGAGAGAACAAGAAGAGAAGTAAAAGCAGTAAGAAGAACAAATTCAAGGCGTGATGATGGAGGAAACACGACCGATACAGGTTGAAGAGCTGGAAAAACTAGCAACTGAGGAGGAAGGTGAACAAATGCAGGAACGAGAGCTTGCTTAGTAGATTGAGAAATCGATCAAAATGACATATATGGAGTTGGAACAAGAGATACAACATGAAGATTTTGATCTGATGTCGAGAGCACAATAGGTCATCCCTTAGTCTCCACCAGCTCTAGCAGCAGAGCCAGTCCCGAGTGAGCAAGGAGATGTTGTTTTCCTTGATGATGGTCTAGTAATGTATGTGTACAATTTATCATTCAATGAGTTCCAGAAGAGGATTTTATAAGCACGAAGGAAGAACTTTCTAGATGATAATGCTTCACCTGCATTCATCAAAGAAAGGGTGATAGTGTCAGAAACTAGGAAGCATCCAACAGCCATTACTGAAGCCAGCTTGGCCTATGCAGCAGCAGCAAGATCAAATGTTCAGTATTTGATGTTCGAGAATGAGAAACTGGCAAATAACTTGCAGGCTACCAGGAAAGAGGCAGAAAAACTCTGAGCAACAGTGCAAAATGCATTTTCCACATTGGGGGAGATGAGAGCAACGATACTTACTAAAGTATCAACACTTGGAGAAACCATGCAAAATCTCTATGACAAGTTTGTCACTGTGCATAAATAAGTTGTCCGTTTCCATGGCCTACAAAAAGAGAGAAAAGAGTTTGTTAAAACTTTCAAAAACATACATGTTTCCATTGCCTATGTACAGGAGTGGACAATGCAGTTCAAAGGGGCCCCACTTGACTTAGTGAAGAAAATGAATGCACAGGTGGAGATGGAGAAAGAGAAGGTTTAAATGCTGATTCAGAAAAACAAACATATCACCTCATTCGTTGGCAACACATAGGCCTCATATGTGTGGTTGTAAAGTAGTTTGGATGTCTTGGTGAGAACACACAAGATCCCATCAATCAATTCCCTCACCTAAACCCAAGAACCAAGTTTGGCGGGAGGTCAAAGAGTACTTGGAGCAGCTAAGACAAGAAGCCACAAGGGAAGACTTAGAGCTGAATGCACACAACATACACAAGTTCTTTGGAGGAGCATTTGTTCCTGACTATAATGTTCCACTATTAGGGTTAGTGGTCGTCAATGGTGTATGTATGGATGAAACTTTCACTTATGTTAATAAAATCATAGCCAACAAGATTTGATGCATATGTTGTTAATATAGTAGGATTATTATTGTTGTATTGGAAATGTATGTTATTTAACTTACACATATTCTTATGAACTATTTTGTTTGCATTTGTATGAATATTGTTGAATACATGTTGTTGGATTAACTCATCACTTTAACTTGTGCACTATTCCACATCTTAGCTTGTGATGTCATTTCACTTGTGTGTTCCTATTAAGATGCATACTATTACAGGGTTCCAAGGGGCACACTTAATTTTCCCTGAGTGTGTTGGAACCTTCATGCATTACACTTGACTCTCCAGAGGGTTACATACCTTCTCTCACCCAAAATTATCATACTTCCCTTTGCACATTTTTGTGGTCAAGGAATAACATTACCACCCAATGTTGGGACTCCTACTCCAAACAATGTGAGGTCTAGTTGGGACTTCATATTGGGGATATCCCCTGAATGTTGGCAGGTCCACCACTACCAACAGGTTGGGAGGAACAACTCTCATATGGTGGGAAGTAAAAATGCAAGAAGATCTCAAGAAAAGTGGTAAGATTATTTCTTCTTGGAATGATTTTGTAACTACTTTGAGAAAACAATTTTATCCATTGGCATATAAACAACAAGCAATGATGAAATGGAGAAATATTAAGAAAGCTAAGGGTCAAAATGTACAAATTTATACTCAATAATCTTGTAAAGAAGCCTTAATTTTGAGTATTCCTTTAGATACAAAAGAGACACTTATGAAATATATTGGTGGTTCTCATAGTTATATTAGACACACTATTCTTATGCTTAACCCAACCAAGTTAGATGAAGTGTGTGTACAAGCTACGCATATTTAAATTCGAGGAAAGAATGTGCAAGAAGATACTTCAATGAAACCATCCAAGCCATTTTCTGATAAGTCAAATGGGGAAGGCAAAGGAAAGGGGAAGAATACAACCATTGTTAAGAAAGAGGAAATGAAACTCACTTGAAAACATTGCAAGAAGGATGGTCATGATGAAGACCATTGTTGGAAGTTGCATCTAGAATTGAGACCAAAGAATTTTGACAACAAGGGGAAGAAAAATATTGTTGCTACAGCTCAACAGGATTTGGGATCTAATTCAGGTGACAAAACAAAGATCACAACCATGGGAATAAAAGGTATAACTTCTAATGCAAGTACTAGTTCTTCTAATGAGTCTGCTGAATATCTAAATGATAATAAAAGGAATTAACTTTTTCATATTAGAGTGGTTATAAAGCATAATAAGGTTGATACTCTTTTTTATAGTGGTTCTCAAGTCAATCTTATTAAACCTTATGTTAAACCTTACCCTTTGGGTTGGGTATGTGATAATGCCAAACTACAAGTAACAAGGCAATGCAAACTTAAGTTTTTGATCACTGCTAACTTTTTAGATGAGTTTGTACTTGATGTTGTACCTCTTGACATTTGTGGGATTTTTTTGGGAAGTCCCTATCTGTATGATAGAAAAGCCATATTTTATCTAGAGGAGAAAAAATATCATCTCTTCAAAGGAGGGATTGAATACATTGTAAGAGAACATCATAAGAATACAAATTTATCTCTTGTTAGTGCAGGAAAAATGAAAATACTTGTTAATTCTGGAAAGAATTGTGTATTGCTAACTGTAAAAGCTAAGGATGTTGATAAATCCGAAGCCTTCTCAGTGATCCGAGTTGACTCAACTCCTGGATTTAACCAAGATCATTTACTTTCGTGATGTGATTAGAATTGCATTTAAAATAGCATAAATGAACATAAATGCATGCTGTAAAGAAGAAGGAACATGACAAGAATCAACAACATAATACTGAAGACGTTGACAATAGAGTTCGTCCAGGAGGGACTACGTCTCCGAGACCCGATGTCAGGATGGTGTAGGCCACTGCATTAAGTGCCGGAAAGAGTGATGATGTACATGCATGTGTTTTCTCTATCATACAAGCAATATGCCCTCACGCAGGAGTGGCTCCAAGAGATGTTCCGCTGCAGGAACTCTCATTCAAAAGGAATCCTATCAGTATGAAATAATTTCACATATGACAATAATGAGCATCCCACCAATCATGGCATCAAAGGGATCTCAATTCAAACATACATGACTACAACATGAGTATCCCATCAACATGACAACAAAAGGGATCTCAATAACAACATGACAAGAAGTACATCTCACATATGATTCCGCGTCACATCAAGCAAGAATCATGAAACAAGGAAGAAAACAAGATCCCACATCAAATATCAACCAGGGATCTGTGCAGCACAATGCATCTCATAGAAGAAGAAGTACATGAACACACTGCAAATACCTCACATCCTGGGGCCATTTGAAGAATAGGATGTCAAACTGTTGGAGCTGGCCGTACCATCAATCTCGCAGCGTCGAATCTCATGGAAATGGTTGCTCACACATGAATGTTGAGACTTGCACTCCACTTTGAAAAGTGGCTGAAAATTGAAATGATCAAATGGAAATTCTGAATGCAACATCAGATCTGTGGCATCAAAGAGTGCAAAATCGACTGTAAAATTTCTGAATTCTGAGAAAGTGGAAATCTGGGGCTACAAGAATCTTTTTAGATTCCTCAAAGATTCCTTCCTCTGGGTCATCTAAAAATCTTCTGCTTAGATCAAAATTCTGACTACACCATCAGGTTCATGTCACTAAGAGGTGTAGGATCGACATAAATTTTGTCCAATATGGACACTAGGAAAATTTTTCCCTCCTGAGAATTTGGCTCAATCATGGTTCCGCCTGTGTTTTCCAGAATCATGGTTCCACCTGCAAAACAATTAAAAAATGTAGTCTCAGTTTCCGTGTCATGCCCTTGGCCCCCGTGCACTAAGAAAATGAGGGTTTATATAATGTTTTTGTGGGCAAATATTACAATGAGGTGGTTGTAGGTGGATTGGTAAAAACATCGAATTATAAGGAGGAGGTCGGGTGGTCAAACCCCGACCCCTCCATATTAACACACATTTTGTTTTGAAAAAACCATATTAGTTTATTTTTTTGGGGTTGGGTCCGCATTGGGTGGCCCGCCCCTTAACCTCCGCTGATTGGATATGCTGGGTGATGTAATATGGCGCGTTGTTGGTGTTGTGTGGATTGGGTCATTGGGGCGCATTAAATGCAAGGCGGTTTTGGGTTTTATGATGGGGCCGCCCAATGGAGGCCGGCCCACGTGGACCGAGTGGGTTCAATCCCCGTTGGCCTCGCTTTTGATTACGGACATATATGGTATGGTGGGTTGGGGTGTGGGCCGGGTCCACCAGAGGTGGCCCACCCACCCCTTTTTAATATTGTTTAATGTTGGTGGTTGGTTGGGGGGTCCGATAGGGTCATGGCCACCGACCCATAAATTTGGTTATGTGATCGGTTGGGCCGGTGGGGGTCATGGCCACTGACCCAGAAATTTTGTTATGTGATGCGATTGGGCCGGTGGGGATCATGGCTCGTCGGCCCTTTAATAATTGAAATTTGTTTTTGGGTTCCGCTAGGTGTGGCGGGGGTCATGGCCTGCCACACGTTTTATAATATTCTTTTATTATTTTTTTAAATAATAACACATTTTTTTAATTTGTCTAATATAGGGGATATTAGACAAATTAATGATCCAACAAATTCACCCGCTTTCGGGAGCTAGGTTTCATGCCCCGGGTCGGTCAAATTGTAGGACACTTAAACCTGGCCCACAGTCCAACTTTGACTGGCTCGTTCTCCCTCATACGAGCTTGAATCGACGAACCGTTCACACCGTTACGATCAGGATGACAAGATCTACACTCTGGTCCTAGTTTAAAATCATTTTGATCAATTTTATTTTTGAGCTTCCATAGGCCCTCTTTTTCTTGTGTGTGTCCCTGGAGCCACCTGGATCACTCAAGATGTGATCCTAAACTTAAGTATGAATTAAGTGACTTTGTTGATACTTATAGAAAGATGTTTCAGGAACCTAAAGGAATCCCTCCAAAAAGAGGAGTTCAACATGAGATTCATTTGCGGTAGGATGTTTCACTTCCTAATATTGGCATGTACAAACTGTAATTTGTGGAAAGCATGGAGATTAAGTAGCAGGTGCAAGAGTTGCTAGACAAAGTGGTAATCATACCATGTACATATCCAGGTCTCATATTGTTTTGGTGCCAAAGAAGGATGGCACATGGTGATGTGTGTTGATTTACGAGTTTTGAACAAAATCACGGTAAAGAATCGTTATCCTCTTCCTCGCATTGATGATTTGCTAAACCAGTTAAACCATGTTGTTTATTTCACTAAGTTAGATTTAAGAAGCAATTATCATCAAATTAGAATTTCTGAAATTGATATTTGGAAAACTACTTTTAAGACAAAACAAGGATTGTTTGAATGGTTACTAATGCCTTTTGGGCTTTGTAATGCACCCACAACGTTTATGAGGGTGATGAATGATGTATTGTGACCATTCTTTGATAATTTTGTCATAATCTACTTAGATGATATTTTGATCTTCATTAAGACTCGTGAAGAGCATGTAAAGCATGTAAAACATGTTTTGGATGTCTTAGAAAGGGAAAAATTGTATTTAAAGATGTCCAAATGTGAATTTGGAAAGACATATTTGGTGTACTTAGGTCATATTGTAGGGGGTGGTGAATTGAAAATTGATCCCTCTAAAGTTGAGGTTATTGTAATTTGGCATAAGCCCAAAAATGTAACTAAAGCTAAAAGCTTCTTGGGAGCATCCCAATACTAGAGGTATTTCATTGCAAGCAAGATTCTCATCTATTGCAACACTGCTACATGCTTTAGTGGGGAGGAAAATAACAGAAATCTTTCGATACATTGAAAGAGAAGATCAATACAACACCAGTTCTAGCACTTCCAAATCCCAAACAGCCATTCAAAATCCAAACAGATGCAAGTGATTATGCATGGGAGCAAGATTGTTGCAGCACGGTAAGCCTATATGCTTTCACTTTGAGACTTTTACAACTACAGTAATTAACTATCTAACATATGATAAGGAATTGTATGCTCTAGTACAAAGTGTGAAAACATGGAAGCATTATTGAATGGGTAAAGAAACAATCATACATATAGATCATCAACCATTACAATATATTCAATCACAAACTAAGCTATAACAATCAAGGCACTTCATATGGATGGGATTTTTACAGAAATTTCACTTGGTCATCAAATATAAGAAAGGAATATATAAAAAAGTTGCAGATATGTTATCAAGACCTATAATCAATGCTTCTACAATTATTAAGCATAATTCAATCACATGTGAAAGATACAATGAACAATATTCTCAAGATGAATATTTTAAAGATCTATATGCAACTTTGAGTAAAGGAAATCAAATTGAAGAACTGGATTATCATGTTCATGAAAAACTATTATATCATCTTGGTAAGTTATGCATTCCACAAAGTGAAAGAGGTAATCTTATAAGGGAAGCACATACATCGCTTATTACTGGTCATTTTGGTGTAGGAAAAACAAATTCTCAATTGTAGAGGTATTGTTATTGGCATCCTATGAATGAAATTGTATCAAGATATGTAAAGGGGTGTTCTATATGTGCTACTAGTAAGCCAAGTAATAAGAAACTGGGCTTGTATACTCCAATTCCTATTCCTTCGCATCCTTGGGAAAGTGTGTCCATGGATTTTGTGGGGGGATTACCTATGTCCAGGAAAGGTCATGATTATTTGTATGTTGTAGTAGATAGGTTCAGTAAGATGTGTATCTTAATGCTTTGTAAAAGCAGGTCACAGCTGAACAGAAAACAAAATTGTTCTTTCAAAATATATGGGTTCATTTTGGGTTACCCACATCTATTGTATCTAATCGAGATTCTTGATTTCTCAGGAAATTTTGGTCAAGTCTGTGGGAATTGATGGACACCAAGTTGAAGAAGAGCACAACATTTCATCCAAAAACCAATGGACAAACATAGGTGGTGAATAGGATAGTGGCACATCTACTCCAAGGATACTATGGTAAACATCCTAAGCTTTGGGATGAGCACTTACACTACATTCAACATGCCTACAATCATGCAAACCATTCATCGAATCATACATCTCCATTCAAAGCATGTTATGGTTATTTACCAAAATCTCCTTTAGATTTTATCTTTGGGAAAGATATTGCAGTGGATGGACATAGTGATGTGGAGAAATCCAAGCACTTCATTGAACAAATCCAATTGGTACATCAAATAATGCAGGAACAGTTGGAAAAGAGCCAAGCCAAATACAAAGCCAAGCATGACATGCATCATGTTGATCACAATTTTCAAGTGGGAGACCAAGTTTGGTTATACATCAGCAAATAAAGGTTGCAAGGAGAAGGTAAAAATATCAAACTAATCTAGTATGGTCCATTCAAAATCTTAGAAAAGATTGGTAATAATGCTTTTTTATTAGATTTTCCTCCTTATATGCAAATCTATTTTGTTGTAAATGTTGAAAAAATGAGATTGTATGAGCCTCCTCTGATCATGGAAAAAGAGGAAAGTATTCAAGTACCTTCCATAGAATATTTCTCTCCTAAATAAATGTATGATAAAGAGGAAAGTATTCAAGTACCTTCCATAGAATATTTCTCTCCTGAATAAATGTATGAGCCGTAGTAAGACACCATTCTTGACAGAAAGACGAGGACTTTACGCAGGGGTGATGTGGAGTACCTTCGTGTGGGGATTAAAGTTACCAATCCAAGAAAAGAATGATAGATCGAGACTGGGAAGGTGAGGGATATTTACCCTCACTTATTTTCTGAGTAGTACTAGACTTTTGGTGGTCCAAAAGCTTCCAGTGGGGAATGATATGGAGGATCCAAAAGATGCTCAAAGTTCTAGAAAATTATCAAAAATAAAATTTCTTAGACTCATATGAAACCACAATCAATCTGTAGTGCTCGTCGCTCTGATTGCAATGCAACTTGAATGAGTGAAAACAAACATCGTATGAAAAAGTTACGCAAGGTCAAATTTCAAGTCCAAACATGGCAAAAAGTCAAAAGTCAGAAGGTCAAAGTCAACGGGAAATGCTCATGGTTCTGACGATCAATGATAAACTCATGGTTTCAACGGTCAAGGTTTCAGGCTCATGGTTCTGGCTGAAAGGTGGCACATCCATAGCTCGACAAGTGTCACTATGAAGTTGGTGGATGTGGACCAATGGAATGGAACCACGTGGCCCAATGAGAGGGCACCACATGGCCCAATCTAAGGAGGCAAAGTGGCATTGTTTTATGGGTCAAAATTTTGGATTAGAGGTTTGAAAAATTCAACCTCCAAACCTCCTAGGAACAAATCCTCTGCTTCACCGCTAGGCCACCAAAGGTTGTTATTATATGTTGGCAGAGATTATGTATTTAAAGTTATTTTCTGACGAGATCGGGGGAAGGGATATGGCAGGAGCTTGCCATATCCCTGACTCATTATCATAATCCTCCAATGCACTTTGGTAATGGCCTACAGGCCATAAAATTATACAATGAATATATGTGATGTGGGGTGGCGAGTCTGTTGACCCTGCCAACATATCGTTTAAAAATTTCGAAACCACCCACAAAATAATCATAAAATCACACAATGAGGATTGAACACCCTACCTCTACCTATATAGCTAGAGCACTCAAACGTTGAGCTACTTTGGGTTTTGTTGAATATTTTATAGAGCCCTTTTATTTTAAGTTGCAGACAAAGTATTTTTGGCCTACTGTAACCATTTGGAGGCCAAATTGAGCATTTCAAAAGCCTAAACAAGGGTTTTTGGGCCTTTTGAGTGCATTGGAAGCATTTTTTTTTATCAGTTGGATCATGTAAATAGATTTAATTGAGAATTTGAGCATCTTATTAAAGTGGTCACACTGGAATTGGACTTAGAGACATAGCCCAAGAGGGGTGAACTCCGTTATCAACTTGTCTTCTTTTTCTTGCTTCTATTTTTAGTCTCCATTCTTTTCTTTTGATACATATTTTTATCAAGTTTATGTGTATTCACAATTTTGATATGTTGCATAAGAATATATAAATTAAGTTGCAGTTCATTCAGTAATACCTTCATTTCATTTTTGGATTAACTTTGATTTTGTAGTCTTCCTTCTGTCCACAAGAGCTTATCTTTTACTATCGTCAAGTATTCATTCTATGATAAATAAAATATATTTTCTTTATTTGCTTGTGATGTAATGATCCCAACTTGATATCTATCAAACACAAGCTAACTCTTGACTTCACCTTGCAACATTACTGGGCTTGCCTCCAGAAACTGCACAATATTGGAAGGCAAGCTAACCTTGCCTCTAAAGACTACACATTTCTTCTTGGTAGGCTAGCTTTGAGCATGAAAAATGCGTAATTCTGGATGGAAGCCCAACCTTGATGATGGAAACTACGCAAATCATCCCTTGAGCTTAGAAACTACGCAATGCACTGAGTTAAAAAGTTGATCAGTCCTCGGGAATTGCACAATCCTTCTTGGCAGTGTGCATACACGTTTCTCAAAAATGGAAAAATCATCCCTAGAAAATACGGATTCACTAATTAGTTTCCCTAAGGTGGCACACTTACTATTTTTCGAAATTTCCTTCAAGTGTCACTTTTTCCTTGATTTTAGGCATGCGTGTCATAAACCCTAATTGGTCTAGATTTATATAATGGATTCCCCTAGAACTCATTTGTACATTTGATCAGGGAGCTCTAGCATTTCTAAGGAGATCAAGGAGCCTTTGGTGAAGTTTGCGGTGCTTTTTTGGGGGAGTTTTGTTTTTTTCGTCTTTTGTCACTTTTTCTATTGCTTTTTGTCATTTGGCTTCTATGAGTGTTGTTTTACTTGTTTCTTTTGATGTTTACTATAATTTTAATGTATATTAGCTTGTACAAGTGTTGGTTTGGTTCGTTTTTTTCCTTTTACAAGTGTCGCATTAGTTTTCTTGTTTTTTCCCATTAGTGGTCATTATTTCGGGGACTCTCCATGCATATTTTTTTTCCTTTTTGCATGTTACTCTTATGCACTTGTTTTGCACTGATCTATCTATACTTAGTTAGATCTGCACTTTAACATGCACCATCGCTCAGATCTGCTAGTTTCCCACACTTATTTCGAGCATATCTGCGCTTCCACTGGCCATGCATCACCTTGTCTAGCTGGGCATTGTGAAAATTTGAGGCTCAAGCTCTCAACTTGGCCTCTGAGATTGCGTAATACACATTAAGAGGCTGACCCAACTATGCATTACGTAGTTCTAGGGCTCAATCCCATCCCTTGGTCACCGAGACTACACAATGCGCAGTCTCTACCTAAGTCTGCCCAGGAAGAACTGCACATTGCACAGTCTCTAGCCTCAAGATACATCACTGATTGCTGAGACTCCGCAATGTGCAGTTCCCTAAGCCAGTCTCTCTCCCTCACCTCAATAATTTCTTGATCTTTCATTGTAAGTTAATTTGTTGAAGCTAATTTATTATTTTCCATGAGTTCTTTTTCCTCCCATAGGTATTGCAAGTGTTGAGTGCTTCTCTTCATTAGGAATGGTTATCATGGCACCCAAGAGGGCTGCTCAAAGGGTACCACATAAAGTATCATCAAGGAGGCAGTTAAGAGTACGCTAGTTTAATTTCCAGTGTACTCAGACACTCAAATGTTTGTAGAAAAGGAATCAAATATCACATGGGAGAAGGTGAATGAAATTTTCTGAGCAAGAACCTTCAAAGTAGATTTGGAAGACCAACAAGTGTATGTCAATGTCCAGAAGTTAGGTCTACAAAGGATTGCTTGCAGATATCTGGCTTTTCTATGTGCATACATTGTTAGTTGGATACTATCCCATGCAGACCCAAAGACTATTCCTCTCAATAGTGATACTAGACAGAGGCTTGCTTCTTTTCTAGCAGCAAAATATCATCTCATGTACCATCTGCCAGAGCTAGAATTTCTCATGGATTCGTACTTTTATGTGAAAACCAACTGCTTGAGCACCAAGGATATTATCAAAGGTTGGGTGAAAGAGCCAACAAAATTTTGTTCGACACCCACCAACACATATAAGACAAAATATCTCAGGAGGACCTATCATCTCTTAATAGTTTTATGTTACAGAATCTATGGTCAGCAGAGCACCAAGACCTTTACTGAAGGGTGGGAATTCTTATTGGACCAGGTTGTGAATGAAGGTAAACCATTCAACTAGTTAGATTATTTGGCTCAACAATGGATCCATATATCTAACGCCCTTAGTCCCCATAAGGGTGGGCAAGCCATATTTTACATCTATGCCTATCTATATGATAGAATCTGCGCACACAATGCATTCCCTGACATGAATTGGACTTGGAAAACATAGGAGCTTGTTGTGTATGTTTATTGCAAGCTGCTTTCAAAGTGTAGCCACAGAGGATTAATGGAGAAGCTAATTGACCACTTCCTCATTCCATTGTACAATTTGATCTTTAAGGAAGAGCCACCTTGCATGTCACATGGGGCAATGGAAGCAATGGTAGAGATAACATCTCGCCGGATAGAATACTTCACATATTTTATCAAGGTATGCCACCAATAATCTAGTCATGCAAGAGGTTGTGTATCATATCTCTACAGAGTTGTCAACAACTTTGCACGGGAAGAAGAAATTACCTTGACCAATTCTTCCTATGCAAATCAAATTATACAAGATTAATAATATGGAAGTCACGGATAACGAAGGAAAGGCGAAAGAAAAGTTTGCATTTGGTACTCTAGAATTCAATATGAACGATCCCTGGAATGTCTGCAGAGACCACTATGTGAGGATCCATTTCCAGTGGCTAAGCGAGACCTTTCAGTCACTGGAGGAGGAAACATGGAAGAATTGTTACAATGCCTCTAAGTCCCGTGAGCTAGTCAATTTTTTAGGAACTTCACAGGTCACTCCATAGAAGGAAATCACTCTAGAGGTAACACTAGTGGAAGAGCACAACCCAGTGCGCGAGAAGGGAAAGAAGAAGGTTTTTCATAGTACAGGGGGAGATAAAATCCGCAAGGTGAGAGAAGATCCTGTCATATTGAAAGTGCCCGTAACATCGAATAAGAAGAGGAAATAGAGGGTGCAAGAAGAAGAATGAAAGAAGAGGGAAGAACGAGAGAAAAAGAGATTGGATGAAGAGAGGTAGAAGTAGGAAGAATAAGAAAGGTGAAAAGTAATAGCAAAAGAAACAACATGAAGAAAATATGAATAAAAATAACAAAACTGGTAGCTAGAGGAGGAGAGAAAACAGATGCAGGATAAGGAGCTCACTCAAGGGATTGAAGAGTTGATTGAGATGCAAGACATGGAGGAGGAACCAGAGCTGCAAAACCAAGATGTTTACCTGATTCCAAGTACAAAATAGGTCACCATTCAATCTCCCCACCCTCTGGCATAACAAGATCCAAATGAAGAAGAGAAAATTATTCCTCTTCATGACGGTCCAGTTATGGACAAGTACAATATGACTAATGAAAAGCTTCAGAAAATAATTGTACAAGTTAGGAAGGAACATTTTCCAGATGACCTCGCATCTCCTGCATTTATCAGAGAAAGGATGATCATGATAGACACTAGGAATAATCCAGGTTCCATTGTCGCAACCAACTTTTCCTTCGTAGGTGCTACAAAGTCAAACATGGACTACCTGATGGCCGAGAAAAAACAATTGGAAAAGAACTTACAGGCTGCTAGGAAAGAGGCTGAACAAATCCAAGCATATTTACAAAACGCAACTCCCACACAAGTCTATCTAGAAGAACTGAAGGCAACAATACTCAGTGAAGTATCGACACTGGGAGAGACCATGTTGAGTCTTTATGAGGAGCTTGTTACCGTGCATAAGGAAGTTTTCCACTTGCATGTATTGCATTAGAAATATAAAGATTATGTAAAAACTCTTAAGGTTTTGTAATCAACCATCATTTCCATGCATGAATGGTCAATGAAATACAAAGGGGAATTACTTTAATTGGGAAAAAAGACAAGGCAAGAGGCAGAGTTCGAGAAGGAAAAGTTTTAGATGCTCATCCAGAATAACAAACATATTTCCTCGTTCGTTTCCAACACTTAGGCCTTATATGCATGATTTCACAACAACCTGGACATATTAGTGAAATCGCACGGGATACCATCAGTTGGCTCACTCATAGAGATCAAGAGTAGGAACCAGGTTAGGCAGGAGATTGAAGAATACTTGGAACAATTGAGATAGGTATTCATAAAGGAATATCTTGAAGTAAATAGACAAAAATGCACAAGTACATTGGTGGCCCTATCCAAATCAACATGATGTTTCTCTTGCTCAAGAAGGAAACACAAACCAGTTCCAAGTAAGTGTACCTAGATGCCATGGAGGCTAGAGTCCGCTTCTGGCTTGATACCATCACATAGTTTGGGGATGTCATCGTGCAGTACAAATCTTGGCACCATTAGGTAACCGAGAAACATCAAGAGAAAGTTGTTGAGCTGGATTTTCCCCAAACTCAACCTTAACTATTTTGTCTTATTAGGTTGTCTAGTTGGCTCTACCCAATTTTGTCTTATATGGGTACAAGTGTGTTATAATATTATTTTGTAATTAATTTTTAAGTGGAATTGCAAGTGTCAATATTAGAATGTGAAGATACATGATGTAATAAATGTAAAGAGTCTTTTTGTAAAGAAGTTGAAGAGTCATAAGGGAAGTCCAAGAGTCATAAGGGGAAGTTAATAGTCACCTATTTTGTTATAAATAGACCTTCATAACTCATGTAAGGGGATTTTGGGGAGCTAAGATTTTGGCTAGGCTTAGGCTTGGAATCAAGAGCTTGGGAGTTTGTGAGAGACTTGGATTCTTCGTAGCATAGAGGGAGTATCTCTCTTTGGAGGGGCAGGTGTTCACTTCATGTTCCACTATTGGGGCTAGTGGTTCGTCAATAGTATATGTATGATTGGAACTTTCACTTAATAAAATCTCAAATCCAACACGTTTTCATGCATATGTTGTGAATATAGTAGGACTATTATTGTTGTGTTTGGAATGCATGTTATTTAAATTACACTTATGATTATGAACTATTTCATTTGCATTGATATGAATCTTGTTGAATGCGTGTTTTTGTATAATTCCACCATTGTTAACTTGTGAACTATTTTGCAAATTAGCTTATGATGTCTTTATGTTTGCGTGTTCCTTCCAAGATTTGTACTATTACAATATTCTAAGGGACTCACTCATTTTCCCTTCATGTGTTATAACCTTCATGCATTTCACTTGATTTTCTGCAAAATCACACACTTGTTCCCACCAAAGTCACCATACACCACTCTATGCATTATTGCAGCCAAGGCACATCATTAAAAACCACTACATAGGCAACCGAGAGGTATTCCAAATGGGACTCCTACACCAAATGGTGTTAGGTATAATTGGGACTTCATATCAGTGAGATCCCCTGAATGTTGGCAGATCTAGCATCGTCAACATTTTTGGTGCTAGAAGGAGGGCCAAATGACAAGTTGAGCCCATGAAGTCTGTCTGAAATTTTTGCATCATTAATGGCTTCTTCCCAAATCTTAACCCCAACATGTTTTTCTAGAACTGAAAATCTAAAAGTTCCAATCTCTCTCCCTCACCTCAAGAATTGCACAATTTTTCACATTAGTCCATGTGGTTGTTGCTTGATATTGCTTTATAAGTTGATTTGCTAAAGATAATTTATCATATACCATGAGTGATTTTTCCTCCCATAGGTATTGCAGGCGTTGAGTACTTCTCTTCATTAGGAAATGTTATCATGGCACCCAAGAGGACTGATTCAAAGGATACCATAGAGAGCATCACTGGGGAGGCAATTGAGAGTACACCAGTTTACTTTCCAATTTACTCAAACACTCAACTGTTTGTAGAAATGGAATCAGATATCACATGGAAGAAGGTGAATGAAATTTTCTTATCAAGAACCTTCAAAGTAGATTTGGAAGACCGACATGTGTATGTCAACGCCTAGAAGTCAGGTCTACATAAGATTTCATGCAGATATATGGATTTTCTATGCACACACATTATCAGTTGGATATAATCGCATACAGATCCAAAGACTATGACTCTCAATAGTTCTACCAGACAGAGGCTTTCTTCTTTTCTCGAAGCAAACTATCATCTCATGTACCATTTTCCTGAGCCAAAATTTCTCATGGATTCGTACTTTTATGCGAAAACCAGCTACTTGAGAACCAAGGATATTGTTAAAGGCTAGGTGAAAGAGCCAATAAAATTTTTTCAGACACCCACCAACACATATAAGACAAAATATCTTAGGAGTTACTATCATATCTTAATATTTTTATGTTGCAGAATCTACTACCAACAAAGCACTGAGACCTTTCCTGAAGGGTGGGCATTCTTAATGGACTAGGTTGTGAATGAAGGTAAACCATTCAACTGATCCAATTTTTTGGCTCAACAGATATCGATCCATGTATCTAATTCCCTTAGTCCCCCGAAGGGCAGGAAAGCCAAATTTTACATGTCTTCCTATCTACTGGATGTAATCTGCACACACAATGCATTCCCTGGCATGAATTGGAATTGGACACCACAAAAGCTTGTTGTGTATGTTTATTGCAATATTATTTTAGAGTGAAAATACAAAGGATTAATGGAGAAGTTGATTGACCACTTCCTAATTCCATTGTACAAGTTGATCTTTGAGGAAGAGCCACCTTTCATTTCACATGGGGCAATGGAAGCAGAGTCAGAGATAACATATTGGTTTGCCTCACCGGATGGCACTTTCCTCAGGATGTTCGATGGATAGAAGTCTCCACATATTTTACTGAGGTATTCCACTGATAAAATAGTCATGCAAGAGGTTGCGTATGTCCATAAGGTTGTCAGCAGCTTTGCACAGGAAGAAGAAATCACCTTGACCAACTCTTCCTAAGAAAATCTGATTGTATGAGATCAACAATCTGAAATTCACAGATACCGAAGGAAAGACGATAGAAAATTTTTCATTCGGTACTCTGGACTTCAATCCGTACAATCCCTTGAATGTCTGCAGAGACCACTATCCGAGGATCCATTTCTAGTGGCTAAGCATGACCTTTCACTGGCCGGAGGAGGAACCATGGAAGATTTGTTACAATGCCTCCAAGTCCCACAAGCCAAATAGTTTTACAAGAACTTCATAGGTTTCTCTGCAAAAGAAAATCACTCTAGAGGTAGCACCAGTAGAAGAGTGCAACCCAGTGCGTGAGAAGGAAAAGAGGAAGGTTGTGCATTGTTTAGGGGGAGAGCAAAGACGCAAGATGAAAGCAGATTCAATCATACTAAGATCAGCCATAATAGTAGAGAATAAGAGGAAATAGAGGGTGTAGGAAGCATAATGGAAGTAGAGGGAAGAATGAGAGAACAAGAGATTATAGTAAGAAAGGAATAAACATGAAGAAGAAGAAAGGAAAAAAGTAATATCATAAGAAACAACACAAAGACAAGTTGAAGAATAAGAACAAAACCGATAGCTAGAAGAGGAGAGAAAACAGATGCAAGATAAGGAGCTCACTCAAGAGATTGAAGAGTTGACTGAGATCCAAGACACGAAGGAGGAACCAAAGTCACATAACCAATATGTCAACCTGATGCCAAGTAAACAACAGGTCACCATTTAGTCTCACCATCCTCTGGTAAAGCAAGCTCCAAGTGAGGAAGAGGAATTTATTCCTCTTGATGATGGTTTGGTTATGGACACATACAATCTGACTTATAATGAGCTTTAGAAAAAGAATGTACAAGTGAGGAAGAAACATTTTCCAGATGACCTCGCATCTCTTGCATTTATCAAAGAAAGGGTGATCATGATAAACACCGAGAAGAATCCAGGTGCCATTTTCGTAGCCAACTTGGCCTTCACAGGTGCTATAATGTCAAACACGGACTACCTGATGGCCTAGAATGAACAATTTGAAAATAACTTGGAGGTTGCTAGGAAAGAGGTTGAACAACTACGAGCAGAGTTATAGAACATAGCTCCCACATAGGTCTATCTAGAAGAATTGAAGGCAATGATACTCGGTAAAGTATCGACATTGGGAGAGACCATGCAAAGTCTTTATGATGAGCTTGTTACCTGCAAATGGCAGCTATCCACTTGCATGAATTGTAGCAAAAATGTAAATATTATGTCAAAACTCTCAAGGCTATGCAATCAGCCATCACTATTGTGCATGAATGGTCAATGCAATACAAAGGGACACTACTTGAATTGGGAAAGAAGATAAGGAAAGAGGCAGAGTTGGAGAAGAGAAAGGTTTAGATGCTCATTCAGAATAAAAAACAACTCGCCTCATTCATTTCCAACACTCAGGTATCATATGCATGATTGTACAACATCTTGGAATTATCGGTGAAATCACATGGGATCCCATCGATTGACTCATTCACGAAGATCAAACAGAGGAATCAAGTGAGGCAAGAGATTGAAGAATAATTGGAACAATTGAGAAAGGTAGCCATCAAGGAAGATCTTGAAGTAAACAGACAGTATATGCACAATTACATTAGTGGCCATGTCTAAATCAACATGATGTTGCTCCTGCTCAAGAAGGAAACACAAACCGATTCCAAGTCAGTGTACTTGGATGCCATGGAGGCTAGATTCCGCTTCCAACTTGACACCACCACACATTTTGGGGATGTCATCTTACAATACAAATCTTGGCACCATTACGTAACCAAGAAACATCAAGTGGAAGTTGTTGAGCTGGAGTTTCCCCAAACTCAAGCTTAAATATTTTGTGTTATTAGGATCTCTAGTTGGATCTACCCAATTTGTCTTATATGGGTATGAGTGTGTTATAATATCATTTTGTAATTAATTTGTAAGTGGAATTCCAAGTGCCAATATTGGAATGTGAATAGTCATGATGAAATGAATGTAAAGAGTCATTTTGTAAAGAAGTTGAAGAGTCATGAGGGAAGTCCAAGACTCACAAGGAGAAGTGAATAGTCACCCCTTTTGTTATAAATAGACCCTCATAACTCATGTAATGGGATTTTGGGGAGCCAAGCTTTTGGCTAGGCTTAGGCTTAGAATCGGGAGCTTGGGAGTTTCTGAGAGCCTTGGCTCCTCCGTAGCATAGAGGAGTATCTTTATTTAGAGGAGCAAATGTTGACTTCATGTTCCACTATTGGGGCTAGTGGTCTGTTAATGGTATATTTATGATTGGAAATTTCACTTAATAAAAGCTCATAGCTGGCACATTTTCATGCATATGTTGTGAATATAGCAGGACTCTTCTTGTTATGTTTACAATGTATGTTATTTAACTTACGCTTATGCTTATGAACTATTTCGTTTGCATTGGTATGCATTGGTATGCATCTTGTTGAATGTGTGTTGTTGTATAATTCCATCACTGTTAACTTGTGAACTATTTCACATATTAGCTTGTGATGTCTTTATGCTCATGTGTTCCTTCCAAGATGTGTACTATTATAAGATTCTAAGGGACCCACTCATTTTCCCTTTATGTGTTAGAACCTTCATGCATTTCACTTGAATCTTCCCAGAGTCACACACTTGTTCCCACCAAAGTGACCATACACCACTCTATGTGTTATTGTAGCCAAGGCACATCATTAAAACCCATTGCATAGGTAACCGAGTTGTATTCCGAATGGGAATCCTACACCAAATGGTGTGAGGTCTAATTGAGACTTCATATCAGGGAGATCCCCTAAATGTTGGCAGATCTGACACCATCAACAAGGTGTTTTGAGTTATAATTGATAGTTGATCTGATTCATCTTTACATCTTGATGAGGTTGGGTTTTCTTTTGTCATTGTAATCCTCGAGATTGAAGAGACCTTTCCCTCTATCAAAAGGACTTGTTTTTTTGTAATGTAATGATAAAATCTTGTTCTTGAGGGAGCTTAGGATATCTATCCCATGGTATCTCTATCCTGTTTCTCGTTTCCTTTTCTCTTAGATCTAGATTACTAAATTGTTTCTCTTGCATTGGTAGTTTCATTGTTATCATAGTTTGGATTTGATCTCGTGGTTGCATTCATTAGATATTTGATCTATTGCAGTTGAAATTGTTATTGTCTTTGGTTTAAAGTAGCATCTTTCTAATCGTGTTAGAAATCTCATTTGCCATCATTCACATATGATTTCATTGTAGAAATTTACTTGTTTCCATTGTCTAACATAAGTAAAGTCATCTTAAGAAGTGTTTGTTATTAAAGGCATTTGGGATATTTCTCTAACACATAATCTAATTGAATTTCTATTGTTTCATTGAGTAACATTTAATTTTCTTGATTAATCATTATTGTAAGCTTATCATCTTGTGCTCATAAGTGAATCTTTATTATTAGTGAATTGGCTCTTTCTTCTTTTGGCATTATGGCTTAGTTATTGGTTGGCATTGATGTCAGCCTAGTAGCATTGGTGTGTTGTTGGTTGGAATTTATATCAACCTAGTAGCATGAGTTGTTGGTAGCAAGTGCTACAAAGTATTGTTTATGAACATGGTTGATTAATATAGGTATTAGGCTTGATGATTGGTTTCAGGTGCTAGTGCGATGGTACTTGGCTTGTGCATTGGTTGCAGACCTTAGTTCAATGGTTTCAAATGTTAATGCAGGTATTTGGCTTGTGTGTGGATGCCTTGGTAGGTTGTGGAGCTACTACACTTAGTTGATAGTGATGGAGACTTTCAAGTCATGTTTATCGTACTTGGTGTGTGTGTGGATGGTTTTTAGCCTATATGATCAGTTGTAGGGCCTATCATTTATGATTTGAAGGTTATACAAGTGTTGGAGAAGATGTGGAGCAGTTTGATGGCTTAGGTGTTAGTGCAACTGATGGATGACATTCAAGTCAACCTATATTGACTTGTGATGATGATGGAGTTGTGACAGTGGTTTGTTGGAGTATTGCAGTGGTTACAAAGGGTCCCTGAGGTCTTCAAAAGGTTGTCAATCTCTAGAAGAAGTTTGGGCAGGATCTGAGGTGATTTATTTGGGTTTCTCCCATCCTCTGCCCCAATCACATGGAGCTAAGTTTGTGCATGCAGTTGAAGGACTCCAACTGCATGGAAGAAGGCTTATCCATGTTGTTGCAACCAAAAAACAATTGTATTGTGCATGTGGTTGTAGTTTGAACTGGACTCTGATTCAGATTCCTCGTGCACATTGGGGATTTCTCCTATTTACTCACACATATGAAAGTGTTGCTTTGTCTTTTAATTGGTGTAGGTATAATATAACTTCTATAAGATGGTTAAAAAAATAATATTCATTGTTAATTTAAGTTAGTGGCTTGACTAAGTCAAGAACTGATGAACCAGACCACTTCCAACATATGAAGAGAACTCCACTACAAAATGGTAATTATTGATTTAACCACTACAAAAGATTACAAATAGGAAATGATCATGAGGTTATTGGTTGGTTCTCTTGAGAAGAAAAAGTGATGGTTGTGTGAGCTTGGAGAGTGTGTGTGAGAGAAGAGTGGTGTGTGCGAGTTGTGCAGGGATTTTTGCAGAAAAATCTTCAGTATTTCACAACTGTAGGAGATGGTAGAAGAAGTATGATTTAGCCAATATTTTATGCAGCAGTATGGTGATGGAGTAAGGAATTATTGTAGATTATTTCCTATATGCTTTCTCATTATTTTTTCATCATATTATATTTTGTGTATGCAACATGTATTATTGATGGGGTTTTGCAGTGATTGAGTGAGTTGTTGCAAAATTGTCCAGTGTGATAGTTGTGTTTGTTTTTTATCCTATATTGCTAGAGGTTGTTGTGTTGTCCTAGTTGAGCAGTTCAGATTGAATCTAGTATGAAAATGAATAAAAAGAATGTCACATAGAAGAGTGGAGTGGAGGCTCCAACAAATTCAGTACAAAGAACAAATTTCTTCATAAGTTCAATGGTTATTAGGCGAGGCTCGTTGGTTGTGGTGGATTCCAGCGGATCAAATGGGTGTTTGTAGAGTCGTGAGATGAGGATCAGAGTTCCAAACTAATAGTAGACATTTGTATGTTATATGTAATTTATTTTCTTGACGATTAATAAAATTATTTGAGCAACAAAACAACAACAAGGGTGGATTTTGACTCGGAGGGGGTTTTCCACTAGAAATATCTTGTGTCCTCTTGTGCTTGTTTATTTGGTTGTTTGTATGGCTCTCATTTGTTTTTGTTATGTGATATGATCTACTAATGGGTTAATGCATGTTGTGATTCAATAATTTGAAAAAATATTTAAAATTTAAATAAACACTGTCACTATTGATTCACCCCCCCTTCTCAGTAGTGAGCACATTTCCAATATCTTCTATTGAAGCATCCTGTTATAATTAAATCTCTTTGGCACATTTGTATTTGCATCCTATATATAATTTTCATCTTAAAATTTACCTCCAAGAATAAGCTTGGTTGATATAGAGATAAGACAACCTTGTTCATTTCCAATTTGAGAAACTTGACCCTTAAGCAATGGTTAAAACAAGTGACCTTGTAGTTCTCTTGTGGTCGAGTCCCTTATAGGAACATAGACACTTGGGTTGCTAGAATTCTTGGGCGGGTATCATTAATGAGGCCTTAGCCTACTTCCCCAGTAGTTCTCCCAACAAACTTGTTCTAATACTCATTTCAAAATAATTGAGGAGAATACTTTCACTTAGAATAGTAATATAATTAAAATCAACCAAGATCTTGCATCCCACATAGGTAGATATTGCATATTCATTTTGCATTTCAATTGATTATATAAAATTGGAATCGTGAGCTCAAATTTGTTTATTTATGAATCTTACATTGTTGTACTTGTCATTTTTTGTTGACTATCATTTTACTTGAAGTACACATTTTATTTGTATTGCAAGTTTATTTCTTATTACTCATATATCCAGTCGTTGTAATATTTTGATCTCTCGTACTAACTTTGTCTTGCAGCGTCACTTTTCTTATAATTTGAGATATAGTTATTTTGTGCAAGTACTTTAATTTGTATTTGAGAATTATCATTAAGGCACTGGTCTCATCATTTTTTATATTGTTAAGTGACATATCAATTTAATCAAATATATATCTAATAATTCACATTGCTCAGTAATAATATTTCACTTTCCATTTAACAGTAAATAAAGTTACATAGAGGAGTGATTTCCTTTCCCTTAGTCTCCTAGAGCTTGTTGTTCCAATAAGTTTACATTTTTCATCCATTTTTATGGACTACCCCCCATAGCTTTTCTAGGAGAGAGCTTGAACCGAGTGAGTAGGGAATAGGTGACAAACCCTAGTTTGAGCATTGCCGTGGGTAGTTTTTCTTGTTCCCAGAATTCGATATCATCTTTGATTTGGAATATGACACAACATTTTCTGGCACCATTTTCGAGGATAAGTTTCTTGTTCTATATGCTTCAACATTTTCTCTGGGACTATCTTTGGTCCTCAATTTTTTATTAGCCTTTTCGGTTTTAGCATATTGGGTATTTAGAGTTAGATTTGTTTTTGAGTTGTGACTCCACTTATGTTATGAAACCAGCTCAAGATAATATAGAAAAGATAGATCAACGCCTTAGAATTCAGCCTCTTCGAGGAGGCAACCTCCTTTACATTACATAAATGAACAATTCTTTGATGATTCAAATGACAAAACCTCCTTTCTATATATAGGAGTCTAAGGAGTCACAATATAACCCAGCCGACCTAACAATAATAATATAAAGCCACAAAAATAACAATAGAGGGATTTGATGGGGCACAGTAATAACAATATGGGGATAATAGGGGCACAACAATATTAATAATGGGTGCAACTACAATAGTAATGGGGTAATTACTAGTATTATAGGGACCCAACATGCCCCTCTCCTTCAAAAAAAGTGTTGTCCTCAACACTTGAGTAGTTCTGGATGCTTCTGTATAAAATTCTCATCCTCCCATGTGGAATCTTCGGCGAATAAGTTCTTCCACTTGATAAGATACTCTGAAATTGATCGATTTCGTAGCTGTCGAGTTCTTGTTTCTGTGACTGTTTCCGGTTCCAATATAATTTTTCCTTCCTCGTCAAGTTCTGGAAATATTGTTTGAACTGGGAGCTTGTCGCCTATAACCTTCTTTAAACATGAAACATGGAAAACTGGGTGCAATCGAGAAGCTGCAGGAAGCTCCAATTTGTATGCCATAGTACCAATTTTTTGCAACACCTTGTACGGACCATAATACTTTGGTGATAATTTATTATCCTTCTTAGCTTGCTTGAGGGACATTTGCTTATATGGTTGTAGCCGTAGGAATACCCAATCACCTACATCAAAACTTCTTTCGCTGTGATGTTGATTTGCCTGTTGTTTCATTCTATTCTGTGCCAACACGAGGTTATCCTTTAAGAGTTGGAGGACTTGTTGTTGATGTTCGATGTGATGTTCCACTGCTTGAACCTTAGAATTTTCTCTTAAATATGATGTGATGGATGGTGGCTGATATCCATAAAGTGCCATAAATGGGGTCATTTTTGTTGCTGTATGGAAGGAAGTGTTATACCACCATTCAGCCAGAGGCAACCATTTGACCCATTGTGTCTGTTTATCAGATACAAAGCAACGAAGATATCCTTCCAAACATTTGTTTACTATCTCAGTTTTCCCATCAGATTGAGGATGATAAGATGAGCTATGAGCTAACTGAGTACCAAGACAAGAAAATAATTCTGTCCAAAAATGTCCAGTGAAAATGGGATCTCTGTCACTTACAATAATCTTTGGGTTTCCATGTAGCTTTTGAATTGTTTCCATAAATGCAGTAGAAACTGTACTGGCTTTAAATGGATGTGATAATGCACAAAAGTGTGCATACTTGGTAAGTCTGTCAACTACCACCATGATGACACTCTTTCCCTCAGACTTGGGTAAACCTGTGATAAAATCCATTGAAACCTCCTCCCAACGTTGGCTTGGAATGGATAAAGGTTGTAATAGACCCGGTGTCTTAATTGTTTCAACTTTATTTTGTTGGAAAACCAAACATTCCACCACAAATTTTTGAATATCCGATTTAAGGCCATCCCAAAAAAATTCCTTCTTAACCCTGTGGTAAGTTTTTAAAAATCTTGAGTGCCCTCCTAAGGGAGAAGTGTGCAATTCCATAAGAATCTTTTGTTTTAGTTGGGAATTCTTACAGAGGTATAAGCGATCTTTGTACCATAAAGAATCATTTTGTCAGCTAAATGTATCAGACGTACTGGAATCTTGTTGTAACTTTCGAATAAGTGCCACACTTCTTTGTCATTCTTCCATTCCTCCCTTGCTTCATTTATCCAATTTGGTTGGATAATAGAAATGGCACACAACAATGCTTCCACATCCTCATCCTTTCTTGAGAGTGCATCTGCCACCACATTTTGCTTCCCTTTTTTGTAGATGATTTCAAAGTCATAACCCAACATCTTTGTGACCCACTTTTGTTGCTCTTCAGAGGATAATCTTTGTTCTAAAAAGTATTTAAGGCTATCATGATCCATTTTTACCTTGAAGTGTCTTCCCATTAGGTAGGGTCGCCATTTCTTAAGTGCATGGAGTATTGCCAACATTTCCTTCTCATAAATAGCTTTGTGTAAAAACTTTCCCTTGATTGGACGACTTTCAAAAGCAATGGGTCTTTCATCTTGCATTAAAACAGCACCAATTCCATTTCCTGAAGCATCACATTCCACAATAAAGGTTTTTGTGAAGTCCGATGTAGCTAAGACCGGTGCTTGGCACATTGCCTCTTTAAGATGTTCAAAGGCCTTTGTTGCTTCTAGAGTCCATGAAAATGCATCTTTCTTCAATAATGTTGTTAGAGGTGCTGCTATTCTCCCATAATTCTTAACAAACTTGCGATAATACCCTGTCAACCCGAGAAATCCTCGCAGATTCTTTATGGATGTGGGGATTTTCCATTCCTTAATGGCTTTAATTTTGCTAGGGTCTACCTTAACTCCTTCATGAGATACAATATGACCCAATATTCCACCTCTTGCACTCCAAAGAAACATTTGGATCTTTTTGCATATAATTGTTTCTCCTCCAATAGTTGTAGCACCCTGTCAACATGTTCAACATGATCCTTCCAAGACTTGTTGTAGATTAGTATATCATCAAAAAATACTAACACAAATTTTCTAAGGAATGGTTTGAAAATGGAATTCATCAAACCTTGAAATGTTGAAGGTGCATTGGTAAGGCCAAAAGGCATGACCAAAAATTCATAATGACCCTCATGAGTTCTAAATGTTGTTTTCAGAATGTCTTCAGTCTTCATTCTGATTTGATGATATCCTGAACGAAGATCCAACTTGGTGAAGTAAATTGATCCATGCAATTCATCCAGTAATTCATCAATGACAGGAATGGGAAACTTATCTTTAATAGTGAGCTTGTTGAGCTCCCTATAATCCGAACACATGCGCCATGATCCATCCTTCTTGTGCACCAATACTACTGGAGCAGAGAAAGAACTTTGACTCGGTTGAATTATACCAGCCTCTAGCATTTCTGCAACCATACGTTCAATTTCATTCTTTTGGGCATAGGGATATCTGTACGGCCTGATGTTTGGAGGAACACTTCCTGGAATCAAATGAATAGCATGATCATGATCACAAATAGGTGGGAGACCTTTGGGAGTCTCAAATACCTTGGAATGATTGTCCAAGACTTTTTGGAGATCTGGAGAAATAGATGATTGCAATGTGGAAACATCTAGCGAACATAATTGTGCAATTACACCCCTTTGTTCCTTTTTTAGAAGCTTTGTCATACCATTAGAGCTAATTATCTTTCCCAGTTTTCCTGCAATACCCCTTAATTCAACTTCCTTTCCTTCCACGGAAAATTTCATGAAAAGTTCTTGAAAATTAAAAGCTATTGTACCCAAGGATTGTAGCCATTGTACTCCTAGTACAACATCAGCACCTCCCATTGGAATGGAAAGCATTGGGCTAGTCAATACATATTCTCCCATCGATAGCTTGATATTATGGCACTTTCCAGAGCAATTTATTGTTCCTCCATTTGCAACCATCACTTGACACTCTGGTGCTGGATATAAGAAGCAATTCAATTCTTTTGCTACCCTACAATGAATAAAATTGTGGGTACTTCCTGAATCAATCAACACTATTACCTTTTTCTTCTTGATTTGTCCTTCTATCTTGATGGTTTGAGGAGTGGTAATTCCCGCCAATGCATTACAAGATATGGTCGGATTCATTTCTTCTTTATCTAGGCTTTGTTCCTGGAGTATATCCTCTTCTTTTGACCTTTCTTGCTCCTTTTCTTCTTCCTCTTCACAATCTATGTAGAATAATTTCTTCTCAGCACACTTATGACCTTTAGTGTATTTGTTATCACAATTGTAACAAAGCCCTTTTGCTCTTTTTTCTTCCAATTGTTGTGGTGTCAACCTTATAGGTTGTGGAAGACTAGGAGCAACCACACTTCCATCTTTATAGTTGTGAGTGGTATGCTTCTTGGTTGCCATAATTTTGCTTTCCATTTTTCTTGCTAACCTGAATGCCTTCTCTAATGAATCAAGTTCCCAAAGGCAAACATCATGTTGGATATTATCCTTTAAAGACCCTATGAACACATCAATCCTATGCTCCTCTGGAATATCTTTTACCCTTATGTTCAATTTTTGGAACTCCTCAATGTGCTCCATTATTGAACCCTTTTGTTTGAGACTTATCAATTGGCTAAAAAAAGTGTTGCTTTTTGTATCCTCATAATGTGCTATCAATTCTTCCGTAAAAATTGCCCAAGTGATAAATTTTTTACGAGAGCAAAGCCATTGATACCATACAAACTGATTTGGTTCCAAATATAAAGTTGCCATACGTACCTTTTGTGTGTTTTGCACATTATTGAGATCGAAAAATTGCTCCATTTGTAATATCCATGTTGCAGGATCCTTGCCATCAAACTTCCTCATATCGATTTTTGGAATATGGTGGGTTTTCGATCCCACATTAGAGTCTAAGAAATCATGATTAACATTTCTTTTGTTCGCATCATGAGTTTCCTTTACTACCTTTTCACCATTGGTAAGTGTTTCCTGTAGAAAATTTGTCAAATCTGTCTTCAAATCTGCCATGCCTGTCTTCAAATTTGTGTTCAAATCTGTATTCAAGTGTCCATCTTAGCTTCCATGCTATTTATCTTAGCTTCTGTTAGCTTTTGTGACAATGACATTTGTTGCACTTGTTCTTGTAATTTTGATATATCATGTAGCATTTCTTCCTCTTCTTCATGAGTCATGCTAGAGCTTTCAGGTTCCTTACTAGGTGTTTGCATTTTCTTTCCTCGGGGCATCAGTTATTGATAATAATGCTCTACTATGCCCTTTGAATTCCTTCAAAATAAATTTTCAAACCAAGATTAAGCAAAAATTTAAGAAAATCTACACACCTTTTTTCACTTTGTGGGAGCTCAATATTGCCTCTGATGTATCTTTGTACTTTCCGATCATCTAGTTCTGAATTTGTGACCTGCAGTAGCCCTCTGTGTCCTCTTTTCAATGCCACAAGTCTGACCCAAATTGGATTCTCCAAGGAAGAGTTATGTGAAATCTCCCACAGTGACTTGATTATAGACTAGTTCAGTAGAGTGAACTTGTACGACGTGCCACGAGTCACTGTTTCGACCTTTGGATCTGAAAAATGCATACAAGAAACTAAAGTCTGTCCTCTTTCTATACCTTCTTATGAAATTTCAATCTGATCCCCAGAGAGAAAGTTATGACTATTTTCCCCAAGTCACCTGTTTGGAATGTAATTCAGGAGTCTGCAAAAAGACCAACTTCCTCAGATCATATCTCCGCAAATATAGCGCAAAAAACTATAAAATTTTGACCCTAGGTTCAGCGTGATTTCTTCTCAAATGGGTTGTTTTTGAAACTTCTGAAACGTCGCAGAAAAAAAGTTATAGCGAAAATGCCACGATGACCTGTTTGGAGCAGCGAAACCCTAGAATCCAAAGCTCTGATACCAAATGTTATGAAACCAGCTCAAGAAAAGATAGATCAACACCTTAGAATTCAGCCTCTTCGAGGGGGCAACCTCCTTTACATTACATAAATGAACAATTCTTCGATGATTCAAATGAAAAAACCTCCTTTTCTATATATAGGAGTCTAAGGAGTCACAATATAACCCAGCCGACCTAACAATAATAATATAAAGCCATAAAAATAACAATAGATGGATTCTATGGGGCACAGTAATAACAATATGGGGATAATAGGGGCACAACAATATTAATAAGGGGTGCAACTACAATAGTAATGGGGTAATTACTAGTAATATAGGGACCCAACAACTTATTCCTCCTTTTACAAGAGAATATAATAGAAGGCATATAGGTAGCATGGTTAATCCTACTCTGAATCCTAAAAATACTTTCATTGTTCCATTAAACAAGCTCGAAACTTCTTGTTTATCTAGGACAAAAGCTCTCTATGATATCCATTTTCTTTTTTAGGGTCAAGCACAAGAAGATCCCATGGATATCTTGTTTCCCCCCTGTAATTTTACTAACATTCAAGGCTATCTGCATGATATTCTAGAAAAGGCCATTGATATACTTCCTTCTTTTCAAGGAAATAATGCAATTAGTGCTAGTGATCCCTTAAGAAGTTTAATATTTGTGTGCGAAAGTGGTGCACTATTTCTAATTATAATCATGAATATATTAAGATGAGGCTCTTTATCCTTTCTCTGGAATATGATGCTATGGCTTGGTTTCATGATTTTCCAAATAATTCTTTCGATTCTCTACAATCTATTATCAATGTGTTTAAGAATATGTATGGAGATAATAAAGAAGAAAGATGTTTGCTTAGCACTATTAGTACTATTAAGAAGAAGGAGAATGAGACCTTGGAAGAATTTAATAAGAGGTTTAATGATATTGCAAGATATTTACCTCAAGATTATAAACCTCTTAAAAAATTTCTCCTGGTTTATTATATCAATGCATTCCCTACTGATCCTTTTTATGAGTTGTGGCGCGCTAAGCTTGTTGTTGTGAAGGTTGTCCAAAATTTGACTGAGGAATTGGAAAAATGTAGAAGAGAGTATGGAAAGTCTGAAATTTTGGGCTTTACTAGGGATCTTAAGAATGATTTAAAAGGTAAAGAAATTAAAGAAGTTGATAAAGATCCCATTAAAGAATTAACAAAACTTATTAAAGATATGAAAGTTTATCGTGCAAATCATATAAATTCCCTTCACAATCATTTGATCATTATGGAAATGTCTCAAGGAAATAAAATGCAGAATAATAGAAATAATAATAATGCATGGCAAGAAAGGGGCCCTCCTAATGAGAATAGACCTCCCAATCCACTTGAGTCTACAAATGTTGTTAATTAATATTTACAATATCATATGCCTTGTGATAATTTTCATGAAGATTTCACTTTTGATGTTGCAAGAGGAATATTAGATAATGGAAAGGTGGGGACTAGTGATTAGATAAATATTATTGGTAAGGAACATCACTTGTCCATGTAAGATTACATGGAGGTTGTTGAGAATAGTTATGTTGTTGAGAAACTACGATCTTCTTATAGTATTAATAATGTTAATGATGAAAAATAAGTGATAACTAAGTTGTATGGAGAAAAGCCTTCTTCAGAGAAATTCTTAGAGATTGTAAAGGATAAAGGATTGAATTATCAATGAAAGAATAAAGAGAAAAAACAAAATCAAATTACCCCTAGAACTTTGATCCTTGGTTTGAATATTGACTTGGGAGGATGGGTAATAATGCAAAAATCTTAGTTCATGTCATTGAGATTCTAAAAATTCCTTATCAAAAATCTAAGTTACTAAAGGCTATTAACACTCCTCATATTAATGAATCTCATGAAAGGGCTCTTGAACCTGTCTATCAGGATGCTCTGATATATTTGCAAAGTATGGATTTGGATAATAAATATCATCAACCATTTTTCATTAATTTACTTGATGGTTTTTTATTGCATAATTGCATGTTGGACTCTAGTGCATCAACTTGTGTTATAACCAAGAGGGTCATGGAAAAACTTAATTTAAGGATCTCTAGACCGTAATACAACATATGTATCATGGATTCCAAGAATATTGAAATTCATAGGTTAATCAAAGATTTACAAGTGCATTTATCAGTTTACCTTGATATAATGATTGTGATGGACATTGTTGTAGTTGATGTACCAAATGCTTGGGGTATGTTTTTATCAAGAAAATGGGCCTTCGATATAGGAGGGTGTATTGAAATGAATTGGTCATATGCTATGATTCCTTCTCCTAGAGGTAGTGGGTTTGTTAGACTTAACAAAGAGCCTGAGAGAAGATTTCATGTTGAAGACCCCAAGAGCCCCCATAATGAAGTTATAATGGAACAACCTAATGTTGGGAACAATGCTATCTTGTCTAACTCCATAGTTCATGTGGATGAAAGGGTTGATGATTTGAAGAGTCAAGTATGACATATGCATTTTGATGGTGCAACTTCCAAGCATGGTAAAGGAGCTGGAACTTTGTTGAAACTCCCCTTGGTCATGTTTTTAAGTTTTCCTATAGATTGGAGTTCAAAGCTACCAACAATGTGGCTAAGTATGAAGCCCTATTGTTAGATCTTGATTTAGAAAGAGATATTAAGGTAAAACTACTTAGCATTAAGGGAGATTTATATCTTATCATTCAATAGGTAAAATATAAATTTTCACATAAGAATGATATGCTTAAGAAACACTAAAATGTGGTATGGGACACTATATAATTGTTTGATGCTTTTAATCTTGAGGTTGTCCTTAGAGAATAATATAGCCATGGTGATGAGCTTGCATTTGCCGCATCTACTTTGCAAATATCAGATAAAATGGTGAATGATAAAGTCATGATAGAGGTTGTCTTTAGGCCTTCGGTCCCTGATAATGTTGAGCATTGGAAAGTGTATCAAGATGATATTTAGGTGGTTTTCTTATTGAATAATTTAGAGGAATTCGAAGATTTTAATATTAGTTGTAAAAGGGAATGATGTGATTCTAATGAGAATGATGATATACCTAATCCTATCTTGAAAGGTCAGGTAGCCTTGGAACGACTATTTTATATGCACGATGCCACAAAAGAGGAATGAAGAAAATAAAATCGACCCTGGGGAATTCATCGAAGTAAATATTGGTACATTTGAAGATCCAAAGATTTTTAATATTGGCAAAGGCACAATTGATGAATAAATAAAGAAATTGGTTGATTTACTTCGTGAATATCAATATGTCTCGGAATTTTCTTATGATGAATTGAAAGGATATAGGGAAGATGTTATGGAACACACTATCCCTTTGATATATGAAATTTCTAAACCATTTCGTCAAAAACTTAGGTAGATTAATCCTAAGTTAGCCCCCTTAGTCCAGAAGGAGCTTAGAATATGATTTTAGCTGGGATTATCACGCAGACTCGTCATTCATCATGGTGCTCTAACTTGGTGGTAGTTAGGAAGAAAAATGGAACAAGCATACTTTGTGTTGACTTTATAAACCTTAATCTTGCTTGTAAGAAGGAAAATTACCCTTGCCCAACATGGCGAATATGTTGCAAAGAGTAATTGGTTCTAAGATGATTTCATTGTTAGATGGTTTATCTGGTTACAACCAAGTCTCGGTGAAGAAAGAATATTGACACAACTACTTTCACCATACCATGGGGAACCTTTGAGTATATCAGGATTCCTTTTGGGTTGACAAATGCTAGAGCAACATTTCAAAGGGATATGGGTTATGCCTTCAAAGGTTTAATTGGTAAAATTATTGAAACATATCAAGGTGATCTTATGGTGTTTTCTAAAGATGTTATTAGTCACATAGATCATCTAAGGAAAATCTTTAACATGTGTCGAGAATATGGAATATCCTTGAATCCTGCAAAGTTTGTGTTTGGAGTAACTAAAGGGAAGTTCCTTGGTCACATCATTTCTAAGGATGGGATTAGGATTGACCCTAAAGAGTTGAGGTCATTTAGAAGATTCCTTTTCTTGATAATATTAAGTCCCCTTAAATCCTTCCTTGGAAAGATTAACTTTCTTAGGAGGTTCATTCTAAATTATGTGGAAATTGTTAAGCCTATTCAAAGTCTGCTGAAAAAGGATGCGGAATTCAAATGGAAAGATGATGGGAAAAAGGATTTTCAGGATATCAAGGGTTATATCATGAAGGCTCCTGTCTCAGTTAGCCTGTATTTTTCTAAGGAGTTCATGATTTTCTCTTTCAATTTAGAGGATACTATTGTGGGCGATTTACTTCAAACGAATAAGGAAGGTCATGAGCAGCCGATAATTTTTATGAGTAGATCACAACTTGTTTCAAAGTTACAAATTAAATTATAGTACTATGGAAAAGAAAACTTATGCCTTAGTCAAATATCTTAAGCACTTCAAGACATATGTGGGATATTATAAAGTTATCGCTTTTGTCCCACACTCAGTGGTTAAAGATATATTAACTCAAATTGATTCTCAGCGAGTCATGCTAGGTGGGTTACAACTATTCACAAATATGATTTAGAGATTAGAACCACTAGGATCATGAAAGGAGAAGGATTGGACGAGATTTTGACTGCAAGTAATGAGAAGGCTTTGGGATTAAATTGTCAAAATGATTTATCTAAAGTTTCAACTTCACTTGAGCTTCAAAGATTAGGAGAACTTGAGTGGTACAAGGAAATTATTTATTTCTTGCTAAATCTTACATGTCCTAACCATTTAGTTGCTCATAAGATGTTAGCATTTAGGTTGAAAGAAACTAAGTATTTCATATTAAAAAATGGCCTTTGATGGAGAAATCCTGAAGGGATAATACTTAGATGCGTTGATGAAGTTGAAGTGAAGAAGATTATTTCTAAAATTCATGCATGATTTTGTGGTGGTAATTTTGTTGCAAAGATGACTACCCACAAAATCTTACGAGTTGGTTGTTATTGGTCTTCGATAGTTTCAAATGTGCACAAGTCTATTAGAAGTTTCCAATATTTTCAAATATTCACTGGGAAGTATAAGTTAGCTTCCGTTCCCTTACAACCTATGGTTTTTTAGGCTTCTTTTCATCATTGGGGTTTGGATTTCATTGGAAAATTTAGCGAGAATTCTAATAATGACTACTGATGGATCTTAACTACTACTAATTATTTGACTAAGTGGGTTGAAGCCATTCCTATGAAAAATTCCTCTTGGAAGGTTACTATGGAATTTATTGAAGATAAAATCATTACTTGATTTGGTGTCCCAACTAATATTACCACTGATAATGCCAAGGATTTTAGTTCCTTAGAGTTTTCATCCTTTTGTTTTAAGTATGGCATTATTTTGTCTCACTCATCAAACTACTATCCTCAAGGTAATGGTCTTGTGGAATCTAGTAATAAGAATCTTATAACCATTATTAAGAAGATAGTAGGAGACAATAAGCGGTCTTAGGATAGCAAGATCAAGTATGCATTATGGGTAGATAGGATTACAAAGAAGAAATATGTCAGAAAGAGTCCCTTTGAACATGTTTATGGTTTGGATGTAACTTTACCTGTGCACCTTAGGCTCCTGGTTTATCAACTCCTTCAACATTTTATTAATGATAAATATGTTGTGAAACATAAAGTTGATTATATAGTGGAGATGGATGAAACTCGTTGTAAAGATTTTGATCATATTTGTAAGAATCAATCTAACTAAAAAAAAAATTGACAGATCTTCTTGAGTTAGATCTTTGTATGTTGGAGACATGGTACTATTATGGGACCGTAGGAACGAGAAGTCGAGAAATCACAGAAATTTCGATAGCTTATGGCTTGGGCCTTACATCATCAGACGACCCATTGTACATAATTACTTCTACTTGAGCACATTGGATGGTGAACCGCTTGACTTACCTGTAAATGGTTGAGTGCTCAAGTTTTTCCTACAAATATGACATATTGTTAAAATTATCAACTAGGGCCAAAATCCACATGGGTCATCTTATTTATGACAACTGATATTTTTCTTGGATTCCTCTCTCCGAGAGGTGTAGGATTTATCTAAATATAATCTGATTCGGACATGTAGAAATGAAGTAATGAATTTATTTTGATTATGGTCAAATTGTCAAGGTCGACCAACAAAATTATGTAGGCTCAGAAGCCCAACAGTCATGTCTATTCATCCTCAGCGTTGCATATAAATAGATGGTGACTTAGCCTCATTTGGACACACTCATCTTCACACTTCTCTCTCTCTCTCCTCATTGATTGGCTACGGATTTTTGGGCCTCTCTCTCTCTCCACACGACCGAAATTTCAGGAGAGCGAAATTTCAGGAGGCCGAAATTTCAAGAGAGAGAAATTTTAGGAGACTGAATTTCTGGACAGTTTGACCAAGCGTTGACCAGCATGCATTGGCCTCCTTTGACTATGTTTTTGTGAGGGATATCTCTATTTGGGCAGGTGACATTTATGGGCACAGAAATCGAGGCTAAACATTGACTATTGACCAATGTTGACTACATATAGGGCTAACCACATGTGGGCTATTTGACCAGAATTTGACTGGGATGAATTTGACTATTTTGAAGTCTATTTTATCTTGCTGTTTAGAGGCTAAAGTTGACCAATTTCCTAAGGGTCAAATTGATCCAGGTGGATATTGGTGGCCACCTGCCAAGTCCACCTGGACCCCCACCATTGTCTTTCTCAGCATTTTCAGTTTCCTTAATTGTAGCAGAACTTACTATTTTTAGCATTTTTTCGGGTCCTGAACTTCCGGAGCCGTTTTGAGGCCCTAAACGACGTTTTTTGGGGAATCCAGGGGCAACATGGGTCTTGCCCGTTCCAACAATGATAGTGCTCGGATAGATATTTCTAATGAGCTATTGTACGCGTCAAACGGAGATCATATGCCAAAGTTACGACCTCGGGAAGTTGATGTACCAACTTACCGCCAAACGGGGCCCACAGTTTGGCATTTCATCTCCTAGGGTTAGGTTTTGGAATGTTAAGGGACTCCATTGTTTCTCAACAATAAATAGGCCTTCGAGCCTCAGTGTAACACAGTTCAGAGGCATGTAGCCATCACATCTCTTCTCAGAGATAAGCTACCATTGCCCTAGCTGGTTTATTTCCATTTCTGGTTGTAAGCATATTTCAGTATTTTCCATTAATGAAATGAAGTATTATTTCCGCTGCATCTTTGTGTATATGGTTATCTCTGTAATTTGTTGCGTTCCTGTTTAAATCTGGATCAGTGGTATCAGAGCAGTCTGCTTTTTCTCTGTTTTTCTTTGCATGTCCCCAACAAGGTCGGGATATAAGGATTTAGGGCTTGAACTGGTTGAACCTTTGCAAGACCAGCCTCGCAAATCCCGGCGGCCTCCCATGGCGGACGAGAAGAAAGATGAGGGGGCAGGAGATCCCATCAAAATCTTGCTCGAAGAAGCCCTCGAGCGACAACGGAACGCGATGATGGACAGCTTTGCCCAGATCCTTTAGCGGCTACCCAGAAGCAATGCGTCGACTTCCAGTAGCTACTCTGGAAACGCCACACCCTTTAAGGTACAAGTTAATTTTGAAATCCCCATATTCGAGGGTCAGATAGACGCAGATGCCGTAGATAAATGGTTAAATCTGCTAGAGGGTTATTTTTATGTTCATGAATTTTCGAGTCGGGAAAAGATTGTTTTTTCCCTCCTCAAAGCAGCCCCCCACGTCAAGGACTGGTGGGAAACCTACTGCGAGCAGAAGGATGAAAGTACTGGCTCACTATTTTCAGCCGCACCCACCTGGGATTCGTTCCGGGATGCCATCAAGGAGCAGTACTACCCTGTCGGGAGCTATGAGGATGAATACATAAAGTGGACCACGCTGCGGCAGGGAAGGGACCAAGATGTGCCGGAGTTCACCAACCTTTTCCATACCCTTCGCACAAAGTTGGGTATCAAGGATTCGAAGCAACATTTGATACTCAAATACCATGGCTGCCTGCACAAGTACATCCAGGAAGAAATACAATTCCTAAACATCCCCTCGCTCGGCGCAGCATATCGGTATGCCGTCAAGGTCAAGCAGAAGTTTAAACAAAAGAAGAGAGACTTTGGATCTGCGAATCCAAAGCAGGGGAAAGGTGCCCCTAAACCACAGAACAAAGGACAAAGCCAAGGCGGGACAGCCCAAGACAACCAGCCGAAGCTGCAAGCAAAGAACAGCGCCGCGAAGCCGAGAAAGGACACTGGAAAATGGTGCGAGTTCCATAAGAGCTCCACTCACAACACAAGTGAGTGTCGGGCCAAGCAGTCACTGGTGGCTGAGCTAAAGGTTTCAGAATCAGATGCATGTTCCGACTCTGAGTCAGAACCCGATAAGGGGTATGAAAAAGGGAAGCAGATCATTGATGCGGACCCCAGCGCCACTGTTGCTACCGCAAAGATCCAGAAAAATGAACCCGAAGATCCAGAGGAGGAGGAGCGTCTTTTCCACTCCCAGATGTGGGTAAAGGGCTCCCCGATACAGTTCATTGTTGATAGCGGAAGTCAAAAGAACCTCATTTCGGCAGAGGTCGTGAAGCGGTTGGGCTTACCGACCACAGCACATCCACAACCATACACCATTGGGTGGCTTCACCAAGGACGAGATCTTCGCGTGAGCCAGCAGTGTCGCCTTCCATACAACATCAAGCCCTTCACGGATGAGGTATTGTGTGACATTGCTCCCCTTGAAGTTTGTGATGTATTACTAGGACAACCATACTTGTGGAAGCGACATGCTGTGTATGAATCAAGGCCCCGTGCTGTTATTATTACATTGGGAAATAAGTTGTTCAGGATACCAGAGGTAGCACCACCTGCCGCCCTCTCTTTGATTACTGCAAAACAATGCAGTAAGATCATTTCCAAAACCAGGAAATTTGTTTTCCTGATGATACGCCCTCAAGGAAAGAAGAAGACAGTGGTCGCGGCCTCCAAACGGGGCCCCTCTGCACGACAACTACAGATGGACAAGATTGTGGAGGAGTACGAGGACATCTTCACCTCCCTGGCAGGGGTTCCTCTGCACTGTCAGGTCAAGCACTCCATCGATCTGACCCCAGGTGCGCCGCTACCCAATGGACCAATTTATCGGCGCTCCGTTATGGAGAACGATGAAATCAAGAGGCAGATTCAGGAGCTCCTGCAGAAAGGTCACATCCGTCCGAGTTCATCGCCTGTGGGAGCCCGATCGTGTTGGTACAGAAGAAGGATGGGACGTGGAGACTCTGTATTGACTATCGGGCGCTGAACAAGATCACTGTCCGTAATAGGTACCCGATCCCGCGGATTGATGACCTCCTAGACCAACTAAAGGGGGCGAAATATTTCAGCAAGATCGATCTGAAGTCAGGATATCACCAGGTACCAATCGAACCCTCCGATGTGTGGAAGACTGCCTTCAAATCCAAGGAGGGCCTCTTCGAATGGTTGGTCATGCCTTTCGGATTGACGAATGCTCCTGCAACCTTTATGAGGCTAATGGATGACATCTTGCGGCCATTCACCAACTCCTTTGTAGTAGTATACTTGGATGACATTCTGATCTTCAGCCAGAGTTGGGAAGAGCACCTCCACCACATCCGACAGGTTCTCCAAACACTGCGGCAACACAAGCTATGTGCCAATTTGGAGAAATGCACTTTTGGCATGACCCAGGTTCAGTATCTGGGATACATCATTGATGAACAGGGGGTGCATGTCGATCCAGCCAAGATCCAAGTCATTCGGGATTGGCCCTCTCCAACCACTCTAACAGAGCTCCGCAGCTTTCTAGGTCTTGCCAACTTCTACCGCAGGTTTGTGTTGGGGTTTTCTCATATTTCTTGGCCCTTGAGTCAAGTCACCAAGGGCGGGGCGAAAGCAAAATTCTTTTGGTCTGAATCTCAACAGAAGGCATTCAGGGAGTTGAAGGATCGCCTCTGCACGGCACCAGTGCTCGCGTTACCAGATTTACAACAACCATTTGAGGTCGAGACAGATGCCTCTGACTATGCTATTGGGGCAGTCCTTACTCAACATGGACATCCAGTGGCATATCACAGTGAAACACTTTCAGACACAGTCCGGAAGTACCCCACTTATGATAAAGAGATGTATTCCATTGTACAGGCCTGCCGACAATGGAAGCATTACATTTTGGGGAAGGAAACGGTCATCCACACAGACCACCGACCTCTGCAGTTCATACAGACCCAAGGGAAATTGCAGAATGATCGCCATCAGAAGTGGTCTACATACCTGCAACAGTTTCACTTGAATATCAAGTATAAAAAGGGCAGCACCAATAATGTTGCAGATTGCCTCAGTCGACCACCGATCATGGCGCTAACCACCGTGCTCAACTCTTGTGGGCACGAGACTTCTGATTGGCCACTTCTCTACAAAAGAACCAAATCATGGCGAACCATTCACACATACCAGACACTCTTGGAGGGTCGGCAGGTTGCAGATTTTCACCTCCAGGATGCCCTATTATGCCACCTCGGTCACCTTTGTGTTCCTTCAAGCGAGCGTGCCAAGATGATTTGGGAAGCACACTACAGTCGGGCTGCTGGGCATTTCGGGGTCGAGAAAACAGTGGCAGTACTGCAAAATTATTTCTATTGGCCGAATCTTCGACAGGATGTTGGGAAGTACATCCGATCATGTACTGCCTGTGCCATTGCCAAACCGACCATTAAGAAGCACGGCCTCTATACCCCGTTGCCTACCCCTAGTCGACCTTGGGAATCCATCTCCATGGATTACATGTCAGGCCTTCCTTCCACTAAGCATGGAAATGACTGTGTTTTTGTGGTCGTCGACAGGTTCTCGAAGATGGCCATTATGGTGGCCTGCAAGAAGAATATCACAGCAGAAGCCACTGCTAAACTCTTCTTTGAACGAGTGTGGGTGCACTTTGGGATCCCACAGTCTATCATCTCAGATCGGGACAGTCGGTTTCTCAGCACATTTTGGTCCAGTCTCTGGTCAATGCTGGACACCAAACTCACGAAGTCCACAGCCTTCCATCCTCAAACTGATGGCCAGACAGAGGTTGTCAATAGGATGATTGTGCACATTCTGCGCATGTATAACTCAAAGCATCCACGCACATGGGACGAGAGCCTCCCCTATGTTCAGCACAGCTACAACCGAGCTCTTCACAGCTCCACTGGCCATAGCCCTTTTCAGGTGGGTTTGGGATTCCAGCCACTATGCCCCATTGATGTGGCCATGCCACTTGCAGCTACTCACATGAATTCAGCTCATGTCCAGTCCGAAACAGATAAGGCCACCAGCTTCATTGAGCGCATCCAACATATTCGCCAGCAGGTCCATGACATTCTTGAGAAATCAAATGCCAAGTACAAGCAGCGACATGATCAACATCGGGTGCCACACAAGTTTCAGGTGGGCGACAAAGTCTGGTTGCATTTGCAAAAGGAACGCCTTACTGGAGCCTATCGGAAATTGAGACCACTCCGATATGGTCCTTACACCATTACTAAGGCTATGGGAGACAATGCATTTGAGCTCAGCATTCCCCCATTCCTTGGCCTGCACCCAGTGTTCAATGTGGACCGCCTTCGGCCATACTTTCCACCATTGCTAGACACATCCGACATTGCAGAACAGCTCAAACCCACAGAATTAAATCCAGATTGCATGGAACAAGCTGCAACTGATCGGATCATGGACACACAGATCAAGAACACTCGCCAACAGAATATCCAACTGTATCGAGTTGTCAAAGCAGGCCAACTCCTTCAGCAGGGCAAGTGGCTCACCAAGGAACAAGTTCAGCAGAAGTTTCCTCATCTCATGGAGGAGCTCAACGCAATGGGTACCATTGCTTCCTTAGGGGGGAGGAATGATCCAGGTGGATATTGGTGGCCACCTTCCAAGTCCACCTGGACCCCCACCATTGTCTTTCTCAGCATTTTCAGTTTCCTTAATTGTAGCACAACTTACTATTTTTAGCAGTTTTTCGGGTCCTGAACTTTCGGAGCCGTTTTGAGGCCCTAAACGACGTTTTTTGGGGAATCCAGGGGCAACATGGGTCCATGGAATGGACCGATGTTGCCCGACCGATGTTGCCCGTTCCAACAATGATAGTGCTCGGATAGATCTTTCTAATGAGCTATTATATGCGTCAAACGGAGATCATATGCCAAAGTTACGACCCCGGGAAGTTGATGTACCAACTTACCCCCAAACGGGGCCCACAGTTTGGCGTTTCATCTCCTAGGGTTAGGTTTTGGAATGTTAAGGGTTTTCCATTGTTTCTCAACAATAAATAGGCCTTCGAGCCTCATTGTAACACAGTTTAGAGGCATGTAGCCATCACATCTCTTCTCAGAGATAAGCTACCATTACCCTAGCTGGTTTATTTCCATTTCTGGTTGTAAGCATATTTCAGTATTTTCCATTAATGAAATGAAGTATTATTTCCGCTGCATCTTTGTGTATATGGTTATCTCTGTAATTTGTTGCGTTCCTATTTAAATCTGGATCACAAATCTTCCTTGTTGACTAGCATTGAATTTTTTAGTTAGGGCTCTTTTTTTGTTGTTATAAATTATCAGATTTGTAAATTGTAATATCTCTCTCTGTTGAACTATTGAAGACTAAAAGAATATTTGATCAAGGGTTTCCCCACATTGGGGTTTGTCTTTGACTGATGCCAGATCTTGTGTCCTCTTATCTTCTACTATTTATGTTTATGTTCTATCTGCATTTTACTATCATGTTGATGTGATTACTAATCTGAATATTGATATTGGGCTAATACAGAAATTGAAGTAAAATTACTCTAAAGCATATAACATACCGTTGTTTCCTAAAATTAACATGGTATCAGAGGTAAGGTGAAGACAAATCCCAAGCAAGAGTGAAAGAGAAATCACCAAAGGCAGTTGGACAAGGACAAAAGACTCAATGGGTTCCTCATCCTACTTCTCGGCTGAAGACAAGATCCATGATAAATCTGACTATCATGGATGGAAGATGTCTCTTGATTTGACCTTGGAAGAGAAGGAAGTGATGGATTATGTGCAGGGTAAAATCCCCTCACCTCCTTCAAATGCATCGGCTACTGCGAAGACCAAGTACAGTAAGGTTGAAGTCAAAGCAAAGAAGATTAGTAGAGATTCCATTGACAAGCATCTAGTGACCTACATCTTTGAATTGAAGACCTCCAAGGATATTTATGATAGGTTGGTCGACATGTTCAAGGTTAGTAATGCTAATCAAATTCTATTTCTCAAGAATAATTTGAAGGATATTAAGAAGGGAAAGGATGAGGATATTCAATCATATTTCTTGAGGATTACTGAGATCAATAATGATCTACTCTCTATTGGAGAAGTCATTCCTGACAGGGAACTTACTCTCACCACCCTTGGAGGACTCCCACCTGAGTGGTATGTATTTAGAACCACCGTCCTCAACAATGATCGAATTCTAGGGTTTGAAGAATTGGTGTCGAGATGAATTCAAGAAGAAACAATAATGGTGGAGCAAGAAATGCCTTCTAATAGAAGCAACCCCACTGCATTCTCCACTCATGCAAAAAGGAGAAATAATGCAGGGTCTAAAGGTTATTTCCATGGAAAGCCTAGATCTAAGGGAGGAAGGAAGGGTAGATGCTTTGTTTGCAATAATTTTGGCCACTGTGCAAGGGAGTGTCCAAATAGAAGGGACACATCGCATGATGATGATCACAATTATTCCAGGGGCAACTTCAACAACATCAATCAAATGAATGGCAGGTCCAATGGCAAAGGAAAAAGGAATTCAGGACATCAAGGAAATGGTCGACCCTCCAAGAAATCAAGGAACTCCAGGTATGAAGAATCAAATGTTGTTAACAATAAGAAAAAAGAGTACTATCTTATATCGACCCTCTCCACTGCCTCTCCTCTGTACACTTTGGGAAATTGGCTTATTGATAGTGTTACCTCAAGGCACTTCACCGGATAAAAGGAAGCCCTCTCTAATTTGATAGAAAAAGGATACAAACTTGGAGATCATCCTTGGAGACAATGCCACCTATCCCGTGAAGGGAGTAGGGAATGTTACCCTTCAATTGAATCAAGGAAAACTATTCATTTGCAAGAAGTACTATATGTACCTAATCTCAAGAAGAACCTGGTGTCCATTTCAGCCATGGAGGGCAAAGGATTTAAGGTGGCATTAACTGATGGAAAGGTACGTGTTTGGAAAAGAATTTTTAAAGATGATTTTAGTCTTAAGTTTAGGGTTGACACTTGTATCAAGTTGGAGGAATTCCATTGGGAGCCATGTCTTGTGACACATTTCTACAATCTGAACTATGGCACTGAAGGTTTTCCCATCTTCATTATAAGGCCCTACCCGATGTGAGACAGGTTGTGAAAGGTATGCCCAAGTTCAAAGTAGAGCATGAAGGTGTATGTCCGGGATGTGCCGAAGGAAAAATTACAAGGGGACCATTCCCCTCAAGTAATAGCAAGACCACAGATATATTGCAATTGATCCACTCCGACATATCTGGTATGATGCTCGTAAACTCTTTGGGAGGATACTTATATTATCTCACCTTTACAGATGATTATTCTTGCAAGACCTGGATCTACTTCTTGAAGAAGAAGGATGAAGTGTTCACTTGGTTTTGACACTTCAAAGCCTTGATCAAAAACCAATCCGAGAAGAAATTCAAGATATTGAGGACTGATAATGGGACTGGGTAGGAATCTAATGAATTCCAAGATTATTGCAAAGAAGTTGGAATTAATAATGAGACTACAATTCCATACACTCCTGAGAAGAATGATGTGGGTGAAAGGAATAATTTCTCTATTGTAGAAGCAGTTCATGCCATGCTTCATGATCAAAGCCTTCCGAAGTTCCTATGGGATGAAGCTGCAAATACCGTCGTGTATGTTCAAAACTGATGCCCTCATCAAGCATTGGACTCCAAGACTCCCGAATAAATTTTCACTTGTAAGAAACCCGATGTCTCTCATTTTAGAATTTTTGGAAGTCCCATATATTTTCATGTGCTGAAAGAGAAAAGAAGCAAATTGGGTGCATCTAGGAAGAAAGGAATCTTTGTGGGCTATAGTCAAATTATAAGGGATATAGAATTTATGTAGCTAGTCAAAATAAAGTTGAGATAATTCATGATGTCACCTTTGACAAAGATATGGCCCTTAGGAAGATCAACAACCTTCATATCCTAAGGAAGGAAAAAGAATTTGTTACAAGAAATCAGGGTGAAAAAGAGGACGAAACGATGCCTGACGTTGATGAACCTATGGATTCTATTGATCCTCCTCCTCATGAGCCCTCCTCCTCCAAAAGGATACCTTCATGGCTTAGGGAGACTCTCGAAGATGCCAAGAGACACATTGCACCAAGGGGGACTTTTAGTGAAAGCAAGAAGTCGAACAGGTATGAAGGATATTTGACTGCCATGAACACTATCATTCAAAATGAGCCTTCATCATTCAAAGAAGCCATGAAGCATCAAGTGTGGAAGGATGATATGAATGAAGAATATGAGTCAATTATGAAGAATGATTTTGGGATGTGGTCCCTAGACCCCAGGACAAATTGGTTGTCACCTCTAAGTGGCTCTACAAAATCAAGCATGGAGCTGATGGAAGTGAAAACCCTCTCATTCACAAATGTAAGAGGGAGTTGGCTTCTGAATTTGAGATGAAGTACCTAGGACTGATGCACTATTTCCTATTTTTTGAGGTTTGGAAAAATCCAGGTGAAATTTTCCTCTCTCAAGGAAAATATGTTGTGAAGATATTGGAAAGATTTGGGATGGTGGACTGCAAGCTCATGACTACTGTGATGGATGTTAAATTTAAGAAGTTATGTGGTAGTGCTGCTCGAATTGAATTGAGAAGTGGTTTTGAGTATCGTCAACTTGTAGGAGCACTGATGTTCTTGGTGAACTCCCATCCCGACATATGTTTTGCATTTCACACATTGAGCCAATATATGGTTAAGCCTAATCATATACATTGGATTGGTGCCAAGAATCTTCTAAAATATCTTCGGAGCACAATCACTCATGGACTGAGATACACTGCTAAAGATATGAGGCTGCATGGTTATTATAATGCTAATTAGGCTGGGAGTGTGGTCGATAGCAAGAGAACTTCTAGATGTTGTTTTTCTTTGAGTTCTGCTTCAATATGCTGGATGAGCAGGAAGAAGAAATTAATTTCCTTGAGCACCACCAAGGCCGAATACATAGCTGCTAGTATGGCCACCTGCGAAGCTGTCTGGTTGAGGAAGCTCTTCAGTGAAATGTTTGAACATGTACTAGATACCACCATGATCCTCTGTAACAACCAGAGTGGGATCTGATTATCAGAGAATCTCGTGTTTCATGATCACTCCAATCATATAGATATCAGGTACCACTTTATCTGGGATTTGGTACAACGAGGAGCAATAAGGCTCCATCACATTGAGACTGATGAGTAAGCCACCAATATTATGACAAAGCCCTTGGGGAATGTCAAGTTGTTGGCCTTCCGAGAATGACTTGGAGTGATGGAGAGACCCTCTTATGAGGGTCCTGTATGAGATGGACATTCAGCTCTGGGAGCTCCATGGGGCTTGGGGTACTTCTTGGAGCGATGAGAAACCATAGGGTGAGTGGTTCAACCTTCCCTTAGTGGTTTTCTATGTACAAGGTGAGTGTTTCAACCTTCCCCTAAGATACCCCTTGGCGACATGTAGGCAGGATGAGTGGTTCATCCTTCTCCTGTTGAGACATCCTACCCATGTAGTCTAGGACTCATGGGAAGTACCTCCTATATGACCAATGAGTAGGGAAATGAGGATATGGACCATAGTATTACCGATGGATGCATCAAGTACTACTATACTCCCTATGTCAGGATGACCAATATTGATATGGGATTAATTGGAACTGACTTTAGGTCAGTAAGAGTGGTATGAGACACTCTCTTTTGGTAGGAACTGACTTCGGGTTAGTAAGAGTGGTATGACACACTCTCCTTTGATTAGGACAGACTTCAGGTCAGTAGAGAATGATATGATACATTCTCGATCACTTCTTCTTCTTCATAGTTCAACAAAGCAGAGCAGTGCATAGATGGTAGAGATAATACAGATTGGCAGATGGATTAGCAAATGGAGTTCTCCCTAGTTGAGAGGGAATGTTAAAATTGGAAACTAGAGCCAAACTCCACATGGCTCATCTTATTTATGACAACTGATATTTTTCTTGGACTACTCTCTTCGAGAGTTATAGGATTGATATAAATATCATCCGATTCTGACATGTACAAATGAAGTTATGAATTTATTTTGATTATGGTCAAATTTTCAAGGTCAACCACCAAACTGATGTAGGCTCAGAAGCCCAAAAATCACATATATTCATCCTCAACGTTGCATATAAATAGAAGGTGACTTAGCCTCATTTGGACACACTCATATTCACACTTCTATCTCTCTCTCCTCATTAATTGGGTATGGATTTCTAGGCCTCTCTCTCTCCACAAAACCAAAATTTCAAGAGAGCGGAATTTCAGGAGGCAGAAATTTTAGGAGACCAAACTTTTGGATAGTTTGACCAAGCGTTCACCAGCATGCATTAACCTCCTTTTACTGTGTTTTTGTGAGGGCTATATCTATTTGGGTAGGCCACATTTATGGGCACAAAAATCGAGGCTAAATGTTGATTTTTGAGCAACATTGACTGCAGTTAGGGTTTACCACAGGTGGGATGTTTGACCATACTTTGACTGGGCTGAATTTGACTATTTTGAGAGTTGTTTTATCTTGCTGTTTGGAGGATAAAGTTGACCTATTTTCTGATGGTCAAATATTCCTTGTTGACTTTTCTAGTTAGGGTTCTTTTGCTGTTGTTATGAATTATCAAATTTGTAAATTGTACTATTTCTCTCTACTGAACTATTGAAGACTAAAAGAAGATTTGATCAAGGGTTTCCCCACATTGGGGTTTATCCCTGGTTGGTGCCACATCTTGCATCCTCTTGTCTTGGCTTGTTTTCTAATATTTATGTTTATGTTCTATCTTCATTTTACTATCATGTTGATGTGATTGCTAATTTGAATATTAATATTGGGCTAATAAAGAAATTGAAGTAAAATTGCTCTAAATCATATAACATACCATTGTTGCCTAAAATTAACACATATAATGCCATAGGGCATCCTCTATATTGTATCTCTTACCCTATTCCCCATTATTTCAATTATTAGAATAGGTTTTATTTCAAAATTTCTATTTCATGCCATTAGATTAGTTGTATTTTAGTATTGTTAGGATAATTTCTATTTACAAAGCTTCTATTGCAGTACTTGATATCATGAGATGATTTCTGATTTATGTTTGAATGGATATATATTTGATTTACTTTGTTTGATGTGGATGTAGATTTTGGATTCTCACATTCCTCCACAAAGCAACGTGTCTCCATGTAGAGACAGTTGTTGACCACTCATGTGTCAACTATCCCTTGAGCAGAGGATAGTGATTAATCATAGGCTTACCTAGATTATCAAGTCTATGAAATTTTTCATACTAGATCATCTATAAAGTGTTGCAGAATTTGGTTGAGTCTAAAGGTCATGTTTTTATTGTCAAAATTTCCCTTCTGTATGGAAATTTCATATAGTATTTTATGAAAAGATGTAAAAAGTGTTGTCTATAGAGGTTCTAGGGAGTATGATTACTTAATTTTATACATCAACTCATAATATTTCTATATAGACATACTTTGAGGGTGGAAAATATGTCCAACCCCCTCTAGAGTCATCATTATTATTTTATGGCAAAAAATGGCAAGGTAATTAGCCATAAATTATTAAAAATAAATAAAAATGAGAGAAAATAAAATTTTCTCCAAGTGGAAAAATAATTAAAAAGGGAATGTGAACTTTCCAAAAAAGGGATCAATTTCACGATGAAGAAAAGTCTCATTTCCAAGGTAGAAAAGACCCACCAAAAAAATTTGGGTCAGAAGGAAAATATTTTCTCAAGGGAAATCAATTTTTTTGGTCTAGGTGGTTATTTTGAATGAGGAAATTCCAAGAAAATTATTTTTGCATATTTTTCCAATGGTCCAAAACTACCCAGAAGTCAAATATTGGTCCATCCATCACATCCATCAAGGAAGCCAAATTTTTCTGGAGATTTGTGTAGCAAGGATTCAAATTTTGTTACAAGGATCAAGCCATGGATCAATTCCAACTACCCATTTTTCCACTTGGAGGCTCTCATGCTCTCATTTTTGTATATAAGGAAGCTCTAAGCTCCTCATCAAATCGATCAAGTAATATTGAGATATTGCTCAATCTAAGCTCTGCTATCATTGTAATATTTTTCTGAGCATATAATAAAATTATTTTGGGCAAAATTATGGCATTATTCTTTAGTGATATGGTATAATCTCTTTGATATCTTGTGTTTAATGTTCTACTAGTGCTTCATATTGTTATTTCCTTTAGCTCTCGAAGATTCATTGGTGCATAGTTACCTTGCACCATTGTTTATATTTGGAGAAACACACTAGGTGGAGCAAATTTATTGGTTTTCAGTTAAACCCTTAGACTTCATTGTGCTATCCAAATCTCTGTGGATCTAACAATTATCTTTCAAATGTGTAGAACTCTTTTTTTATCAGATCTTGGATACTTGGGGACATTCTTGGTTGAATTAACCAACTAGCCAAGCATAGATGTTGAAGAACCCATAGTGGGTCATTTAAAGACTTATCATTCGAATAAGAAAAGGCATTTTCCTTACCATTTTCTCTAGATCTAAATTTAAATTATTTTCAAAATTATTTTAGAACTTTGATTAATAGATCAACTACTTAAAGAGCTTGTATTATTAAATTTGTGAATAGATCTTATGTATATATTTCCATCTAACCTTGTATATATTTTCATCTATTTGTATATACTTGTTGGGTTTTTCTTGAGTTTCTATTGCAGATCTGAAGGAAAGCATCAATTTGGGCTTGGATCTATTTGTATATATTGTTTGCAGGTTTGATCCCATCAATATTTTGAAGAATATCAATTTTGAAAGCTAGGATTAGACTCTTAACCTAGACGACTAGGGTTTTGGTGGTCAACAAATTATTTTTTAGAGCCTTCTAGCCTTTTTTGGAAGGCCGCAAGGGTTTTGAGGGCTTCTTTGGCCTCAACACTGAATTTCTCAAGGGATTTTGCCTCTATAATTTTTTTCATTTTTTTAAGGGATTCACTTGGGGTTTTAGCTATCTATTTTCTTCAAATCTCATTTTTTGGCTAGCCGCTAGTCTTGAAGGGTTATTCTTGGCATCAAGAAGGGTTTGATATCATTTTTGTGGCTCATAAATTTTTTTAAGGCTCTTTCTTGTAGGTCGCAGGAATTCTAGGCCTATTTTCCCTTGGTCGTAAGCCTCTAGGGCTTTATTTCTTTTTCCATTGAGTTTTATTTACTAACCCTTGACTTTGCAGGTGTTTCAACAATTTTTTTAGGGTTTCTCCACATATTTTTGGCATAAAAAATGATTTAAGGGCCTTGAAATCATTTGCAAAAAAATTAAGGAAGCCTCATATAGTTTTTTTGGCTACTTCATATAGGCTAAGGACTCTTTTCCTTAACTGAAGAAATGGTTTAATAGTATTGGAGGAGCCAAATTTTTTTGAAGTGAATTTGAGGCTTGATCTTAAGAGAATCGTCATAATTTCTTTAATAAAATTTAAATAAAATTTTCAATTAAATTTGTGGGCTGGCCATGCGCATTTGGAGGCTTTCCTCCTCTATCTGTGGGCTCTCTTGTGACTGATATAATATTTTTTTGAAGGTCGAGTGCCCTTTAGGGTTGGATCAACTTTGTTTGAGATGTTTCGAGCCATAATTATTAGTTGATCTTATTCATATTTGCATATTGAGGAGGCTGGGTTGTGAAGTTCTCTTTCATCATTTTAATCTTGAGATTGAAGAGTCCTTTCCCTCTGTCAAAAGGACTTCTTCTCTTGTAATCTAATAATAAAATATTGTTCTTGAAGGAGCTTGGGATCTCTCTCCCATGGTATCCCACCTCCTTATTTAAGAGGGATGCATCCTCTTTCTTTTTTCCTTTTCTCTTATATCTAGATTACTAACTTGTTTCTCTTGTTATCATAGTTTAGATATGATCTCATAGTTGCATTCATTAGCTACTTGATATATTGTGTTTGGAATTGTTCTTGTCTTTGGTTTTAAGTAGCCTCTTTCTAATCTTGTTAACAATCCCATCTACCATCATTCAAATATGATTTCATTGTAAAATTGTACTTGTTTCCTTTGTCTAACATAAGTAAAGTCATCTTAAGAAGTTTTTGTTATTAAAGGCATTTGAGATATTGCTCTAACACCTAATCTAATTGCATTTCTATTGTTTCATTGAGTAACATTTAATTTGCTTCATTAATCATTATTGTAAGCTAATCATGTTATGTTGATAAGTGAATCTTGATTATAAGTGAATTGACTCTTTCTTCTATTGAAACATCATGTTATAATTAAATATCATTGGAACATTTGAATTTTCATCCTAGATCGAATTTGCTTCTTAAAATTTACCTTCAAGCATAAGCTTGGTTGATAGATAGATAGGAAAATCTTCTTCATTTCCAATTTGAGAAACTTGGCCCTTATGCAATGGTTAAAATGAGTGACCTTGTAGTTATCTTGTGGCTGAATCCCTTGTAGGAAAAAAGGCACTTGGGTTGCGAGAACTTCTCGGTAGGTATCATTAATGAGGCCTTAGCCTCCTTCCCCAATAGTTCTCCAAACAACCTTTTTATAAGACTTGTTTCAAAATAATTGAGGATAAGGCTTTCACCTTAGAATAGGCATATAATTAAAACCAACCAAGATCTTGCATCCCACATAAGTAGACCTTGCATCTTCATTTTCCATTTCAACTAATTATCTATAATTGGAATCGTGAGCTCAATTCTATTTACTTGTGAATCTTACATTGTTGTACTTGTTTTTTTTTGTTGAATATCATTTTTCTTGAAGTAGATATTTTATTTATATTGCAAGTTAATTTCTTTTTGCTCATTGTTATACACCATTTTGTCACTGTCCCTGTACTCCCCATTCCACAATCCTAGAGGACCTATACAGTGAACCCTACATGCTTTCCCATCATGAAGAAACTCCCATTATGTCCCTCTTCATGAGCAGGATAATTCCCTTTTGCATCATTTCCCAAGAATCTTCCTTTTACCCCAGTTTACAAGACCGACACTAATGACTAGTTAATCCCCTGCACCGATCTACAGAGTTTAACACTAGGAATAGCATCGATCAGCATTACTGAGCCTTTTCTCAATCGTGTCGATCCTCTTTTGGCAAGTTTTTTAAAAATGGAGTCGAAGCTTCCAAGTCTAGAAGCTTCGTAATGGAAGTCTGGTAAATGGTTGGGCTAGATGGAGCCGAGGAAGTCAGTTTGGGTTCCTTTCCCCTATTAGGATGGAACAAACCAAAGAGATAAGGCCTCTCCCATGATAAGAGGAACCATCTCCCATCCATAAAAGTTATATAAGACCCTCCTTTCCCAAGCTGAACTAGTTTTTGGATGTAGTTTCAGTCTTAGTATTTTGGAGCTTGAATAACAAGCAAGATATCATAGCGTGTAGCCTTCTAGTTTATGTTTGTGGAGGGAGAATAGTGTGTTTGGTTTGGTTTGAGACTAAAGGGAATAAGCCTTAAAACTTCCATTGTTGGGACTATCCATGAGATGCTAGCTGAAGTGTGGGAACCTAGATACGTCAGAGGAGACTAGAAATGTCAAGGCATTGGTTGTAATCTCTTTCTAAACTTATATGAATACAATTATTGACTGATTTCCTACATTAAAGTGATATCTTACATTTGATGGCTTAATGTTCCTTGATCTGTTAAGTAGGTTGAATGCAATTTGTATGCTATCACGTTTGTTGTTGTTGTTTGCTTGCTTGTTTCAGGTATTCGAAGGAAGGGAACGAAAAGTAGTTGGAGTAAGGAAGCAGGATCATCACCAAGCAGAATAGTGTTCTAAGAGGTAGGCCCTCTTATTTGATTCTAGCTTAAGGAAGTTTTCCATAGATTGTTTGTTTGTGGTTAGATCCGCTCTCTCGAGCTAGAGGAATTGTCTGTGTCCGCATCAAGAATTTACCTGCACCACAAATTGGTGACTCCGATGGGGAGCCAATCCTCCTGTTTGATTTATTGTAATTTCATGGTTTTGTGTGAACTTTTCTAGTATCACCATTTCCCTTTAGTTTTCTCTACTTTTCTTGGTTTACTGCTCTGAGTTTGAAATTTAAAGTGGCAAGTTCGGTTTTGGCCTTTGAAATTTTTTTTTCCTTGAATCCCTTGATCAGTACTCTTTTTGGAAAAATAGTTGCGTCGATCGGGCCTATCAATGCTAGTTGTAGTCTGTCTAGTCATGTCAGTCATGTCGATCAGCACTAGTTTTCAGTTAGGCAGTCGCACCGATTCCTGTAGGTGAAGATCAGGGTTTCTCATGGATCATAACAAACATGTCTTTCCCTCTTAATTTCTGCCTCTTAGCTTGCTTTTCCTGTGTTCTCCCTAACTGGAAAGCTTCATTAGCTTAGTTTGTGTGCTTTTTTGGTTTTCCTTCTTTTTACTTTATTTTTTGAGCCTTTGGATGGTTTGTGGCCCTAGGGCATCTAGGTCATTGTCCATTCAGCTATTTGTGCGCTCAACAAGTTAAGTTGTTGGCTAGCTGCTCCTTTGCATTTCACTTTTTTAGTCCTTTTATTGCTTTGATTTCAATTAAACGAATTTGAAAATTTTCGCTTGTTCTTCTCTTGATTAAGCGCCTCTTTTCGGGCATTGATCACATTGCTTGTCTTGTTCTTGATTGAATCGTTGCATCATTGGTTTGGAAGGATTCCTCTTTTCATGCTTTCCATTTGATTGATGTTGATTGTTTTGAAAAAATTTCATTAAAGAATTTATGAAAGACTCATTTTATCATTCCATTGAAAACACATCATTCTATTTTGTTGAATCAATATGTTACATTATATAGCATCATTGAAGGCTAGAGTTGCATCATCATTTGCATTCGAAAACAAATGAATTCTCTTTACTGTTGAAAGGACTAGTTGAAGTGCATTTAATAGGAAGATTTAGTGCATTTAGAAGATTTATTAGTGAAATATTTCATTCTTTGATTATTGCATTGATTGTGTGTTCTCTATGTCTCAATTAGTGTTAACTTTCATCGAAGACAAAGATTTATTTTTTCATATAACTGCATGTAGGAGTTTTTTTTAGATGATAGCAGTAGGGCCTTGTAATTGAAACCTAATTCAAGATCAACCATTAAAATATATTGAATTAACCTAAGGAAGCATTGAAACTTAACGCTTATATTTAGAGGTCTAGGCTAGAGACATGTTCCAGCGTCTTTAAACCTAGTAGTTGTCGTTCGCTTGGGCACTAGACATCGCTAGTACGGACTTGTGCTCCCCATATTGTCGAGTATATAAAGGGATACCCCACTAGGCCTACAATCCTTTATCCGTTGCAAGCCGAGTCTACCGCCTTATAAATGTGATACACCAAACACAACATTCAGGGAGATTTCCTGCCTGTACTTCTCGGTTCGTTGGGAGGTATTTTGTAGTTCACGATTACCTAGTAATCCTTTTGCCTAGATCATCTAGAGTAGTCATTTTGGTCTTTTTGACTCTTTAAATTTAAAATATCATCGAGCACTTGTCCTTTCGAGCTCATTCAAACCGAAAGAGACTAGAGTCACCTTTTTCCCTTTTCTCGACTCTTAAAACATGAAAAGGAAAAGTTTTGTTTCAGTGTTTTAAAATTAACTTCCCACGAAATATTCCTGGTTAAAGTTATCTTCCTTAGTAATTCTTTAGGGTCGATTCCAATGGCAACATTTCCAGAGTCTACCAGTCAAGGATTCCCCTTAGATTGGAATCTTGGTCCTTTTCCTTCGTTTGGAAACGTTGATGCTCCTTATATGGCAACGTTGTCCCTCCCTAGGTTAACCATTAGTTTACCTATATGGTTATTTTCGACCTTGGTGGTGCTGAGTGTCCCGACCCCTGCCCATCAATCTCCTTCATTTGAACCACATCACGTTGATTCTAAGGTTGACCTCTCACCTTCTTCCCCTATTTCTTCACCCTCCTCTTCTACTTTGGCTGGTGAAAGTTTGAAATCTAGTAACCAGGAGGCTAAGAAGACGAAGAAGAAGAAGACAGATAAGCAAGAGGCGAACCATGCAATTGTTACTCCAAATGCACCTTCCATAGACAAACCTTTCAATCCTCCACGAAAGGTAAAATTCCCTTGCAGGCTATGTAAGGGTGACCATCTCCTTTGAGATTGTCCTAGCATTCCCAGAGTCTTAGAGGTATGGTCTCAAGACCTAAATCAACCATCCCTATCGACCTATAGAGATCATGTCGATGCTAAACCTTTAGATAATGATGGTAAGAAGAAGGAAAATAATATATTCCCATGTAGGTTATGTGAAGGGAAGCATCTTCTTCACCTTTGTCCTCTTTTGGATAAAGCTTCCAAAATTTTGGAAAACCTTACAGCTCCTCAACCCCAACTTCCTATTGGTTATCAGAGGCTTTCTTCTAACCCTCTCCTAGTTGGTAAAGAGATTAACTTGGATTCATCTCTTACACATCCTTCTCTTCTTGAGCATGACTCTCTTGTGTCTGTTCCCGAAGAGAGTGGTGATCATACTGCTCTTGTTCTTCTCATCTCCTCAGATTCTCATGAATTGAAGAGAGACCCTCCCATCCCGGTTGTTCAGGAGAGTCCTTCTCCTATTCTTGCAGAGCATGGGGGAAATCATATGATACCCCCACCAAGTAGTTCTGTCATTTATTTTGATTGGAATAAATTGACTTCTTTCTGCCTTCCATCTTATGTGCCTTTCCATATCACAGTACAAGATTATAATATCATAGTACATGGAACTATATTAGATTAAGGCACGTTTTTTAGCATCATGTCTTCTACTACTTTGCAAGATTTGGGTTACCCATAGCTTGTGCCTATCACCCAGAATCTTTTGGCTGTCAATGGATGAACCAGTCAACCCTTAGGGATCCTTCCGAAGTTCCCTATTACTTTGGGAGGAAATACCATCTATATAGACGTGATGGTAGTCCAAGGTCCCTTAGATTTAATTCTTCTCCTTGGATGCGACTATGTTTATGTCATGGGAGCTCTTGTTTCTTCACTTTTCCATGTGGTTTATTTTCCGCACAAAGGAAAATTGTGACTATTGATCAACTGACATTCATTGGTCACCAGTCGCCTCCTTTGAAAGCATCGTCCCCTATCGGCTCTTGTTTGCAAGCATACCTTCCCCGCTACTGGTCAATTATGTGGCTACCTGTTCCATCTCCACATCTGTTGATGATCAAAAATATGGTATTGTACTTTATGTATTGAGGGCATTGGAACCCGATCTGTATTTGGTACCAAACGACATGTATTCCTCCCAGAGCGTGGTTCTTCTGTCTAGTGAAGACCTCTTGGGAGCCATGTTCTCTTATGGGTCATTAACAGACGTCATGAGGATAGTTCCTGGTCTTGTGTTAACCTCGTTAAAAAATGAAACAAGGAGTCATGGGGATGGTTCCTTGTCTTGTGACAAGCTCGTTAAAAACTGAAACAAGGTTCTCGAGGATAGTTCTTTTACTGTGTCAACCTTTTCCAAATCAAGCCTTTGATTAAGATCTCATAAAATCCTAGTCGATTCTTTCCTGGATCTCGAAAGTGAACCTTCATTCCATTCACCTAGTTGAATGAAATGAAGTTTGGGGGGCATGTACCTCGAATTGAGTCATTATGCCGGGGGCATGCAAACTTATCTCAAGCATAGTTTTTCGTTTCAAGCTTGTGTAAACATGAAACTAAATCCAAGCAGAGTTCTCCATGGTTCAAGCTTGTGTAAAAATGAACCCATTCCCAATTTACATCTCGTGATTGTCGTTTTTATCAACTAATCTTTGCTAGATGAGACTTGGTTGTTTCATTTCATCGCCATCGTCTCTTTGACCGATCATATGCTTTCACTTGGTTGTTTTTCCTTTCTTGAGGAACTGCAGCAATAAGTGGTTTTATTAGCCAGCCTCTTGACCATTACATGTTTTGAGCAGTTCCTCCATTGTTGGAACCAGTTGCTACCCTTTATACCACTCGTTCCTCCAAAAAGATTCACCTTTAAGCTATTTTCTGACTCGTAAAAAAATGAAAAGATTGTTGAGTATTTTTTCCCCTTTTTGACTCACTAAAGAGAATAAAAATGGGGGGTCTACTTTCAGCTCTTTTCCGACTCTTACAACATGAAAAGATTGTCGATCTCTTGTCGTTTTTGAACTCATTAAAGGTTGCGAAACATTATTTACCCAGTATATGTTTACCCCTTTTTTCGAGCTAGGATATACTATTTACGAAAAAGGTACTCCTTGATTGAAATGGTCAAGCGGTTCTCTCAAGTATTTTTTTCTACCTTTTCAGACTCGAGATACACAAATGTACGAAAAGTGACCTTGCAAAGTTTTCTTTTCTCTGTCTTTTTTAAACTCTCTAAACATGAAAAAGATACCGAGTTATACCTTTGTCGGACTCGTTAAAACATTAAACGAGATTGGATTCATCACCATGACGAACATGAGCTTCTCCTTCCTAAGGCTCATTAATATTACTAGGTTGGATTCATCCGAA